>OY740769.1:126491184-127021184 GCA_963513935.1 Aphrophora alni | reverse complement strand
ACTGAAAAAGGGCATATCCAATTTGAGAATGTTTGAATGCGAGACGTGTAAGTTTTTATATAGAGGATTTTATACATTTTATAAAGTTTAACTATCAAACCATATCTCTTACCCTGTAACTAAGTTCAAAAAAAATTTCTCCAACTTGAGATCACAATTTACTGTAGACGTCACTTGATATCTAAAAGTTTTTTTGAATGTCAAAACAACCGTGACAAAATAATTATGCAAGTAATCATAGTTCTTTTAACCGTATACATTTATTTCTACTTAAATTATATTTAAAGACTGATCACTGAATATTATTATTGATCCTTAAACTTTATATTAACGAACCCTGTATTTTAAGAGATATAATCAGAGAGAGGCAATTATTGATAAAGTCTTCAAATAGAAATAATCAATTCAACCTTTAACCTCATTAAAAAGATTAGACATTTTATACATCATCTATAAAAACGTTATTTATGCGAGTAGAGTTAATCAGTAAAAAATTAATACACACGCAAATTTCTCTAGTTCCATAATAATTAATGATAGATCACTGAACATAATTATTGATTCACAAATTTTTATTAATGAACCATACATTTCAATGTTGACAAGATAATTAGGTAATAAGAGAGAGGAAATTAGTGATAAAGTCTTCAAATAAAAAAAAATCAGTTCAACCTCTAACCTCATTAAAAAAGATTAGACATTTTATGCGTTATCTAAGATAATTATGCGAGTAATCAGAGTTAGTTAACTGTATAATTAACGATAAAGTTTTAATCGAATAAAAAATAACCAATTTAACTCTAACCTCATTAAAAAGATTAGACAAGATAGTTATGCGATTAATTTAGATTTTGACAACAAATAACGTAAAAAAAATGAAAAAAAACAAATTGGCGGACGCCGACCAATTGGAAGCAAGAGGGTGGGTGGAACAAAATGAAGACCAATAGGATATTATAGAAAATAATCAAAATGCGGTAAAAAATTGAAGAAACAAAATGGAGGACGCCGACCAATAAGAAGCAAGGAGGGGCTCTAGCCACGCCCACTGGGGGGTGGATGGGGGAGTGATATTTGACCTAGAGCAGAACCGGCATAGAAATCGTCGATAAATTTTACAAAACTTTACTTTTTCGACGAGTCGTTACTTTTTTCAACAGCCAATAGGAGCGAAGGGCCGGGGCCTATGATGTTCGTCGACCAATAGGAAGCTGGGGGAAACAAAATGGCTGACGCTGACCAATAGGAGCTTTGGACACGCCCACTGGGTGGTGGAGGGAGAAGTTTAACGGTGACCTTTTGACCTGGAGCAGAACCGGCATTTTATTACTACTAACATCCTTTATAAGAGCCTCTAGTTCTGACTGGAAAAACTGCCAGAAATGTTATTACGGTATTACTAAGTTAAAAGGGTTATATTTAATTTTCATCTATTTAGGTCTCCAGGAGAAGATGGTATCATTCCGGGTATAATACAAATATCTCCGGAGTCACTCCTCATTCTACTTTGCTAAACTTAAGGGCTATCCTGGCTTATGGCTTATGGCCTATGGTATGGAGGTGTAGTAGAGTAATTTGCATACAGAAACATAGAAAGGGATATTACACAAATCCCAAAGCGTTTCGTCCAATATTTTTATACTAATATGTTCTTTAAACAATGTAAAGAATAATGCAATCACACTTAAAAAATGGAATTCTTATTAACAATCCCATTTACTTCAACGAACATGCATACGTTTAGGGTAAGTTCTGTGAAACAGCTTTACAGTAAATGGTTAGAATCAATATTAAGAACAAAATTAATCTGTGCAACCCAGTACGGTGAGAAATTAGAAGTCATAGCTGTGAGAGATACTCGACAAGGAGGAATTCTAGCGCCGACGCTGTGGAACATGTAGTAGTCGACCCTCTAATATCTGAATTAAGTTATTTAGGTTTTTCGCACAAAGTTATGCAGATGAAGTATTAGTTTTGATTAGAGGTAAATTCTTAAGTGTTCTTGCAGAATTAATGAATAGAGCATTGAAGAAGATCGAAAACAGGTGCAGGAAAGAGAGTGTTTTCGTTAATCCGGATAAGACTACCATCATACCCTTCACGAGCAAAATTACTTAAAATAGACAGAGTTAATGTAAGTGTAGTAAAAATACTAACATAGATTTCAGAACACTTTAAATATATAGGTGTTATTCTGAATAGAAGATTCACTTGGAGTAAACATGAAAACTACCTTTAACAGAACTCAAAAACACATCACTTATGGCATGTAAGCGACTTCATGGTAAACTGGAGTCTACGTCCAGTCATAAATACATGGCTTTATAATAAGGTAAATAAACCTACGATACAGTACGGCTCCTTGGTGTAGTGAAGAAGAAAACATCTACATGTCACTAGACGTGTGTTGACTAGTCTACAATGGTTGGCATGCCCTTGTACTTCAGGGTTTTTTAGATGTACACCAACAGCAGTAATAGAAGTTCACTTAGGAATAGTTCGACTAAATCTCATTATAATAAACTGATGCAAGTTTATCGCCATACAGAATGTAATATTCTGGAATGTGGAAATCAAGTCGCAAAAAGGACACGGCACTAATCATAAACACAAATCGTATAATTACGTACTTAATATGAGATATGATTGCATAAGTACAAAAACCTCAAGGCCTATACTATTTGAAGTTATCATCTAAGACAGAAAAGATATCGACAGAGACGGGTCTTAATTACAGAATAGTATATAATATTATACTGGTCTATTTCGTACAGTAGATGCGGAAATACATGGTAAAACAACCACGGAAATATAAGTAGAGCTTTGGGAAAATACGTAAATGTCATCCAAGCTGAAGTCATGGCAATACTTGAATACCCACAACGGTGTCTAGCTAAAGGATATACCAATGAGTATATAATTATCAGGTCGGGCAATCAGGCTGCTATAAAGTCTGTAAACTCACACGAACACTAGTCATCACTAGTGTGAGATTTTCACCGAAACATAACAAGTATTTGAACCAAAACCAGGTACACTTAGCAAGATACCAGGTCACAGATAATATTAAGGAAACGAAAAGACAGATAAACTGGCAAAAAAAAGTGACCAAGTGATCTTTCATTTTCAACTGATGTTTGCTCAGAAATTGTATGCGAATAACTTTAGCCGTAGCAAAAGATAGTCTAAAAGAATGGCTAAACCCAGAAATGTAGGAACGTCGGACATAATATTCCCCTTGAAAACTATATGGATTACTGGTCCAACCAGATATGAAAATTCCTAAATTCGTCATTTCACAATGTAGAGGAAATGTGTAGAATATCTTATGCTTTGATCAGGCCAAAGCAGTTTCTAGAAGCATCTAAGCACCATAAGATTATTTCAAGAAAACTTTATATGCATACTATGTAATCGGAACCTAGAAACTGCATAACATGTATTACGAAAATCCTAAGCTTTTGAACTTAGAAAACAACTGATGTTTGGACCTGATGATGCAACCTTTGATGCAACAAGCAACCTCGCTAGGAAAATCCTGAACATAAACGAAGTGAGGGAAATTCAAAAAGTCTCTTTGGGCTAAGACTCTTGGGGGTTTATATCCATTTATATTTATAATTATAAACGAAATTCCGTTAATTTACTACAAATTTACAATTTATTTAATGTAACGTATGTAAATCATGTTTTTATCTAAAACGCCCCTAAAAGTAGCAACATGTAAAGTGATAACTGTAACTTTATAGATATTGTAATAATATACACACAAATCGAATACCCGTCATTTTGAAATTTATAATTTACTTTATAAAACGTGTGTACAAAAATATTTTACAACTCATAAGGACACGCAACTACAAATTAATTATGTCTTCTAAAGTTACAACTAAAACCCATGGTAGAAAAATAATTTTGACTAATAATTAATTCATTTTACTTTATTTTCTAGAACGAACCACTGACTTCATTGGATGTATGTTTAAATAAAATCGCAACAGGAAGAGACAAAGATGCTACAATATTAAGGACCAGAATTGACATATTAGCAAAATCTATCAAACGGAAAGTAATATGGATCGCAAAAAGGCAGCAAAGAGACTTTTCAAAATTGACAAAAAGTAGTAGAGTTCAATTACAAAGTTTAAAAACTAAACTTTTGAAAGCTCAAGAGATAACACGAGAATGTACTAAAGACTTGAAGGAATTAGTTGATCTTTCTGTAGACAAATTAAAAGATATATTTACCACTATATGTAGACATTTTAGGGATTTGGTAAGAACATGTAGGACAGAAATATCAAATTGTGGAGATGAAATTATGTGTAACGCTAAAAAGGACTTACCTGCAATCGAATTGATGGCGTATACTAAAACCAGCGATGAGAAAATATTTACTGTAGGACTTTCCATTGCTAATTTTATAAATAAGGTATTCAAATTTATCGAAACTAAAATAAAAAATTTAGAATCTAGTATCAGACATTGTGTTCTCGAATTAGCAATAACTACAAAAAAAAATTATAAAGTGATTTTGTCATCAAATATGGCATTGCAACTCTACATTAACACCATGAATATTCGAATCGGTAAAATAGCAAAAAACACTAATGATATGTTTAAAGAATTTGTAAGAAACTGTTTAAGAAAGCTTTCCAGGTTGAACAATATTTGCGTAAGTGGAATTAAAGATATAGCAAAAGTTTATGGTAAGAAAGGAATAGCTACAAGAAAAAAAGACGAAATAGAACGAAAAAAATTAATTTTCGAAGAAAATAACATTAAGTCTAAAATCGACAATAAATTAGACTCGATAATGCAAGACATAGACAAAGAAGGAATTGAACACGGTAACACAATTCGTAACAACATTCAAAAAGATATTACAGCTTTGCAAGATTGCAGCACTTCACAACTATGTAACTTTCCAAAGAGTTAATAATTATGAATCATAAATTAAACTGTAAGTATGAAAATATCCTATTACTTTCTTACAGTCCTTTCAGCTAACTATTATATTATAATTGGTAGTAATTCGTTTTTTCCTTTTTTTTACACCTTTTTTGTTTTTTATAGAATTTTTAAAAATATCACACTTGCGCCAAAAAAAAACCTGCAATAAAACTTCTGGAAGCTAAAATTATTATATTTCTATACAATTTTCATATAACATTTGTAGAGGGTAAAAACCTTCTACAAAATATGCTATTATAGTTACATAAAATATGGAACCGCTAAAAATAAAGGAAAGAAACGCTGGGTGAAATTTAGCTCTTTAGTGTGTTCACTTTATTAATTTCCATTAAAATTATAGTAAGTTTTTCAAACGCCCAAAGTCATTACTTTCGCCTTAACCAGTGTCACCAGAGGATGTTTAACGTGTCTCTAAAGAACTAGAGACGTAGCCATCAAATACATTACATCAACGCCACTGGCTACCAAAGAATTTCATTTCCTTCGTTTACAGTTTGTGGTGCGTGAAACTACACACAAATTAATTTTCTTTTTACGGTTAACGACTTTTTTGATTCAGTTAAAACAGGTAACTGTATTTTATTTGTATAAAAATATATAACATAATGGATATTTGTTGTTACTCCCGTTATCGCCTTATGGTCAAAGCGTAACAGATGCAATGTTTTTTTAATTTTAGCCTATTGTTATATTACGAAAATACAGAAATAACCAACTAAACATAACGTAGTTCTACCACCTAAAGACTTATTAGAAGTTATTACCTAACAACACAGATTTTTAATACTATAAATCTTATATGATGCAACATATTAATGTAAATGATTTGTCATTTTATCACCGATACCGGAAATGCTGATGAATATGGAATATGTGAATGCTCAAAATCAGTTTTTTTATGAATTTATCACTACGATGCACGTAATATATATGATACCTACTTTACAATAGCCTTTTAATAAGAAGGGAACTCACCTACTTTGGTTTTAGTGATCACTATCTTCACCGATGGAATATTATCCTAAATAAATTTGGTTTGTTCTTTACAATTAATGTCCGTATCCAATTTGTTACTATTCACTTTTATTGTACCACTTTCCGCCATCATTACAAAAAAATTTTCACAAATTTCTTTATACATTCAATTTAATAAGTTCCATAAAATTTATATCCGTAGTAAAATAATTATTAAAGTTATGTAAAAATTCCTCAAACTAAACCTACATATCATTTCATGAAAATTATAACACACTATGGGTAAAAAAGTATTCCCTGGGGTCTAAATAACAAATCACTGCAGTCACAAGTGAATGATGACCTTATGTTAGATGTACAAAATCAAACTATTATTTGTGTCAAGAATGTATAAATAACAAATGCCCGCAGTCACAAATGAATGATGTCCTCCAGTCGGATATACAAATCCATAATAATATATTTGTCACGAAAGTCAAAATAACAAATCTCCATCGTCACAAGTGAATGATGACATCTTGACGGATATACTTAATCAAAACAATATTTGAGCCAAGAAAGTATAAATAACAAATCACTGTCGTCACAAGTGAATGATGAAATGTCGGATGTACAAAAACATAATATTATTTGTGTCAAGATAGTCTAAATAACAAATGACAGTAGTAAAAAATGAATGATGACATTTTGTCCTATACTGTATACAAAATCATAATATTATTTGTGTCTAGAAAGTATAAAAAATAGCAAATCACCGTCGTCAGAAATAAATGATGACCTCCTGTCAGATAAACAAAATCATAATACTATTTGTGTCACGAAGGTCAAAATAACTAATCACCGCAGCCACAAGTGAATGATGACCTCCTGTCGCATATACACAATCTTAATATTATTTGAGTCAAGAAAGTGTAAATAACAAATCACCTTCGTCACAAGTGAATGATGACCACCTGTCGGATATACAAACCATAATATTATTTGTGTCAAGAATGTCTAAATAACAAATAGCTGTTGTCACAAGTTAATAATAACCTCCTGTCGGCTACATAAAAACAAAATAATATTTGTGTCACGAAAGTCTAAATAACAAATCACCGCAGCCACAAGTGAATGATGACCTCCTGTCGCATATACACAATCTTAATATTATTTGAGTCAAGAAAGTGTAAATAACAAATCACCTTCGTCACAAGTGAATGATGACCACCTGTCGGATATACAAATCATAATATTATTTGAGTCAAGAAAGTGTAAATAACAAATACCGTCGGCACAAGTAAATGATGAAATCCTGTCGGATATACAAAATCATAATATTATTTGTGTCATGCAGTCTAAATAACAAATCATCGCAGTCACAAGTGAATGATGAAATCCTGTCGGATATACAAAATCATAATATTATTTGTGTCATGCAGTCTAAATAACAAATCATCGCAGTCACAAGTGAATGATGACCTCCAGTCGGATATACAAAATCATAATATTATTTGTGATAAGAAAGTCTATTTAACTAATCACTGTCGTCACAAGTGAATGATTACTTCCTGTCGGATATACAAAATCATAATATTATTTGTGATAAGAAAGTCTAATTAACTAATCACTGTCGTCACAAGTGAATGATGACTTCCTGTCGGATATACAAAATCATAATATTATTTGTGATAAGAAAATCTAACTAATCACTGTCGTCACAAGTGAATGATGACTTCCTGTCGGATATACAAAATTATAATTCTTTTTTTGTCACAATAGTCAAATAACAAATCACTGCAGTCACAAGTGAATGATGACTTCCTGTCGGATATACAAAATCATAATTCTATTTTTGTCACAATAGTCAAATAACAAATCACTGCAGTCACAAGTGAATGATGACTTCCTGTCGGATATACAAAATCATAATATTATTTGTGAAAAGAATGTCTAAATAACAAATACCGTCGGCACATTGGTTATTTACTTACCTTTCTTAAAATGTAACAAACAAAACATAGTAATTTCATTCTTAAAAATATTATCTATTTTCTAGCTATTACCTTTTATAGACTGTTATCTGAAGGTTATACTTTTTGTGGCTACTAAATCGTTATGAAATTTACAAAATACATTTCATGAATTTATTTAATCACCGGAGCACTTATTGTTTTTTATTTTGTTCGAAGTCAGAAATGTTTGGAATAAATTTGCTGCTTAATCAATTTAAGTGAATTTATTTACAATTTAAAATTAATGAAATTCAACTTTTAAAACTCTAAAACATGAAACCAAACAACTTAACTGTAATACTAAATGCTTCGATCTAGCAATAAATATTTATATATCATCTTATTTAAGGTACCAATTTTTTTAGGCTGACAAATTTCTTGTTATATAGTGAATTGTATTAGATTATATAACATTTATGATGTTATATTTTTAATTATTTGTTAAAGCCACACGTTGTGCGACAAATATAACATTTACATTTATGCTAACATATCAATTATATGTTTAATACTCATTAAACAACAACGTTTACCTGGATAAAATCTTTAGTTTAATTTAGCACGAATAAAAAACAACAAACAATGAAACATGTACATTAAATTATTCAATTCTTACTCAACTAAATCATTTATTCCTCACTCATTCCTTATTTTAATTTATTTATAACAGACAATTAAAATACAAAATTGCTTTATTTTTAACATTAATTATTACTTGAATATTCAAATTATTAGTTCCCTTTAAGAATTTATTATATTTCTTTACAAATTTTTTATTTTTTTTTACTTTACATTAAATGATTATCTTTTTATATATGCTAGCTCAGTTTTAAATTTATTTAACAAACACAATCTCTTATCTTGGGTCAATAGGTCTTTTAATGGCTCAATTGAAAGTGAAATAAATTTATGATGAATTTAATAATTAACAAAATTTTTTTTTGTACTTATCAAATGCTGGTCCTTTTGATCGGTCGATTTGCACTTTTTCACTACACATAAAACGTTTTTTGACTCTTTTATTTTAAATGACACCAAAACACTGCTCAAAACACTTTATTCCTTGATTATAACGCTTTCTCTCGCTCTCTGGGTTGTTCCAATTTCCAGCTCCTTTCTGCGATGACGGTAATCCCTTGGCTCCGGTCAATCGAACTCCTTTTCTCGATCTGATTTTTTTAAGAAAACTCCACAAGACTCCTAATCTGTAATTCCTATTGTTACTTATTTCTTCCTTTCCTTTTTACTCTACTTTAAATTAAACTTATTAAACTTTTTAAATAACAAAGAGACTTCTTGTCTCTTTCTTTACTGTTGAACAAACTCTATCGAACACAGAGCAGACTAACTGTGTCCATAACCTTCCGTCTCGACTTTCCTTGTACGACTCCTTTTCTAAGACTTTATTTTAAGACTCCTTCTCTCGAACACGAGTTTCGCGCCCTGTTCGCTGATTCGTTGAGTTTCCCTAACTTTCTCAACATGTGTCCTTTTTCGCTTCCTAGTGGTTGTTTTTAAATCTTTCCGTTGTTTTTTTAAGCGTGAGATCGTCTTCGATTGGTCGACCTACTTTCTCCTTTCCGTTTTTTGTGTTTTTTTGAAGCACCGTTAGACTTTCTACTTGTGTACCGTTAGGACGCTGGCTTTCCCTTCGATTTCTCTTTTTATTTGTAAAAAAAATCTGCGCTCCCCTAAGATTCCGTTACTGTAGCCCATGTGTTTTCTTCAAGGTTGTAAAAATCCTAGTTCTATTGTAATTTAACACGTACATTTTTTAACTGCTTGCGAAATCTGTCGTCTCCCTTCATTTATTTAACATTGTTCCATTTTTTAATATTTATTATTTTAAAAGTTATTTTAATTATTTTATTATTAGATGTCATGATTTCGATTGTTTATCTAGGTGAGGATATGATATCGTTACAATATTTATATATAAAAAGTATTAAAATTTACTATTTATTTATTTATTTATGTAATCGACTAAAATTTCCCTCTTTATTTAACCAATTTTTCTTTAGTTATTAAAAATTTATTTCAAGTAATTATTAATTTCCAAATCTTATGATAAACAAGAATCCGGATTAACTGTAAATTATTTTTATCGACTTTTTTTGATTATTCCTTTCGCCTTGACACCATGTTATTTATTATTAGATGGATTGTATCCACTTTATTAATTGTTGTTTGAATTTTGTTCAAGTGACACACGGGGTGAACTTCTCTACCGCTATCATTCTATCTCAATTTTAATTATTGGGGAAGCCTAACACACACACACACACACACACACACACACACACACACACACACACACACACACACCTTTAACTCAGAGTCTCTGTTAGGCTAGGTTAAGATCTAATTTTAAGTAATAACTTCAGACATGGTCATACATTTTTAGTTATAGGATATCGAATGGGGCCCTAGTTTAGGTTACTGTCAACGCTGGTTACTTTGAAAAATTATTCGTTACGACTTGTAACACGATATATAGAAATAAAAACAATCTCTCACTCTAATACTACAACTGTCTAAAGGTTGTGCAACTCTGATAACACTTGGCACCGTGTCAAGCATTGGACAGGTCGAGACATATGATGGTTTTAAATTGTTGGCTCGGTATGCACTATGATGGATAATTTTAGGGTTGGGTAGGTATTATGACGGTTAATTTTTGGTTGGATATGTACTATGGTTATTAAAAATACTAGGAGGTTGGGAAAGAACTATGATTATTACGGTTGGGTAGGTACTATGATGGCGGAACATTATTTCTTCTTGCTCGCCATTAGCAGCAACTTTGAAACTATTACCTACGATAACTCCCTCTACTTACGGAACTATTACGACACTATCTGGTAGCCAAAAGTAGGGACATCATATAAACTTATCATACGTTATATAATTATATTACACATTATATTTACATTAAAATATCTGTGGTGCAATCCAGTTGCAAAAAGTGTTTGCCCACATGTCAGGGTTTTTGTTCAGCTCTTGTATTAATCACTAATCCACTGGAAGTGAGATATTTATTTACCACACCAATAAATAATCAATACTGTTTAGATGTTGTGTTGAATTAAACAACATATCGTAAACTCTATTGCGAACTATTTTATAGGTGTGTGCAAGGAAACAGAATTTATATTATGAAAGGTTTGTACAATATGAACACTATACAATTTGTTTAATTCCTGTGTGGCATCATTATTGTTCTTAAAAAAAGAACGAAATAATACAAGTGTGATGGTGAAAAGTATTAAATTTTATTTTTTTTTTATGTTTCTGCTCATTTTCTACATACGTGGAAAAAATAAAATAAATTAATTAACCTATGTAACTTTGTTTGTTTTGACATTTAGTAAAATGTAAAAATTAGTCATTTTTTATCTCATCTAGAAAGTAATAGTCCAATACTTTGTAATATTTAAATTATTTTGAACAAAACAATTAATTTTAAAATGGAAATTATATCTTTGTTAATAATAATAATATATATATATATATAAAAATAAATAAATATATATATTTATTTATATATATATATAATATATAAATAAATATATATATATATATATATATATATATATGAACTGCGTATTATAAAAAATAACATATGGTTACAAATGATATAGTATAGATGATAACATGGTTTCCTTCAAATAAAGATTTATTATAAAAGTCTGTATTCACAAAACAATTAGTCACACACTATTTATGTAAAGAACAAAGATTTTAATGTAAAATTTTAAGCCTAGCCGTGCAATTTATTGTCTTTTCATACCATGGTGCACAATTTTATATTTAGTTTAGCAATTAATTATTACTAACCAAGAATCTATAAAATTATATATAAACGTCAGAATATTATCATTGCATACATAGTTTCTTCCGTGTCTGAAATATTAAAGATCACTATGAAGATTAATTTTGCGATATCCGTGGCAGTAATACTGTGGGAAAATCTAGTCATATCGGTGAGAGTTATTAATAAATATCTACAATATAAACATAATAATTTAACATAACATAATTTAAAAATCATATTTTAAGTATTTTATTTTTCATTTACATACATAGAAAAGATAATTATGTGATTAAAAAAAAAAATATATACACTTGTTTATTGGAATATTCGTTTTTAATCATTTTAAATACAAAAACAAATTTGTTTTAGTATTGCAGTTTGTCTGTCGTTCAATCAAATAAAGTATGAGTGAATATTTTTGGATTGTAAGACAAACAAACAAAATTACTATATTTTAAACATCGATGAAAACATTCTTTTCTAAAATACGCTAAGTCGAATACAAATACATCATTTCTCCAAATGTTTAAATTATATGTAACAAGGCTATAATTTTTTAATCAATTTATTATTATATATTATCGTTTATCATTTATAATTTATTCTTAAATGTTGTTATAAAGTTATACAGATATCTATAAAATATCCCTTCAAATTTAAATTTGTCCACAATTTGTATTATAACGATTTCGGACTAAATGAAGTTTGTGAATAATTGGTTGTAGTGCATTTTGTGTTAAAATATTCAAGCCCCATTTTGAAATAACCATATTGAATTTTTTTTTAATTAAAGGTAACATGGAGTTTTTCTACCCTTAGTTCAATGGCCTAAATATTTTTCTTTATATCTCTAATCAATCTCTATTTATTCATGAAAAAATTTGGAAATTTTTGAATTTTAATTTTGTTCGAATACTGCATATTTAATGTTTTATATGTGTGTGACGCATAATACTAAACTAGAGTTTGATTTTCACCATTAATTTTAAGACCTATATTACATCATAAAACAACTTCAGATGGTTTTAAACTACTTTTGTAAATAAAAACTATGATCTTCATTAATAACGATAAAACAAACTTTATATTTATTCCGATTTATTTTAGTAGATGCTTAAATTAAACTATGTTTCGCCGATATCTTGGCAGTAGTAGATGATGTTTTTAAAAAAATTTCTGACATTCACAAACGTATTAGGGGTTGTTTTGAGACATATCTCTTCTACATTCATATACATAAGAATTCAAATATTGATCCGAAACAGGTTTGTCTTGATAATCACATTTTTCCAAATTATTTAAATAGTACAATATTTTGAAAGTAAATCAACAGGGTGTCTAAATATTCTCAAAAATTCAAAAGACGTAACTACAAAGTACAAAACGGTATATCCTTTGAAAGTATTCGACAAATGGTTAAGGGAAAAGTATTTCAATGTGTCTTTGATAAAGTTATAAGCTTGACAACAAAAGTGAATAACTTTTTTTTTTAATTATTTAAAAATTAGAACGTGTAGATAAAAAAAACTCGAACACAAGATCTCACAAAAAAGATCCTGTGTTCGAATTTTTTTAAATCTTATATTATCTCACAAGTCAAGCTCAATATTTTTTTATAGTTAGTGCGTGTAGTTTAATTCAAGTTAAACATGTTTTAACTCTTAAACTGCATACATTTTTTCAACGCTTTTAATTAACATTCATACGGTAATGTTATGATTTTATTGTTTCAAGAAAAAAAACATTCTTTATTTAGAAATGTAGATGACAATGTATGGGTATAATATGTGTAGATGTTAGTGTATTCGTTTTACATATTGAGACTTTCTGGAAAAATCAGTCGTCTCAAAGAATAAATCAAATCATGAAAATTGCTAATCTAAACGTCGTAAATTTGGAATGCGGTAAAGTGATGACGTCAAGCCAGAGCGGACCAAAAAGTTTCGTGTCCGAGCATGACTGAACAGATATAGCGTTTCCGAATTTATTTAAAAAAATTTAAATATAAAACTAAATAATGATAACGTAGAAGTAGGCGATTAATAATATCAAAGAATAAATGTAATTGAAATTAAAACAAAAAAGTTATTAAGGAAATAAGGTGGGCTAAAAAAACTAAAATTTGTAAAATGGGGAAAATTGAAAATAAAAAGTAATAAACAGTAGGGAGTATAATAATAATCAACAATAAAATTGAAAAGTACTAATATTAATAGTAATAATAATAATAAGGCTTAATGGAACTTGAAAAGTCATTCATAGGGTGTTTTTTGGAGTTTTTAATGTTAAGGGGGATAAACGTAATAAACTGAATAATAAAAAACAAAAAGACAATAGTAGGGAATAATAACATGTAGTCAGAAAAGGAATTATTGTTAAATTGGGGGAGCTATAATAATAACAAAAATTAAAAAGTTAAAGTCCAAAAGCTTTTAAAGTAAACATTAAATGGGATAAAAAAGTAATAGGTAATGTGTATGACATGTATGTTTATTTAGCATAACAGAGCAGAGTTGAATAATACTAATGGGGGTTTTTATATACGAAAAATATGATGATCAGAAAATCACAACTTCAATCATCAATAACTAATGAACCAAACAAGCTACGATAAAAAACTAAAAAGTTATTTCCATTACAGGACCAGGAGAATAACTTTAGTGAAATATAATATTCAAAAAATAATTGGGAAAAAAGTTAGTTGGTGACATAATATCAACATTTGTAAAAAGTGCGGTAACTCGAGATATACAGGGCCGAAAACGTCGAATCAAGTTTGTCAAGACCCTCAAGAATGTGGAGAAGAGGAATCTGAAGACAAAATGAAGATCGGACCAACCGTTCAAAAGTTAAAGCGAAAAGAAGAAAAAAGTGTTCAAATGGTGCAAACAAAGATTCTAACAATTGAGTGAATCTTTAATATTTCTGTACTTATTGTTTGTTGTGCAAATTTAATTAATCTCCCCGTTTAATGAAATTCCTTAAAAATGTAGTAAAACGAATTTCTTTATCAGCAATAACTACTTAATCAAATACTTTGTTTTATAGTTGACGAAATATAACACTGACAAAATTAATCAAGACTAAAAACTATAAATAATGGTGACATGATAGGTCCTACACACACACACATATATATATATATATATATATATATATATATATATATATATATATATATAGATATATATATATATATATATGTTCAGTATATATACAGTTTAAATTTCCGGTCCAATATTATCTTTAAAAGAAACCGTTTCAACCCGAAGTCATAGATCACCGGCTGATTTGGGGTATCCTTTGTCTCATATCAGCAGTCCAAGTTTCAACCTCAAACAGGTAGCCTAACGGTACTTCTTCATCCACAGATAAAAATCCGCATTTAAGTTTCTTTATTTTATACGCATTTCGGCCAACAATTCAGTTATTTATGATTCAGAAACAATTGTCATGTTTAGTTAATAAGAAGAACTCAAGTGTTTTTTGTTATGTGTTTATGATTTAAAATTGTACTTAGTTTAGTGCGTTTAGAGCAGCTGTTCTCGCGTGTGCATACGGGCATTCTTAACGACAGGACATTACGAAGAAAGGAACGTCGCCTTTACAAGGTACTGTGACATTAGATTTAACTAAACATGACAGCAAAATTAATCAAACCATTTTATTAGTTGTTAAAAATTTCAAAATGTCAATCAACCTTTTCATGTATTTTTCAATTCTATCGACTTCCCAATCTAAAATATATTACTGAACCATCCGCTTTTACCACAGTCGTTAAACCAACCGCAATATCGAACAATATATATTATATTTTCATACGATGCTAATTCATAGTTCAACACAATAAATCAATGAATTATATATAAAAAACCCTCTGTCTTTGTGGAAAAATCTATTCTTAAAAGAAAAAAATTATAAAAGCATTCTCAAAATTGGGAACTATGAATGGTGTTGAAATAGGTACATTCTGAACAATAGGCCACAATTCTGAGATAAGTCATCAATCATAGGCTTTGAGTTGTATTAAAAGATGGCAGTGACCTTGAGACGGCTTTCTAACGTTAGGTATTACATTTAAAAAAATGTTCCACATAACATATGTTTTTCATCTGTTGCTCTGTTTGTGTGTTTTATTATAAATGTTTTTTGTTTGTTTTTTTTTCAAATCTATACAATTACAATAAATATATTTAGTATAAATTTTTTGTATATAATGAGTTTACAATTTTACCAGTAAATTACTTGATGGTAATTGAAATGTAACCATGATATCAGTTAATCGTTGTTATTATGGTTATATAGCGCATTACACCTAACCAATAATTCAACTTTTTGTATAAAGTTTCAAAGTACAAAATTATATCAGTTCTAGGCTCTAGGACTTTAGAAAAAATAATGACCTGGTACGAATACTAAAGAACACCCCCCCCCCCCCGAATATTTCTATCAATACAACTATTTATAAATTCATACAGTGTAACATTTAGTTCAATCGAAAATAATAGTGATGTTATAAAAGTCTGGTTGATTTAATCACTTACAAAATAATATATTTTAAATCAGTAATTTAGTTAACCTTTCACCAATAGTGAGAAATAATATAAAAATACAATGCTCATAATTAAAAAGGTAATTCATTTTATTTGTACTTAGTTTTTGTGAAACCAGCCATTTTTGAAATATACGACTTTTATAATTCTAAACAGCCCTCAATTTTGAAAAGGTATATAGTTTCGATATATTAACTTATTTCTTACTTTTACAGATGTACTGACCAGGGTTAAGATTGCTTGTAAAAAAAAAGAAAATCAAACTTCAAATTTGCACGTAGTAGAGTCGCAGGTAAAGAGAATGTATAAATAGTCTTGGTTATTAACTGCTGTTGCCCACAAGTAATAGTTTATAATTCTGTTTCTTAAATAACACTTACTATATAAAAAAATAACAAAAATTCTAAATATTTGTAACTTAATTTTATTGGTTAAAATGACAATAATACATTTCATCGATTATTGTTTTATCGTTCCAATATACATAATTAAATGAGATATGAACATTTTACAATTAAGTTTTGTATTCCATCACCGTTAAACAATAAACTAATCCACATATTCTTATAGAATAAATATATCGCTTAACTGTTAGGAATAACACATTTCCTAAAGATAGGTTGAAACAAAACAGCAATATAAAACTGCACATAAACTGTAACTTGTAAAATAAAACGGAAACTCTTGCAGACTTACTCTAGAATTGTTACAAATAACTCAAATCCAAAAGGTAGGTTAAAAAAAAAAAACTAATCAGCAATTTAACACTCCACATAAAACTGTAAGTTGTAAAATTAAAAGAGAAACTCTTGTAGAACTGCTTTAACTAATCAACCGTGTTGAATTTTTCACAGGTTCAAATTTTCAATTTATTCTACGCAACTTATGTAAACCAAGTTTTTCCAAATAAAACAAAATGCATTTAACTTATATCTTCAAAAATAACCACTGAAACGCTTGCAGAATAATTGTAATAATTATTTAACTCCGCAGTTGAATATTTCAACAGTAATTTAAACTTGTAATTAATTAATTTCATGCATCGTACCTAAAAAAGAGTTTCAAAGTGATTTCAAATTTCATTGATGATAATGAGGGCGGGGGGAGAGAAAGATATCTTTATGATGCAGTTAGAAATTAATCCTCTAGATGGCGAATTGAATGTACACCAGCCTTGTTAAATCATTGCTGCTACAAAACCTGTCTAAATTGCCAGGTGCGGCACGCCTGCATACCTTGTGTGCTATGAAAGAAATTCCGATTGCTGTCATGTAGGTGTTAATAAGTCTTCCTCCCTCTAGATATTGTTCTCTTGGATTAGGCTAGGATGGTAGCCGATGTACCTTGACTATCGCCAGGCCAACAAACACACCAGAATGGTTGACCTTTTTACGGATAGATATTCTTGAAATGGTGATGGACCGGATGACAATCAATAATCTAGAATCATTATACTGTGTAAGCTGTGTTGATAAAGAATAATGGTCTCAAGGTGAACCTACATATATGATGAAGCACTGACTTGAACGACTCCAAATCCTACAAAGTTACTGTGTCAGGTATTTACACAGTCAGACCCAGAAAAAGCTTCAATTTAAGCATGGGAATGTTGACAATCGTTTTTAAAGTGGAGGTAATTGCTCTTACATATTTTTGGTGAAGAAATATAGATAGAGGCTATAATGATAAGATGATCGATATAAACTGTACCATTCAGAGGGGGGGGGGAAATTAAAAAAGTTTATAAGATCGTACTAGGCTCGGAATGAATGGTCATGTCAAGTGATGATATTTCTAAATTAGCTCGTTTTTTTACCTTACCTTCTTTTTAAGACTAGTAGTACCTCAGTTCACTATTTACAAGAAATGAAAAACAGATTATCATATAACAAGCTAGGTTATTGTAAAAAATCAGATATTATATATATATTTTATATATACTTTATTTATACAAATATATATATATATATATATATATATATATATATATATATATATATATATATATATATATATATATTTGTATAAAAAAAGTCTATACCCTGTTAAAGAAAATTTGATTAATACGCCCTTAAAGATAATTTTAACAACAATTGAACAAACCCACCCCAAAAAGAAAATTAAAATTTAGTAAACCCTCCCTTTTATTTAAAATAACAAAATATTTTTATTAAGCAATAATAATATAAACAAAAGTTTTGATGTTGACAAAATTAATATATTAAGACTTAAGGTTGTCATTAAAGTTTACATTAAGGGTGTCCTTAAGACTAAATTATTAGAAGGAGTGCAAAGAAATAAAAATAGAAACATATGGTTACATGTACATTAGTACTACGTTGGCCAATATTTAAATAAAAGTTAATTTATTAAGAAATTATGCAAACGAAATTTGTTATTGACGTCAATTTTTTATGAATTTGGAAGAATAACCCCTTTGGGGTCATGAAGCCGAAAGTTGCTAGCATATCACATCCTATATATTTGGTTTTCTAATAGGCTAATTAATTTATATTATCTCATTTTATATATATATTAAAGCCTAAAACTTTTTTTTAAAGAAAATTGGCAAATACGTTCACGAAAAAACTTAGTAAGTTCACGTTCTTTTTGATTTGTTCACTTTCACATTTTGTAGAATTGCTGGAAAATTCTTTGTAATTTTTAGATTTTGGCTGGAGACTTAAATGAAATGTATCTTGACTGAAACTGTTGAGCTCGAACTTAAACCAGCTTGAGCTGAGAATCATACATGTTTGACTTAGTAACTGAACAAGAAAACTTTCAAGTTCAAACACATACTGTTCTTGATTAATAATGCAATATATTTCTCTGTAACTAAGCTTGATGAGCCAAAACTGTAATTTAGATATTTTAAGACAAGTATTTTAAATAACGCATTATAACTACATTATAAATTAACTGATATTCATAGGAAAAATGGCTGTGAATTTATAGGAATTTATCAGCTTATGATCTAATTACATGCTAAAATTTATCTCTAATCAAAAACATATTTAAGTTCCTACAATCTTTAAGACAATAGATATTTTAATATAGTCAACTCAGTAAATTGAAACACTGATTTTTCTTTACTTGGTTCAAAAGAAGATAGGATTTTTCAAAGGTTATAAGCCATGGTCACGAACAATGACGTCGCACTATTTGCCTTTTTATTTTAAATTTTAACACACCATGAATTCTAATTTATTCACATTGAAGAATCACTTTAACTTATTAGCGATTTTACAATTTTATTTTAAACATTTCTAATACGCAGACTAGTCCTACGTATCAAGAGATAATGGTCGATGACATTACTGCGGCTTCTTGATTACGACAACGTACCATACTGCTTAACTGACCGCTAGCGTGTAGCACCTCCCGGCAGTTAAATTATTAGTCTTAAATTTCTTAAAACGCCACAAAACTGAGATTGGAGTACTTCTTCTTTTTTATCAAACACTGGCATTTCCTCTATGATATACCTTTCGGAAATCAACAAATTAATGTGTTGTGGTTCCAGAGTCATTACGGTATTGAGGGGAATAAAGATCCAGTTTTAACAAAAAAGGAACTAAATGCCTATTTCTTGGACAATATCATGTGTAGGGAGTATCTTGTAACTTAGCACGCAGGTATGTCTCCCACTAAGTTTTGAAGGAAAACCAGAAGATTTTTTTTATAGATTGAAGGGTAATGTACAGTTCAAGAGGAAGTCCATTACGACACCACACAGAAAGGGCCGTATACTAAGAGAACTTATGCTGTGAGAGTTTCTGCATTCCTGATCGGTCACTGGATTTTCCGTAACCGTCTACATAAAATGAGGTTACGTACACCTACCTTTTATTTAGGATATATGTTGCAGCTGTGGAAACCGGCCACCAGGTAGTTTTGACTTCCCAGTTCTGGACTGAAAACTATTTATATCCATTGGGGTTATATGAAGTGGGGGACAGATAAGGAAGCAGCACATCATCCGAAGCATCTTGCGGTTTTCCAAAACCTGAAATTTGAATCATAAGGTAGGTCCTGTTAATAAGGGTGGAGAAAAAACTATATAAGTTAGAGGCATATCCAGGGCTGTGAATCCGGGCCATCCTATTAGTTAAGACAGTAAAATAAAATGTTCACGGGTTAAAGTTTTAACTTTCATTCGAAATCCTTGCAGAATTGTAACAATTAATTAGATGAATTGAATATTTCACAATTAGTTACAATTTTACAATTTATTTTATACAATGTATGTAAACCAAATTTATTCAATTGCCTCTTGACATGTGAAACCTTTCTAGAATTGCAGTAATTAAACTGCAAATTTGAATAATTCACCAATATTAATTAAATTAAAATTTAATTTGTGAAACCTAAGTTAAACATTTTATGAAAAAGAAAAAAAAATCAGACATAATAACTTGTAACAACTGAATCCCTTGTAGAGATGCATTGCTTATTCAGTCATGTATTATATATCATATTTTTTTTTAAATTTTGAAGAAAACATTTATACCTCGCAAAGTATTTAACCCTACAATTTAAGAACTCGCAACGCGGTCTTTTCAACCGCATCTTTAGATATTTAAGGAATTTGAGTATTTGACCTTGAGCAAACTTCCCTATATCCCCTCTTATCCTCTACCAGTTAGTTTGGGAAGCAATGCATGCAAAAAAATTCATTTATTTGGTGTTTAACAATGCTTGTAATCTGTTTGCTAAACCCTTGCGTTGTGTGCGGTTTTTTCTTCCATGTGCAATTGCTTATTGTTCATTATTGTTTTAAATTACCAGTCGGTTGTAAATAAGTTTTTTGTTATTTTATTTAGACAACCTGTAAATACTGTACTTATTAGAGACTAAGTACTCAAGTGATTTTAGTTGTTATAATTATTTATTAAAAATGAATCCTAATGAGCAAGAAAAAATTGAAAAACTGCTTCTTAGCGTAGAGAAAGAAGAATGGACTAATAAAATACTTTAACGTATGTTAGCGTATTCTCAGAAACGCGCTAGAAGTTATTTATTAGACAGTAGTGATGTAGATGATGTGATTGAGAGGCTGTCGGTGATGGTGAGTTATCGAGGGGTCAACATCCAGGAATATGATCACGTGATTGAGGAATCTGGTGAGCCGGAAATTGAATAAAATAATGTGAATATTGTTAACCTATACCAATGACTACATAAATACTATAAGACACGACATAGGATAGGGAAATAGTCTACGCTTTACGGGTGCTGTTCATCACAAGTTTGACTCACAGCTATCAGAAAGCGCTAGCAGCAGGTGCTTGACTGTACGCATCCCACTTGGTTGAGACTGTACAACTGTTGACCTCTCTCTCACAAACCTTCTCACTTACTTCCGTCTTACTAGTTGTTTTACCCGGCTTCGCCCAAAGCTGTGTAGATTGGAGGTTTATTATTATTTCTATAGTCTTGAGCTTGTACATGTTTTTATTTTGATAAGATAATTTTTAATTTGCACATATAATTTAGTATTTATAGGCCTAATGCACAGACATGGTTTTGATGCATCCCTCTACATGTATGTATAGTATGCCTTTTTAAAAAAATAAAAAATCGTTTTCTTACTCTCTGAATACAAAAAATTGGTTTCACGGTCATGTATGTCTGTGTGTGTCAGAAATATCCAGCTTCAGATTCAGATGAAATTTTGTATCTATTCAATTGAAAACCAATATTTAATTGACAATTTCACCACAATTCCAGACGTTAGTTTATATTTATATTTTAGGGGTTTATGGCCTCCACCAAAACCCCTAAAAACTGAAAAAATCTAAATTTCTCAAAAATTGTCAATGTTTATGGGTACTTAAAAATACTACAACATTTTTATAATTTTTTAAAAGATATTTAAAAGTTTAGTAATTTAGTCTAAATAGAAATATAAAAAATATATAAAAATTAAAAAAAAATCCGTACCCTAAAATTAATTTCAAATATACCACATCATACAAAAAGAAGCAGCGTTATGAACTATAAGCTTGAAAAAAATGGTATAGTAATATATTTTGGGGAAAGAAAGCCATGAACACAAAAATATGTCTTACCGTTAAAAAACTTTTTGATTAACAAAGTTATATAACATAGCAGAATAATTTTTATAATTATTTTCAAGATTTACAAAATTTTAGTAATTCACTTGTGAACACAAATCTGTAAAATTATTTTTCCCGCATATGTTTTTGTCTGACAAAAATATATGTTTTTGTCGCGACTTGTCTATAGTTGGGGCCACGGAATCGGGCGGTTTAGTGATTTTGCGATGGCCAACATTGGTTATAATAATGTGAAAATGCCTACATTGGTTATAATAATAAACTTGAAAAATTGAGCTCAAAATAATTAGGCCTAGTATAATTTTTTTTAAATTACTTCCGTTATCGTATTTCTTAATCTGTTGTGTGTAAAATTATCGTTTGAAAACAAATTAATTTATGATTTGTTAAAAAAGGAAAGGATAGTGGGAAACCCCAATACCAAACCCACATCTTACTGTAACAATGTCGTGAGGTGTTAAATTGAAGCTGCTAATGCTTTTCTGTTAACTGCTTTTCTTCTATCTGTTTTTAGGTTTTTTTGCTTTATTTCAATGTTGATGTAGTGAAGTAAGGAGTGTTTGGTCAGTGTAAACGTTTATATCTACTTTGTGAGTTGTTTGAAAATTTTAAACATGAGTTGTAAAATTTGTTATGCAAACATGTTTTTGATTGTGAAATCAGTCATAATTGCGTTTTCACCCATTTTATCATTTGCGTTTGAAAAACTAGTGGTACCAGTTAAGGGTTAATGTAATATTACATCCCATTATAAATTCATTGTATGTTG
This sequence comes from Aphrophora alni, assembly GCA_963513935.1. Taxonomy (NCBI): domain Eukaryota; kingdom Metazoa; phylum Arthropoda; class Insecta; order Hemiptera; family Aphrophoridae; genus Aphrophora; species Aphrophora alni. The sequence continues at coordinate 126,998,022 of OY740769.1, read as the reverse complement.
CAAGTATATAATGGCTAACATAATAGAATATTACGTTTTGAGAATGTAATTTAATTATTTATTACCAACACTTATAAACGTTTATTTTTATCCTGCCAAATTGTTTTATAGCCAGAAACAGATAACGACAGGGCAGCAGTTAGAAAAAAAAACTTAGAAAATTGAACACAAATATTCTTACTGCTTAGTCCTATGATGTTATTTCTTGTCAATTTTTATGTAATAATATATTTTATAATTTTGCGATATTTTAGTTCTATGTTGACTTTATAAATTTGTATTTAGTTATTAGTTTCACTTTTTTTCACAAATTTATCAAGCTATTATTAAGGTTTTTATTTTATTATTTTGACTACAAATGAATTTTATCTGTAATATTTATGATTTTTACAATTTAAATAATTTTCTTAGTCCTATGATGTTATTTCTTGTCATATTTTTATGTAAGAATATATTTTAAAATTTTACTATGTTTTAATTCTACGGTGACTTTATAAATTGTCTTTACTCCCCCCCCCCCCATAAATTTATCAAGCTTTTCTTAAGGTTGTTATTTTATGTTGTTACGTATGTAAACAAAGTTTTCAAATCTCTTTTGTAAAATATTGTAACAAATATTATTAAAACTTTTTTTATAAACGTTTTCAATAGTATCCAAACAATATTTTATGAATATTTTCGAAACATTAAACAGTATTGCAAAACATTTTCCCATAAACCAAAATCAAATATGTTTTTAACTTCTTAAAAAATATTTTCCGGCGTATATTAGAAAAATGATGAGAAAAGGTTTATAAAATATTTCATTACAATATTTTCAATATATTTCAAAATATTTCTAAAACTATAAACGACCAGTGTTTCCGTGACAATTTTTTTTTAAAGATTTTAAAAATGTATAAGATCACATGGATATTTTACTCATAATTACGATCGTCTTGGGGAAAGATTATTTTAACGTTTTTGTTCTTTTAACTAGAATAATTGCATGATAGTATGAGTATTTAAAAAATGTTTTCAGCAAAAGCGGATGTTTTTGTGCTGTTAGTAGTGACGAGTCCGGGCGCAGAGAAATGACCAGTGCAGTAGGTTAGATTATTATTTATTTACTTAACGTCGCAACGCAACTGAAACATTGTTCGACCGTAGAGCCACCTAGCGCCAGTCACGTCAACTTCAGATTCTCTAGCAGAGCGACAGCTCCACACCCTAGCGGGTAATGGACAACTCAAGAATAAGCGTAGAATTTTTAACATGGCAATGTCGTGTCTTATAGTATTTATGTAGTCATTGCCTATACTAAGAAAAACCTTTTATAACGGGTAACGACAATGCTAGGGGTCGTATACTAAGTGTCGCAATATAGTAAAAACGTCACACTAACTAGGCGCTATAAAAGAAGCTAAAAATACTTGACACCCTTAGATTCATGGCATATGAATTTTCCTGACAGGGTTCGAAACGAAATTGTGACAAAAAGTAAATTACAGCAATTTTCGTGGTGCCATATCAACAAACATCAGAGAAGTTAAAGTGATTTGACTATTTTATTTGACAGGCCATTCAAAGAAAGACGTTTGAATCTGAAAGACCTTTCGAGCAAAGTTGACTCAGGAGTTGACTCATTTCGCTTGACTATATCTAGAATGAGGTGTGAGTTCATATTGCGAGAGGTAATATTCGACAATATAAATAAAATGTCAGACAAAATAACATTTGATAAATTTACAAATGTTAGGAATGTGTTTAAAGACTTTGTAGCAAGATGTATCAGATATTATTCAGTAATTGAATGTGTAACTATAGATGAACTGCTTGAATGCTTTCGAGGGCGATGTTCTTTAAGCAATATATTTCAAATAAACGCGGTTTAAAAGTATTTTCTTTAGCAGAGGCTCGAACATTCTACACGTATAATATGGAGTTACGCTGGGAAAGTAGAGTGTGCTACACTAGAGGACAAAATTGGAGTGGGGGAGGGTGGGAGTGTGGTGGGGGTTTAGTTAGATTAGGTTAGGTTTTAGACAGTTACCAAGACATTGTGTTGTCAGTTGTTTAAAAATAACTCGGTTATCCTTTAATCTATTGAAAATTTATTAAACACATATTTTTAAAACTGCTTTGTCCTTATAACAGAAAAGTTTCGATTTCTTGAAAATTATTTGTGAAGTGAATGGTTTTAATATATTTAACGGAAGCCATTTTTAAAACGAAGAAAAAAAAAAGTTCTGAATTTTTGAACATTGATAAAAGGTTACATAAAAATATGTCTGCCAAATTTGGACTCGATATCTTATTTATTTTGAAAATATATTGTTATGAAAAAAATAAAATAAAATAAAATGGCTGACAAACGGAAAACTAAGTGTTTTAGTATATAAGTTCACAGGAAATTTTTTACTTATTTTGACCCTGTAGTATTGGAATTAAATTTGGAAACACCAGTACAGAAATAAAAGTTTGCTTCCTAACTACGTTTTGTAAAAATAAATCATTGCTTTGTTGTAAACATTATATTGTTAAATAAATACGATATACAAATCACATCTAATCAATAAGATGGTACCTGTAATTAATACATTAAATTTAACTTATGTAAAACAAATAATATATCATTTTGTACTGAATTTTATTTAATTTATTTTAAACATATGGAGGCCGATAAAAAAAGGACTTTTTTATATATTAGAACGTAGTAATACCTATAAGAAGTGAATTGCTAATGTATTGCCTAAAGAAGGCTGTACGAATTTTGTTTATCGATATATAGAACTTAAAGCTTTGAATGACAGTTAAGAAAACGATATTGTATAAAATTAATATAGTGCTCTGGTATTAACGAAGATTACACATATATTTTGGTTGTAATAAATTGTTACAGTAAGTACCTGTTCTATTATCCTTTACCCAATATAAAAATTGAAATGATATGAAAAAATATTTAAAATGTATCTTAGACACAAATACAACGAAACAATAACAAAATAAAATTAATTTCCAGAATTTATTATATCTGAGCTAAATCTTTGTTCTTAAACAATAATATGAATTATTATATTCTACATTCAACGATAAAAAAAGCTTCCATTTTTGACGGGTTAAATAGATTAAATGGAATAATATTGCGTCTTTTACTAAGCAAAAAATACTAAGATTACTCTTTAAATTTTAAATTACAATAAAACTTTGCATAGAGCAATTGGTAATAAACCTAACAAAGTAACGAATAATTACCATAAAAATAGAAAAATGTAAAATTGAAAGTATTGTTTATTAAATTTAAAGCCTTGCAAAACCTCTTAAGGCTTTTAATAGTGAATTAATTGGTGTGTACTGATATTTTACAGAGTGTGATTTTATCATTTTATTGCAAGGAATGTAGGATGAAGGAATAAATGTGTGAACATATTGAAAGATGTTGTATACATTTTATATATTGATATAATATGTTTTTATTTATTTTATACGGGATGAAACGAAGAGAGGGCCTGAAGGACCTAACTTCCCCTTAAAAATAAAGTAATCAATCTGTCGGTTCGTTTTGCTATCTCTCCTATCCATTCATGGTGAAACAGACTTTCTTTGGACTTAAAAACTGATTGGTTTGATGCATTCCGAAGAACAGTCACCTCGATTCATTGATGTTGGTATTCCTGCTGCGTTTAGATTCATCTTCTTTCGTGACATGAATTGCCAGTGCAATCTTGGAAAGCTACATAATGTGTCACAAAGCGGACACATAAAGTGGGTAAAGTAGTAATTTCCTCGATTACACAAGTTGTGACCTCATTAAGGGGTAGTTGGTTAACTAGAATTATGGTTGGTCAAATAATAGGGGATAAACAAATTTAGACCTCCAAGGGTCAATAGTGATATCAAATTAATTATTTTTACCACAAACAATCATAACGCAGTTAGCAGATACGGTAGAGATGCCAGTTTTTTCATTATTCCACGCTGCTACTACACTATTGGTAATATAAAACCTTTTTTTGAATCCCAATAACAGGGTTATACAAACACTATGGATGGATGTGACCTGTTTAGTTGGACAAGACATGTTTTTTGAGTAAATTCAATGTCCTTTAAAAAAATATTCTCTAAAATTGCATCAAATATTTTTCTCTTTCAGCTTTTATAAATTTTGTCATCCAATTAAACATTATTTTTTCCGGTCTAATAAAGTGGTAAGCCTTATTCCAAATAAATATATTTTATAACCATTTTTTGTCAATATTGTGACCTCTTGGTTGTGAAGATTTTGGTAATCTTCCACAAAAAAGTAAGCTAGTCTATCATATACATATATTTCAAAATTAGTTATTCTTTCATAAAAAAAACCTGTAATGATATTCTCGTTTCTTTTTAATTTTATATAAAAATAGTCACTTAAAAAAAAGAAGAAATTTCTACCCTTTCAAATAATATGTAGATATGGATCCGGATATAGGTTAAACTGTTACATTTATTGAATATTTGTTTGCATATACATGTTTAAAATTTACCATCCTACCATTATATTTAAATTCTACCATCCTTATTTATTGCCTACCCCCTAATATATATGTATTGGTTGTCAATCACGCTGACATCTCGCATGGGCTTTGACATGTAAATATAAAATCACTAATAAAAATAGTATTATTTTCTACCCTTTGGATTAGACAGAGAAGGAATAGTCCTCACAAGTTTAATCAAGACAATTATTGTACATATTAAATATAAGCATGTATTTATATTTTATTGACAATTAACTAAAAAAGGCGGAAATAATTCTAAAAAGACATTGGCCCTCTGGACTCACTATCAACATAAACAAGTTGATAGTCGAATAATATTCAGTTCCTTGATCAGGTTTCAAGAAATCAATCGGTGGTCCTACACCTGCGTTGGGTTCAACCAATCGCCAACTAAACTAAACATAATTATTCAAACAATTGGCTACACTTTTGGTCTTGGCAGCGATTTTAATCTGTATTCTAAGTTATCTATTTAAAAAAGTACATAGTAACGTTTTAAGTTACAATTGAAACCCATATAGAACTGTATTATATAATACTACAGTGGTTGCGAGGGGTAATTTTTTTCCCTCATGCGTTTTGTTTTTTCTGACATGGACAGTTGGCACCACTTTTGACCTTTAGCGCCTCAATACTTTAGTACCTTCTTTCACTTTGTCTTAGTTTCAAGTTTCAGTTCTCTTGACCTAATGTTTGTTTGTGGGTCGGTTTGAAAATACGTCTGCTGAACTTGGGGTAGTTTATTACCCCAAGCGACTAACCGTTTCAGTGTTGTCATAACCAACTATTTAGTTTTTAATTTAGTATTGTTTTTTGTGTTATAATTTATAACCTGTAAATGAAATATCTGTATGTGAGCCTGAACAGTTGCTTATGTGTTTGAATAATACAGAAAGTGACCACAGAAAGTGGTCCCAATGAATAAGAAGATGACTTTGTTGAAGAAAATCGTCTGAAAGGAGATGGTAATTTTTTAGAAGACAATGGCGAGGTAAGATTAGACAGTCCAATAAATAACACAACTGATGAAAACCTTACGAAACAAGAAGAACTATTAACAGTACTTCCTAACATTTGATAACCGTGGGTTTTTCATTGGTAAAGACAAGGAAACAAGGTGTACATAGAACGTCTCAAGGCTCTTACATCTCGGACTCCATTTCATATACCTGGATCTAATCGTAATGCAAAATATAAATAAACACACATTCAGTGTATTTTTGATGACGGAATTTGACATTTTTTTAAAAAAATTTTATTTATTTTTTTCTATATACTGTACTAATGTTTACATCAGCAAAATTAAAACCAAGTATGTAAGAGAACGAGACTCTAATTTGGCTGAAACCTGTGAAATAAGAGCTTTATTAGGTTTTTTATTCTTGGCTGGAATAATGAAATCTAGTAGGAGAAATGTCATTACAATAATGTTTTATATAAAAACGGGAACTGGTGTTTAAGTTGCATACGTCACTATGAGGGACCATTGCATCAGGTATCTGATGCTCTGTTTGCGTTTTGATAATGTCGATAGTAGAGATCAGCATAAGTCTCATAAGTTGCAGCGATAAGGGAAGTCTTTGATATATTTGTAAAGCACTCTCAACATGCATTTAACCCACCTTATTGTTTGACAATTGTTGAACAACTGGTGGCTTTCCACGAGAAACTTTCAATCCGTCGATGTGTCCAAGAGCAGCAGAAAAAACAACAAGAAAAACGGTGTGTGCTAGAATCATCTGATGACTGTTTGTAACCGATGTTATCAATGAAGACAGTATAACAAGGGAGGTTGTTTTTTTTCATTATAAGGTAAAATACTGTCCTTATTTTGTATTATTTTTCTTTAAACTTTATAAAAGTTAAAATTATAACCCTACGTTTAGTCATTTATGAGTGGGAAAGATGTAATATAAATAAAATGAAATTATTTACAAAAAGTTTAATTGAATTTTATCCTAGCACACAGGAGCTATAATTGTATTTAAATCGGCCTAATATGCTCTTTCTATTGTAAAAAAGTTTTCATTGTAAGTCTTCTACTTAAGTGAATAAAGAAAAATAATATGTAAAAATAAAATATTACATTTAAATATTTTATAATATTTAAAAATTAATTTAAAAATAAATACGTAAACGAGAAATTCTAAGTGGGGTAAGAAATTACCCCACGCGACCAATGGTGTCTTGATGAGAGGCGCGACAACTGGAGTGTTAATCTGTCAAGTTCAATATTTCACCAGTAGTTACGTATTTACAATTTATTTTATTCAATTCTTGTAAATCTAATTTAACAGTTTTTAAAGATAACGTATCTAGACATAGTTACTTGTAATTTGAATAGAATTGTACAGATTAATATTCTCAAGGAGAATAATTCAACAGTACTTGATATTTGTAATTTATTTTATTTAAATAATATATTTCAATTTATATTCCAGGTTGGGCTTGGTAGTTCATTCAAAAGAAGTAAAATACAAATCGAAGAAACTATAAATCTAGCTGTCAAAAATAAAACAATTCTAATTATTAATTTAGTACAATCTAAGATTAAGATTATAGACTCAATAAGAGAACAAGATCTAAAAGAATTTGAAATAAAGCGAAGAATGAGTGAAAAGGAATTACAAAATTCTCAAAAAACACTTTTGAAAGCAAAAGAAATAACAAATAAAGGCGCTAAAGCCTTTAAGGTTTTAATAAAAATTTCTGTCGATACATTAAAAGATCTATTAAAGTACACAGGAGAAGATGCTCAATATTTTGCAGAATATTTAGTGAAATTAATAACTATGTATGGAGATGAAAATTCAAGTAAGGCTTCTGCTAATGTCGGTTATACCGATTTGACTGAATTAGCGTATTTAAGTAATAGTAAAATAATAGAAGTATGGAAAACATATGAAAATCAAATGAAAAAAATGGAATCTATTAGCAGCCAGAGTGTTTTCGAATTGTCAAAAGCTATAGAAAAAAGATATCAAGAGCTAGTATCATCAAATACTGACCTACAAACTTATGTCAACAACATGAGTACAAAAATCAGTGAAATAGCACATAACACTTCTGTTAAGTATAAAGATATGATAAAAAATTGTCTAGCTAAGCTGTACAAGTTGGTATTTGAAAGCGGAGTTTCAATTAAAGAATTTGCAAACGTTGAAGGTAAATTATGGATAGCTGTAGCAAATAAACAATCTAATGAGATACATAAATTAAAATCTCGAATCAGTGTTCTTCCAAGAAATATGAAAACATCTAATGAGAGATTTTACAAAGATTTAGTTAAAGAAATAATCGAGAGAAGCAAAATGTTTGAGATGAAGTTGTAAAAAATGTTTCATTTCTACAAAGTTGCTGCCTACACAACTGTGTAACTAACCTCAAAGTTACTAGTCAAGAACTGAATTGTGACGGTACCTTATAACAACTTTTCTTTCTATATTGTTAATATTTTTCTAATAACTGTTTCTTACTTGCTTACTCCTATTCTTCTATCTACATACCGTTCTATTGGTTCTGCTTCTACTACCTATTCTCTTGGCTTTCAATTTGTAAGCTATTGCCTAATCTACCTATTTTCATTCCAACAAATGTAGTGTGATCTCAAGATCCCTTGGGAAAGTTCTTATCTGCAACAAGTACTTCTGGTATGTACCTCCAATAGACTATATCTTGTGCTTATAAAGGGAGTCCATTTTGTATTACCTAGGACACTACGTTTCAATAGTTTATATAGTTTGGTTTCTGGCCCGCATACAGATAATCTAATACATGACACTTAAACAGCTTTATTTCTAACATGGCCAAATAAAAAAACAATCCTCCACAAGATCGTTGAATAAGCATTTTAGTAGAATTACAAATATAGCAATAATAAATAATGAAAATATTTTATTTAGTAAGAACCATTTCAGTCAGGATATCCTATGGGTTAGTTTTGTGAATCTCTAAGATATGACAAACATAATAACCGCAACACCCGCATAAAGTCCGTATGTTAAATATCACATAGGTCAAACTCAATATACTGTTTTTCTTTTGATATTTCAATTTAAAACCTGACTATATTCATACTAATAAGTGAATATGAATGTGTAAACTCTCTCAACTTTCAATTATGTAAAATTAGAGCTTTTTGCTTGTTATGATGAAATATTTTTCATATTACTTGTACTTATGAAATTTTAAATTCTATTACAAAATAACTAAAAATCTGTAAAGCTCCTTTAAAATTGCTTGAAAGAGGCAACTTAAGACCCATCTATTATGTAGTTTGTATGAAATGAGTTCTGATCTTACAACTTGGTTAAAAAAAATTGATAAAACACAAAAACAAAAATATTAAAATTTATTTCTTTATATAATTACGGGTTATTGATATTGATTTGATTTTGTATTTTATTAGTAGTATACATTATTTCGAGATCACCATTACATCAATAACAAAATACGTAATACTGATATAATTCTTTGAGTTTATGTTCTTAGCACTTAGGTTAGGTTAGGTTAGGTTAGCTTATTAATGAAATATTTTATTTTTTACTTAAGAGTTGACTTTGAATGATTGTATGTTTTATGTTCCCTTTGAAAAACACTGGTTATTTTATTAATGGATTTTGTTTGTTTTTGATGATTTTCTTTTAGGATGATCAACCAGGATAACTGGAAATTGCATAAATATTTTTTCCAAAGTCTATACTGAAAATAATCTTTTAATCTTCTTCAAAAAAATATTAAAAATAGAAATCCCCAAAATATTTCATTGGTTCAGGAATGATATCTAAACAAAAAATTTCCACTGTTCTTAGCTCGAGTTCAGAATCCCAGGATCAATCTGTCATCACAACAAGGAATTTTCCCAAACCTAATTAAGAAACGTCAAATAATATAACTGCAAGAGCAGAGCAAAACCGTAAAACCTAAAACTTTTATTACGTTTAGCGGAAAGATAGACAGAACTACAAGCGTAGCTACCTAGCAAAAGACTGACTCACAAAAAATCTCCCCTTGACTGTTGGTTTAACCTTTACACCAGATTAGTACAATAGTTACAGGCCAATTTTAAATTTTATGTGGCAGGAACATACCCTCCATCACTGAAAAACTTTTTCAGTAACATAAATTATTAGAAACAAATAATACGAAGTTCTTAATCGCATAAGTTCAGATATTTCAAAGAACTCGTTAACTGCTGAACAAATACCAATATCAACAGTAACACAAGAAGTAACTGATGAGAAGAAAATCGAACATGTTCTTCATTTATTTAAAAGTTTACAGGCAAGAAGAGTGTCAGATAAGGCGGAAAAACAGAAAGAGGATGATGATAAAGAAAGAAGAAGGCAAAAAGAAAAAAAGAGGAGATAGAAGAAATGAAATTAAGAAGTTTAGGGGAAAGGATAGAGAGACGAAACGATATGGAAGAAGAAAGGAGACAAAGACATAAAGAGGAAGAAGAGGAAGAAAAGAAGAGACAAAAAGCGGAAGAAGAGAAAGAATAGAAAAGACATAACGAGGAAGAAGAGAAAGAACGGAAGAGACATAAAGAAGAAGAAAATGAAAAGAAGAGGCAGAAAGAGGATGAAGTGAGGGAACAGAAAAGGCAAGCAGAATTAGAAAAAATTATAGGGGCAACTCATGAAGTATTACCAGCAGGGTTAGGAGAATATAGAAAAAGAATAGAGAAATGCAAAGAAAACATAATGGAATGCGAACAAGCATTAAAAGACGACGCAAAAGAACAGGGAGTTAAGGTAAAAAAAGATGGAGATTAGATTTAAAAAGATAGGAAATAAATTAGTCGAAGTATCTAAAGTAAAAGAAATATTAGGCAAACATAAATATAGTGTATTTGGATAGAACAAAGAGAGAAACTAAGATTAGCGAATTGAGGAAAATCAAGAGAAATACGTATGCAATTCATAAATGAAATGGAAGAGTATTTTGAAGAGATTAGCCCAATACTAGATGAAGCTGAAAAATTAAAAATAATTAAGAAGCGATTAAAAGGAACGGCGATATAATGGAGGGGAGTAGAATATAAAAGAGAAAGTTAGGAATATAGGGAACTTAGGGAAACATTTTTAGAACAATAATGGGGTTATCTACGCAGCATATATTAAGAAATCAAATTGAAAATAATTAAAATATAATTAAAGGGGAAATTAGACAAAAGTAGAGTATTTTTGCCAAATAACAAATAAGGCTGAATATTTAAATCCAAAGATATCACAAAAATTATTAGTATTTAAAATAATGCAACATTACGAGTGCATCTAGCTAGTTTAGATGAGGCTAATAAGAGTTTTGAGGAGGCAATATATTTCCTTATAACATTATATAGCAAAGATAGAGGAAAAGGCGAATGGGTTAAAAGAGAAGAGTTTAAAGGGGGGGGGGGATCAAAGAGTAACCTTTTAAAAATATCAGAAAAATCGCAGAGAGAAAGGAACTATACCCAACCTTCCTATAAAACCTATTAGACCAGAAATCCTGTCTAAAAACGGACAAACCCAAAGATAACTATCTAAATATATCTCAGCAACCCGCCCCATCTACTAATCAAATCCCTCCGTAAAGTAAAAAACACTTATCAGAGAGATCCTAAAAGGAAAAGGAAAACGGCACTAAGAAGTACGGAAATTTTGGGATCGAGGAATAAAAACAGCAATAAAAAGCGCGTAAACAAAAAGGAACATAAAATTGAAAGCGAAATAATGAATAAATTAGAAGAAGAGAGAGTTATGAAAGAAAATCAAATAAAACAACCATTAATAAATAATAAATTACATTGTGACGCAAAAAGACTTGTAAGAAGAAAAATAGGGCATTAAAATTTGTACCTGAGTGTCCAAAAACAAGGCAAAAATCGAGGACGAAAATGTGGTTGTAGAAATAGATACTGGAGCACAAATGTCATTCGTAAAAAGACGATTTCCTTAGGCAAATAGACCCAAAAGGAATAACATTTGTGCACTTCCTGTTGCAAATGTGTAGGTAATTACAGCGATAAAAAATCAAAAGGAAAGGATAAGCAAACAAGTTATGTTAAAGATAAGGTGAAAGAAAAAGAAATAGAAGGAATATTTTTGGTGTTTCCGAAATTAAGACGTAAGATCATTATATGTAGTGTTAAATGTCTTATTTCAGAACAAAACACGAATAAACATGGAACGGAAATTTCTACAATTCCAAGTCAAAGATCAATTTATTTTGTTAGTCATTGGAAACGATAAGATTGAGTAAGAAACCAGAACTTGAAAACATCGGAGAAGTTCAAACAAAAGGGGACTCAATGTCGTATGTGCGAGAAGGGGCACTTATGTTTTCTGCAAAAAGCAAGCAGAAGTAAAACTAAAGGCACAATATGAGTCTAGAACCGAAAGTGACAAAACCAAAAGTGACAAGGAGACGATGGGTAAAGAAAAGCGAAAACGTAAAACGGAAGAAAAGAAAAGGAGAAAGGGAAAATCGGAAAAATCGTCGGAAACAAACAAAAATGAAAATTTAAATTACGAAGAAAAACATATCACGAAAAAAAAGTAAGAAAAGAAGAAAAAGTAAACTTAAGTCAAATAGAATGTGAAAAATCAAACTTAGGAGAAGAAAAGAAGGAGAAAGGAAAAATTGAAAGTGACAAATACTAAAGAAGACAAACAGTGGAAGAAATATTAAAGAAGGAAAAACAAAAAGGATAGCCTATATATGGGAAGAAAAGATAAAGGCGAAATTTAAACACAAATTGAAGAATAAAATAATGAAAAATGAAAAAAAAACCTAAATTAAATATATAAAACAATAAAAAGTATTAGTTAGGATTGCATAACCAAAGGTAATGAACGATGTAAACAACTGGATGTATGTCGGTTAATTAAAGGACTAAGCAAAGAGTACAAGGGAAACAGGACATCCTGTTTCCAAAACAAAAACAATGACTGCTTTCCAACGGCCAGCTGAACTCGTGCAAGGATGTAAAGAGGAGTGAGTACATTTCATAGCTTGACAATTATTTAACAAAACAGTCAGATGTTTTAAAATTAAAATAAATTTTAAATCAAAAATCGTAACTAAATATTCAAATAATAAATAAGTTGATAGTATAGTTAGATTATGATGAACAATGTTAGGATATTATAAGTGGTTTTTATCTTTCTGAATAAATAATAAAAAATTAAAAAATAGTAAGTGTATTCTTAAGTAGTAAGTGCAGTGAAAAGTGTTACTAACGTATGTTCTTGTAAGAATTTGTTACAAAGACAAGAAAAAAGACCAAAATCGCAAAGACGATATACAAATTGTCAAATATTTAAGAATCTGTAATATAGTAAGTAAATAATGTAAAATATTATCAAATGATTAATAAAAAAAATAATCATAATAATAATAGGATTATTGATTGGCTGATGTAATATGGATGTAATAGGATGTAATATGGTTGATTCTAATGCCATTGTAATATGTTATAAGTGGTATTTCTAATATGTTTAAAGTAAGAATTAGTAAATTGTTAATTGAATAAAATTTTAAAGATAAAAGATTGAAAAGGATTTTTTTAATGTAATTCAAAAATTTGAAATAAATTAAATTTTTTTTCATTTTAAAAGAGGGGATATTGTAACGGGCTGGAAACATGCAGAAGTTACAAGCTAATTTGCCTAACAATAGGGGTCCACTAGTATCGAAAGACCAAGCCAGGGACAGGACTGTACTGGTAAGATGTACAAAATCATTATACGATTTTTGCAGCTGGGAATAGTTAACAAAAGCCTGCAGGACAGAACCTGTTTCAGTATAATTAACATACACTAATTTAAAAAAAAAATTTTAATGTTTTAAAAGAAAAGGATTAATCAAGATGTAATTAGAATAAATGCATTTAAAGTAATTTAATAGTTCAAAAACATAAAAAGTTTAAAGGGAGATTAATTAAAAAGTAGACAACGAAAAATTATTTCTTGGAAAAGGTAAAATCTTAAAATTCTAAATACGTGGCGATATAGAGAATAAGAAACCAATAAGAAATAATAAAAAATAATAAAGTAAATCAAACGGGTAATTAGGTTGATAAGGGTTTAAAATTCTTTCTTTTAGGAGTATTTTCTGTAACAAAAGACAAGAGATAAACATGAAAAACGTAATAATAGAATAATCTTAAGAATGAAAAGGTCTACAAATGGTATAAGTATGAATTTCATAAATTTTAAATCATAGAAGTTATATGGGAAGGAAATAAAAAGGCGAAATTTAAACACATACGGAAGAATAAAATGATGAAAAATTTTAAAAAAACCCAAATTAAATAAATTAAACAATAAAAAGTATTAGTTAGGAATGCATAACCAAAGGTTAATGAACGATGTAAACAGCTGGATGTATGTCGGTTAATTAAAGGGCTAAGCACAGAATACAAGGGAAACAATACATCCTGTTTCCAAAACAAAAACAATGAGCGCTTTCCAACAGCCAGCTGAACTCTTGCAAGAATGTAAAGAGGGGTGCGTACATTTATTTCATTGCTTGACAATTTAAAAAAAAAAGTCAGATGTTTTAAAATTAAAATAAATTTAAATTTAAAAAATTAACTTCATAATTTTAAATTATGATGAACAATATTAGGATATTATAAGTGGTTTTTATCTTTCTGAATAAATAATAAAAAAATAGTAAGTGTATTCTCAAGTGGTAAGTGCAGTGAAAAGTAGACAAAATTAATAAGTAATCTTGAGAATGAGATTTTCAATAAATAAAAGAGGTTAAACAACAAACTAAGTCAAATATATGATAAATATTCAATGTTTTTGTAAGATGACCAGATGTTATATGTATTATGTGAAAAAGGAGGGATTGCAATCGTCTAAAAGTAAAGTGTAACAAAAGGACAACTTTAAAGCCTAACTCCAAAACTATAGGACTTAGGAAAAAAGTGAAAAGTCAATTCGTCAATAGGATAAAACAGAAAATAAAGTGTAAACTTTGAAATTTTCAAAAGGTCAACATTTTGGAAATTAAAAACTCGAAGTTAAAACTTTTCGAAAACCACGATAACGGGCAAACCATACCGGCTCCGACAACAAATCAAGTTCGTGCGGCAGCACAACAGCAAGGAGAACACAAATCTAAAATCAGAATGGAAATTGGTTTTGGCATTCAAAAGTTACAGCAGTTTGAAGAAATCAAGCTTAGTTAAAAATTAGAACAATAGATCATCCCTGTTCTTACAGGTTAGCGTAATCGCAACTCAAGTCAGTGACAATGATAGAGGATAGAACCGGCTGGACAACCTTGCGAGATGGAAAGAATTAACTAACAATAGGCAATTTAGCGAATAGGAAATAAACAGAAAGTTTTAAGTGAATGAGAAAGGGTCAACAATACATAAGGAAGAAAATTATGTACAAAAAAGGCGTTAACAACTTCTAAAATGGTTCAAGTCCCCATTTAGTAGTGGTCCCCGTTTGACAGAAGGCATGGTAAGAGGTCAAAGTGTTTGGTAGAAGGAACGGTTGAATTCCAAAGTGTTTGGTAATGCCAGCTGTCAATTTTGTAGAAGAAGAAAGATTACGTTGATAATTTTGAAAGTTAGAGTTAGTTTGTAGAAGCGGCGTCAAGAAGCGGCGTTTATTGAGTGGATTCATTAGGCAGTTTAAAAACCTTAACTTAAGGTCGTGTAATGACTCCAGTAGCGGTGCTTGTGATGACTACTCGAACATGTCCATTCTTTCCCTCGTGAGTAGTGAGAACTCTGCCCATTGGCCAAGAAAATGGTCGGGTCTGTTGATCGTGAATTAGTACTAGATCGCTTGGTTTCAAGTTTTCTCTAGGTTTAGTTCATTTAACCCTTTGTTGCAAAGTATGTAAATATTCTAAACTCCAACGTTTCCAGAGTTTCTGATTGAAGGCCAATGTTTTGTTGCCAATGTTTTAGTCTATTTTGAGGTTGTTCGTTAAGTCAACTTCTGGTGGAGTGACCAGCGCGTTTCATGTTTTAAAAAATGACCAGGAGTCAGTGCGAATACATCAGAATGATCATTTCATAGGGGTATAAAGCGGTCGAGAATTTAGAATGGCTTCAACTCTAGTAGTCAAAGTGATATAGTTGGTAAGAATTAATATTTGTACGCCTATAATACGAGTTAAGTGATGTTTGGCAGCTTTTACTGCACTTTCCCACAAGCCACCTTGATGAGGAGAAGCTGGGGGTAAAAAATGAAATTTGATATTTTGTTCTGAGGTGAATTTTGTAACCTTGTCCTTGAAATTGGACAGTTTTGAGAGAATGCGATAAATAGTTTTTAGTTTTGTAGCGGCGCCCATGAAGTTAGTGCCGCAATAAAAGTAGATGTCGGAACATAATCCTCGACGTGATAAGAAGCGAGTGAGAGTGTCAATGAATGCATTAGTGTTTAGATCCATTGCCACTTCTAAATCTGCTTTTTTGAAAAACAGACTAAGACACGTAAATAAACCTTGACAATTTTTGCGTATGATTCTTTACGAAAAAAGGGCCAGCAAAGTCAATACCAGTTTTGAGAAATGGTTTAGACGGCAGCGTTATTCTTTCCAAGGGCAGATCACCGATGAGCGGGACCTTGTTAGAGGGTTTAGCCCTAAAATAAGTAATACATTTTTAATGAATGGGTATGATGGTCCTAACCGATAATATCTAATAATCTTGAGAGATTAGAGATTGTAAAATTTTTGGTCCACAATGTAAATAAGTCACATGGTAATAATTTATTATTCAAGAAGTTACGTGGTCATTTTTAGGTAGCAAAAATGGGTGTTTTGTGTCGTAGCGAATTGGTGCGTGTTTCAGTCTTCCATCAACTCGGATAAGTTGAGTTTCAACCAAAAATGGTTGTAAACGTTGTAATTTTGGTGTACAGCAATTGTTTGCTTGTAAGAGACTGATGTTTTTAGCAAAGGTGATGTTGTGTATGGAACGGATAATTTTTTCTTCCGAGGATGGTAATTCCTTGGTAGAAAGATGTCCAAACTTTTTTGTTGCGTTTTTACAGTTGTGTATGAATCTTAAGCAAAAGTTCACTTGAGCGAGATCCAACCAGATAATTTGCTAAGAATGGTCCAGTCCTTAGATGTTGTTATTCCAATGAGGAGGGGTTTGTCGCGAAGTTCTGGAATGCCCAACACTTGCAAATTCTGTCCATTCTGTACAAGAAAGTTTAAGCCAACTTGGCCCGGTCCACCACAAAGGATGTTTGAGAATTGAGGAGGGAAAAGTTAAGAACGAGTCATAATCAGCAGGATTATGGCTAGTGGGTACGTTGAACCAATTTTCGGGAGAAACCCATTCTTGAATTCGAGTCACTCTGTTTGCGATGTAAACCTTGAGTCGAAAAGGTGGTGTCTTTATCCAGGTCAAGGCTAAGGTAAAATCAGACCAGCAGCGTATGAGCGTAATTGTGTGATGCGTTCGGATGAGCGTAATACAATAGTGCATTAATTTGGAGAGTAAATGTGTACCACATAATTCTAAGCGAGGAAGTGAAATACTTTTCAAAGGGTGCTACCTTTGATTTAGCTATGAGAATGTGTGTTGTGAGTGAAAAATGGTTTAGACTACCAATATGATTTTTAAACCTGAGACTATACCAACCGAGTTATTCTGCAAAGCTTAGTTCATGGAAAATATTGATAAGTATAAGGAGCTTGTAAGGCAGAGTGACCGGGGAAATTGTCGTTCAGGATCAACCTATTACATTTTACTACTCTAGTTCACGGAAGTTACTTACAATTTGTTAAATTTAATCTAGTGGAAATACAGATAGGATTGTTGCAGCGTGAATATGTGGACAGAGGTAAAGTTTATAAACTTATTATATCAGGAGGAATGTTATGATTATCGATAGCCTATACGTAAAACTGATATATGGAGTGAGGTGAGTTAGAAACTCTTATCCTCCTCCTCGTACGTTGGGAACTTCGACTTTGATTTTCGAGAGAGTGAGGGTGGTAGTATTGTTGTCAACTCTAAGTGTATTACTTAGCGTAAACGTTATTTTTCCTGATGGTCTCAATTAAAGAGATAAATTAGACTAGAGATGCTTAGAGTATATTTCAAGATGAATTCATTTTCATCTACAAAGCCTGTACAAAATTTATTATTTTATACATAGAGGCGCGAGGATTTCATAAGAGTCATAGGGTTTTGGAAATTGATGTCTTTGAACATCAATCATAAAGTGATAATTAATCTGCCCTGCCTACGCTAGTTTGAAATAACATATTACCTTCGGATCTTGTTTGTGTGTTTGTTATGAAGAAAAACGGTGCCATAAACTAGATTTAGGTTTTTTATTCTTCAACTCTTACTATTCACCTATAAAAATCTACAGCGCGGGGTAAAACCTCTTCAAAGGGTAAATTTGTTTCTTTATGTGTGAGATTTTTGGGCCTAGTAAAATGCGTAGACTTGTGTTAAATAACTAGTAGTGTGTCATACTATTTTGTAAATTTATTACAGCACATCTTTCATAACACCACTTTCATATTGCATATTTTACTTTACACGTCAACATTTCATTCACAAATTTATAGTGTGTTTATATATAATTCTAAATTAAAAAGTTTATAAGAATCCAATTAAAAACGTTTGAATTCTTAGTATAAGGCTGTGTAAGGAAGTTGCGGTTACGATAACTCTTGCACTCTCCACAAAGGATATTGTGGGTTTTGTAATCACTGTATTTCTCAACGGTTCGGTTTATTTTGAGTTACCGAAGTGTTGTATAAGAATAAAATAATATAGTGAACAGAAATCGATAGACATTTAATAGTTAGTGTTTTGTACTTAATGAAGGTTTGTGCTGTGTAGTTAATGGAGTGTTTATGTTGTGAAGTTAATGAAGTGTTTATGGTGTGTTAATATTATACAAAGATAAGTATTTACTCGTTTATTAATATACTTACATCAATTTTTGGATAGATTATATCTGTATATTAAGCAAATAGTTAATTCACAACCTAATCTCAAACATAATTTTTACTATTTATTTAAAATTGATTTTGAACGTCAGACTGCCAAACAGTGCTTTATAAGATTTTTAACAATAGTACAATATCGTTTAAGGAGGTAGAAATAATTCAGGATAACTTAATGATACGGTTCTTTATTACAGTCTTTATGAGTGTTCTTGTGATAGGAAATTAGGTATTATTATTAGTATTGTTATATAGTTTTTCTGAGAAATTATTTTTAATAAGTAAATTATTACAGTACATTTTAGGCGATTTGTCAAAGTTGTCACTCAAACACCGGCCTCTGTAGGGATGTGTACAGTAGTACCATATATAGGTTTCTAAAAGTCTAATATAGACAGTTGACCTGTGAGACACTGATCCTGTTTCGGAAGAGATCGTGAATGTTCGGCTATTTTCGGCTAATTATAGTCTGTAAAAGAGTATAAAAGGGCTTTCCAGGCTAGTCTATATCTAGCCTAATAAACATTGAACTATGAGGGGCTAGCAGCTACAAATGCTTACAGCAGAGCTCGTAAAAGGCGCTGATAATCCACAGAGCGCAGCATATTTGTTGTAATACATTTTACTAAAACCGTTCCCTGTAAAGTTCTTAACAGTAGTACCATATAGATTTCTAAAAGTGTACTCTTTCAGTCTAATATAGACAGTTTACTCGTGAGAACCTGTTTCGGAAGAGATCGTGAATTGTCGGCTATTTTCGGCTAATCATAGCCTGAAACAAGAGTATAAAAGGGCTTTCCATGCGAGTAATAATTCAGTCTAATTGAAACACTTGAATTGCGAGGAACAAGCAGCTACAAATGCTTATTATATCAGAGCTCGTGAACTGCGTTGATAGTCCATAGACCGACAATTATTTGTTGTAATAAAACGTACTAAAACCGTTCTCTATAAGGTTCTTAACAGTAGTACCTTATAGATTTTGGAAGGGTACTATTTTAGTGTAATAAGGACATTTCACCTGGAGATACTGAACCGATTTCGGAAGAGTTCGTAAATGTTCGGATATTTTCGACTAATCATGGACTGTAAGGACAGTGTATAGGAGTTTTCTTGATGAATATTCATTAAGTTTTATTTAGACATTTGAACTGTGAGGAGCAAACAGTTATAGGTGCTTTCGGCAGAGATCGTAAAAGGCATTGATAGTCCACGGATTCTTTCTCCTTTTGTGCAGCATTGTGTACTAGTAAATATGAATCCTATACATGTAGTAAATACAGAGGAGTTATGTGTAAAGCACTTTAGATTGTACGGATATAGAACTACCTTTAAATATAATACTGTTTATGAAACCTTTTCAAAAATCGATTGGCTTAATTTGTGGTTTTACAAAAGTTGACAAAATGAAATCTGAATCCTCATATAATAAACAATTAGGGTTTACACTAAAAAGTTTAAATCTAAAAAATAAGGAACCGGGGTATATAGCTTTCCCACCGGTAAATAAAATGCACGGGGATATTATTTGAGACATTTTTGGGGGTATTATTCAGAGCAATGCTGATGCAATTAATTCGACAGATACCTTCAAAATTGAATGTAATAGAGTTAACCTCCCCGTGGGCAGTGGTGGTCAAAGAAGACAAGGTTTTTATAATGATTTTACTGAAGAGTGTAGCTCTAGGTAGGGGCTAGTAGTGA
This sequence comes from Aphrophora alni, assembly GCA_963513935.1. Lineage (NCBI taxonomy): Eukaryota > Metazoa > Arthropoda > Insecta > Hemiptera > Aphrophoridae > Aphrophora > Aphrophora alni. The sequence continues at coordinate 126,977,854 of OY740769.1, read as the reverse complement.
TAAATAATACGGATATTTTATGTTTACCTAAAGCCATAATTGTAGGTAAAGCTCATGCTAAAAAAGATCCCCAGTTCAAGGTTATTACACAAGTCATGGGGGAAAAGACAAATATTTAGAGGGGAAAAATTAATAGCTAAAGCGAGGGTGGTAATTCCAGAGAATGGAGCAGGGATCCCTGAATTGGAAAAATTTCAGGACTATTAGAAGAAATACAAGATTACAGTGTACAATTACAACAGGAAAGTGCGGGATGTGTATTTTAGTGGCGACAATGAAACTGCTATGTATAAAATAAACCTATTATTTAGCGACGGTCATTTCAACGTATTCACTAGCCTGACAGCCGTTTTCGCTTGTAATTTCTTCTATGAAGGATGCTACGTTCCTTATTATCACAAAAGCAAACATAGATGTGAAAATATATGTCCAGCATGTCAAACAATATTCCCACCTTGTAAATTACAATATGGAGGAATAACTTGTCCCAAATTCAATCTGTACTTTAAAAATCAAGTTTGTTTCATTGCCCACCATGGTGATTGTTGCAACTCTATTAAAAAGTGTACTGAATGTGGTAAGGTTATTAGATTTAGTAATAGAAAAAGCATTACATATATGTGGTGATGTGTTTTGTAATATTTTCGTAGAATACAAACGACCAAATCATCAGTATTTTATGAGGGTTGATAGGGGTGCACCAAAATGTAAAGACTTCTTGTTCATATTTTTTGATTTAGAAACCCGCCAAGACGAGAGTCTTGCAAATGTTCCAGAAACTAAAGTCCATAAAGTTAACTTGTGTGTAAGTCAGCAGTTTTGTCATAAATGTATTACAGGACGATCTTGTGAAAATTGTGCATCCCATACCCGTATCTGAAGACCCTATCAATCAGTTTATGAACTATGTCATGGAAATCAGGAAAAGCTACAAACACTTATGCTTACTCGCTAACAACGGATCTTCATTTGACTTTCAGTATATTCAAAAGTACATTATTCATCATACTAAGTTCACGCCAGAACTTATTATAAGGGGGACCAAGATCATATTGATGGAAATGGACAAGGTAAGGTTCATAGATTCGTTAAATTACTTCCCTATGGCCCTGTCTGCTCTTATAATTATTTAAATTTCATGTCTGCTCTTTATATTAAAAAACATGATGGTGAGCAATTGGGACTCATGTCGGTGTATATTATGTTAAAAACAAGAAAGCTTTCGGCTAGGCCACAAATCGTTGCAGTTTACTTTGAAAACAAGAAGGTGGTCGGTTAGGCCACAAGTCGGTGCAGTTTACGCTGAAAACCAAATGACTGACAGGTATGTCACAAGTCTGTGCAATTTACTATAACAAAAACATAGATGGCGGGTAAGTAGGTCGCAAGTCGTTGCAGTTTGTGTTGAAAAACAAGAAGGCGGTCGGTTAGGCTACAAGTTGTTTCAGTTTATGTTGAAAAACAAGAAGGATGTCGGTTAGGCCACAAGTTGGTGCAGTTTCCGCTGAAAACCAAATGACTGGAAGGTATGTCACAAGTCTGTGCAGTTTACTCTACCAAAAACAAAGATGGCGGATGAATAGGTCGCAAGTCGTTGCAGTTTGTGTTGAAAAACAAGAAGGCGATCGGTTAGGCCACAAGTCGTTGCAGTTTATGTTGAAAAACCAGAAGGCGGTCGGTTAGGCCACAAGTCGGTGCAGTTTACGCTGAAAACCTAATGAGTGGCAGGTATGTCGCAAATCTGTGCAATTTACTCTACCAGAAACAAAAATGGTGGATCGGCAGGTCGCAAGTCGTTGCAGTTTATGTTGAAAAACCAGAAGGCGATTGGTTAGGCCACAGGTCGGTGCAATTTACGCTAAAAACAAATTATTTGGCAGTTATGTCGCAAGTCTGTGCACTTTACTCTACCAAAAACAAAGATGGCGGACGGTTAGGTCGCAAGTCGGTGCAGTTGAAGTTATAAATGGGTGATTCTGATTGATCGAGAAGTGGTCACGTGACCAATTGAACGATTCTAAATGGTCGAGAATAACTCCATAAGAGCCCATGTTACAGCCAAATCCCTGCCCTTTATACTAATATATTTTATTTTATTTGAAAAGCTCTAAATTTCCATAATCCAATAATTCGTAATTGGTATCTTCAACACTTTGAACATCTTGTAGTCACTGGAGTCTTCCAAGACTTTGGTATTAAAATCCAGCAGTGTGTAGATTGTGAAGACAAAATTGATATGAGACGTCTTCTCCTGAGATGTTGATAGTCAGAGGTTAAGTCGAAGAGTGTCGATTTTTTAAACAACAAATACTGAGGTGTTAAAAATGAAAAGGTTGTGCACCAACCTGACAGTTTTTCTTGACGTAATTTCCCTTTTTGTGTCCTTATGAGGAACCATTTAAGAAGTTGTTATCGCCTTAAAATACCTTATTTTCCTCACTATAGTGCAAATTAGTGGTGTAGTAAACCATGTATTTATAGGAATTAAAGCTCCTTAACCAGTATTTTACCTTTTCCTTACTCACCTCAGTTGATTTAGTTTTATCAGCATCAGTGTTGAAGTATTTTTAATGCAGTTGTTTTTTTTAAATTATTTATTTGGATCATAAAATATTAGTATCCTCTTAGCAACTGCAAAATAAATTCGGTGAAATGATTGTTACATAAAATAACTTTGTAATTCATAATTAAAACTTGAATTTATGAGAACATTGAACTAACTTACCAAAATATCTTTTATATATTTAAGCCAAACTTCTCAACTAAATTTACACAACAAATAAATTAAATCAGTATGGAGCTCATTAAGAATATTGTAATCTATGTATTTCTAAAAGTAAACCACTTAAAGCTAACACAAGAAGTATTTCTTACATTCAATTTCTTTTGCTTTAGTGGGATTGCTTCGTACTAATTATTCTTCCATAGTTCTTTTATTCTCATTTATTAAAGACCTCATTAAATTTGGACAAGTAATCTGTAAAATAAAAATAGTGTAAAATAAAACATTAAATTCATACTAGAAAATCATGAATAAACAAGCTTGCATTTTAATCACAATCCAAAAGAATATTCTGTACATATATAAATGTCAAATTTAATTGGTATGTCATATATACGCAGATATATACAGATTAAACCATTGCAATAGAGTTTGTACAGTTGGGGTGATCATTTATCCAGTAAATGTTCTAATTTATAAAATAAATCATATGGTGAAAGGAACAATGAATGTTAACATTTTGCAGAGATTCAAAGGATTTGCAGATTAGTAACTGAAAAATAATTGAATTATTGGAATTTACAAACTTGTATTGGCTAGTAGATTTATTTCGACTCATTTTTTAATGAATGCTGAACATAAGTCGGAAAGGGGATACCAGTATAAGAAATATGAGCACAAGTTAATAAAAATCATGACGTTTCTTAAAATTTACGTAGACTAATTACTATCAAATTTTCAAATCAGTTGATGGGATTAAAAAATAATTCAGTCAATCTTGGTTCTAAATTTGCTGCCATAACTTGAGTCAGTTGATGCAGTAAAAGATAAGCATATTTCTAATCAGTTTTATCAATCATGATTCTAATTTAATTAGTAACACGAGAACCTATCACTTTTTTGAAGTTTGTCACCAATGACACAAATTGATCATTCATAACATGACAAAATTCTGTAATACTACGTAAAGTAGTTACTTGAACGTATACAAAAATATATTTCAACACGATTCTAAAGCGTATGTGAATATTCAGAATTACCAAAGTTGTATTACGAAGTACAATTAGTCTGATAATCAATACAGTAGAGATAATTGTGTAATATCTAGTAGCTACAGTGTTTATCTATAATTATTACAGTGACATCAATACCCTAGACTGTAAATGACCTGTTTTTTATTAGAATTTAGTAAATTAAATTTTTTTCGGTGGCAAAATTGTTTATGTATTCATTAACTTATAAATTTTAACCCATTTATTTATATGAGTGGTATAATTTATGGGTAATTGGTTACAAAGAAAGTTACTGCTTTCTTGAGATTTTCATTATAACTTGTTCTACATACCTTGTATCTATCATACGCAATGATTTTTATGGTATTAATCATTTAATAGAAAGACATAGTTTTAACATTTGGAGGTGTCATAATAACAATCAAAAAACCAAGTATTACACACTTAGTTTTTAATCTATTGAGGTAAACCCCAATTTCAAAATTGAAAGTTGTAATTTTTTGTAACCTGCTTTACTGTTTCTATTACTAGATAGCCTAAACCTTAAAAATTTGGGATCTTTTATTCTTAAAAACCACACATTATAAGGAATGGTTTATTTTTACATGGGCTTATATCTTACTGTAGGATGTTCACTATGAAAGTTTAAGTGTATACTCTTAATTTACAATTTTGATCCCATAATTAGAATGAGTTAGATGAAGTTGTATATTTTATAAAATGTTATGAATATACAAAGTTCTCCCTAAGATTAAAAAGAAAAGTCTAAATTTTAGCCTACATGCCCTTTTAATTACGTCCATTCATGGTGAATGTTTCAATATAGAAATAAATCTTAAATAACAATAAACATAAATTGGTAATTGTTTAAAAAGAAAGTTTCTGCTTTTTGAGATATCCTTTAACATAATTATTCTAAATACCTTAATAATAAAATTAGTTTTCAATGCAAAGCTAATTTTGTCACCAATAAAAATGACAATTTCAAAACTACAGAAATCGCTGGCCTGAAGTTCGCTTTAACGCTACTAATTCTACGATATTCCTAACCTGAAAATTAGTCCGAAAATATAATATTTTAAACATTTGAAATATTACCTACATGAAACTTTGGACATATATTCTTTAGGAATAGTATTTTATTACTTTATAAACACTATATCTGGAATTAGGATCTGACCAGAGCTATAGACGTTTACGTGAATAGGTAGGGAGGGGTGAGGTATTTTCATCAATAACTTAAAATATGAAAAATTACCTCAATGAAATTTTCCATAAACACTCCTTAGGAATAGTAGAATAATATTTTATAAACAACGTACCTGTAATTATGGTCTGACCAGACCTATAGACGTTTATATATAGAGGGAGGGGAAGGGGTCATGTATTTTCATCAATAACTTAAAATATGAAACATTACCTCAATGAAATTTTGCATAAACACTCTCTAGGAATAGCAGTATAATATTTTATAAACACCGTACCTGTAATTATGGTCTGACCAGAGCTATTAACGTTTACATGAAGAGGGAGGGCAGAAGGTGATGTATTTTCATCAATAACTAAAAAAATTGAAAACTTACCTCCATGAAACTATGCATAAACACTCTTTAAGAATAGTTGTTTAATATTTTAAAAACACCATATCTGGAATTATAGTCTGACAGGCCTACAGGTGTTTATAATGTAGACGGAGGGGAGGGGTCATGTATTTTCATCAATAATTAACAAATTTGAAAAATTACCTCAAACCGTAACCATGTTACGGAACTATATGAGTAGTATGCAATTACAAATTTTCATAATGGTAATGCCATTATTTTTATACTTTCAGCCCCGTTAAAGTCGCGTGTTTTCGATATTTTGTTCTGTTAACTTGATGTACACCCTGTGTTTGTATAATATTTCCCACTTCCAGAAAATAAAAATTGCTAACACCGGCTGTAAATGTGCCGCGTTCTTGATTCATGCATTTATAAGACTAAATGCAATAAAGTAAAAAGTGTAACGCTTCCTTTACTATTAAGTGAACTAGCAATAATTTAAAGTAGAACACTTTCATCAATAAATTACTGGAATTTGCTTTGTACAATCTCCTACAGCCGTGTTTAACATTTCTCTATGTTATTTACTTCATAATTTATCGTAATAAAAGAAATTTAGTTACAAAAAAAAATATGCACTCCAAAATGTAAAAAATTTGTTTTAATGTGAAAGAAATAATTTCTGTCGCCCATCAAAATATTTAAGTTATATAAATTAAATATATAAGTAAATTGTTTACGTGAAGAAAGAGAAACATTTTAATTCTTACCAATGGAAGTTTGTTTCAAAACATATATTTTCAAAATGTCTCCTAAATGAATAATAATTTTAAAAAGAAAGAACCAACAGATTATAATTTGTGAAATTATTTTCGTTTGAATTACATAAAATATGCACAAATATTAAAAAACTGGAATTAGTTATAAATTAAACTTATTTTTCATAGAAGAAAAAACTTTTACACGAAATTGAAGTGAAAAATTGAGTAAATGAATACCCACTGTTATCATTGTGATCATATTTTCTTTTTCATAATTCTGAGCAGTACACTACCATTAATGATACCTCTCTCTTTCAAGCGAGAGGTAAACAAGAGACGCTATGGTATCTTTCACCTACATAATTTACTTGGTACTATCTTATACCCGCGGCTATGCCCGCTAATATTTCAGACTCAACATTGATTGTGAAAAATTAGGTACGTAATAGATATTATAATGAGAATAGAAATTAGATCAAGACATTTATAGTGTCTGAGAATATTAGACTATTATATAGGGTGATTTAGGAAATATATTGAACTCAAAATTTCTATACACATCTGGAATAACATCTTTTATCCATAAAAAAAACCGTCCTTTCATGTATTATAAAAAATAAATATTTTAATGTTTAATATTTCGAAAACCTCAAACTTTAAAAATAAAAAATTTCTTCTTACATTCAAGAAAAAAAATTTAACGCCTTTTTTTAATTTTTTTCTCTAATTTGAAAGATAACCAAGTTATTGTCCAAAAAATATAGAATTTATATCTTGATAGTTGTCCATTATACAAAAATACTCCAGAACCAAATTATTTGAAATTTGGATTTTACTCACTACACGCATGACAGTTTCTGTAGATAACAATCAAGAATTTTTGAAATGACAAACTTTTTGTTCACAGTTATTTTTTGTTTTGGTGTCATAAAATCTTTTTTTGTAAGTTTTTAATAATTTATTATGTACTTCATTTAAATGATATTTCTCATGATATTGGTTCTGGAGTAATATTGATATCATGGACAACTACCAAGATACAAAATATTTAGTTTTCAGCCAATAACTCAATTTACTTAGACATATAAAAACATTAAAAAAATATTTTGTCTCTCATTAAAAAAGGAAAATATTTGTCCTTGAGAATATTTTGTAAAGTTAGCAGTTTTCGAGTTATTTGACATTTAAAATTTTATACGACCGCCATTTTGAAAATAGATGAAATGACGTTTCTTTTACATGGATGAAAGATGTAAGACCAAATATTTATACAAGATGTTAGTTCAATTTATTTCCTAAATACAAAGATGTTAAGCATTTTCTAAAAAAAATGGCGTATAACTGGAAACCGAAACAATTCCAGACCTATGTCTATATGAACTTTTTTCTTTATTTTCACTTGTAGAACACGTCCTGAAAGTGTCTCCGTTTCTTCCTGAATCATCCTGTATATGCATATATATGGTGTACATAATTTATATACATCATATATAAATATATAATGATACATCAACACTTTTACAGATTCAAAAGTAAGTATAAAAAAAAACTAATTATTTATTTATCAACTCATGTACGCATACAAGCATACACACAAACACAAATACATATACATATTTGAACACGTATTTTTGTATATTTGTCACCGAACTCCTTCCTTGTAGACATTTATTTGTACTGCAATTGGAACAAATACAGAGGCAGCTAAATCGCTGACTCGAGAGCATGTAATATAAACTGTCCATGAAAAAAAAATCGTCTTCTTAAATCTTCGCCTGATATGTTTAAAGTTTGGTTTTGTGATTTCTTAAAAAGTCATTTCGAAACAAGTATTGACTAGAATTTGAATTCTTGAAATTTAAAAAGAAAATTTGGCAAAGTATTGGATTTCTTGGGATAGTTATGTTTCTACTTTACCTCAGCCTGTTTGGATAATCGTCTCAATAATGTAATTTGCTTAGTAATTTAACTTTATACGAATTACATAATCGCTATGATACACATAGTATGATTCCTTGACACCATAATAAGCGATGCAATCACCCACTCGAATCTCATCCTAGTAATGTAACTTTTCCCAGGAAAACAATATAACTGTCCAACACTCTGAAAACTATCTTGAGGGGAGGCTGCAGCATAATAACTAGTACTATTGTCTTTTACTACATTAAAATGAATAAATGAAAACAGTATGACAATAGGTTTTTTTTTCACCTAAAAAAGTTATGTTGATGATGACTATATTCAATGCCATTATCCCAAATTGTACGTTTATCATGTTTATCATGTACGTTTATCATGTGCAGTATCGCCATCTTGTTTACAGTTATAAGAATTTCAACACAATATTTTCGAGATTTAAAAAATCTACAATCTCTTGAAATGGTAGTGAAAACATTTACACCGTCTGTATAATCATAAAAAGGATTTTTTTTAACAACTGCTTTTATTACACCTTTTCATTTCTTGTGTATCTGTGCGATACCTTCAACGTTCATAGGTTAAAAAGAGTACAATTATGGTCTCAGATCAACAAATGTTAAAACAGTTATACTGTTACATTCTTCTTTAAATTTTCCAAGATTTTTTAAAATTATAATTAAAGTAAGAGCTATAATTGATTGTATAATCTGAAGTATCAAAATGATCTTTTTATTCTGCATCCATTATATCTGTATAGATGTCACATGTAGATATTTAACGTTATTAAATAAGCCTATATTTTAAACGTTATTAAAATATAGGCTTATTAAATACTATAGATTCTTTAGCATTACGTAAGAATAAGAAATAGAATTTATTTAATTCCTTAGCATAAATTCTCATTGTAATTGAAAGATTCAATTACGTAGTGTTATAAATTAGTATATTTAGTTTTTAGCTTTGTTCATTAGTTCTATTATTCGTCTATTTCTAATATTTCTATAGTTTAACTAAACATTGTTTTATCTTAAGACTGTATCAGTATTCAACGTAAGGTAGTGCTTTAAAAAAGCTTCCTGATTAAATTTAAAAATTCTATGTATCTTCTTCAAAATAAATCTATTTTTAATTGCTTGTTTTAAAATGACATAATGCACAAAATAATTGGTTTTATTTTCGAAAGTAGTTAAAATTATTTTATATTTTTCATTTGGCGGACATTTATTATTGGTAAAGGAAATTCATTATGATCAACATTGTATTTGACGGTTTATTCTACGTCTACTTAAAGTATATAACTTTCTGATGTATCATCCGCTACCGACATGATATTAAAATTTTCAAATTGTTTTATCCATCTAAAAATCATCTTTTGGGATAGGTTTACACAACACCCAACCATAAAGACTGTTACAATCAATGTACATTATATAGATGGTGGATTTATCTGCATTGTTATGACTTAATATATACGGATTATTAGTTTTTGCATAATGTTTAACAAATATTGATATGCCACCTCTTATTCATCTTTCTGTAAATAAATATTTTTCATAATCGGTAAACAGCTCATATTTGTAAACTTTTACATATCATGGAATGTAAATCTTGGCATTGTGAGAAAAAGAGCACTATAGTGAGAGTCTAAACTATAGTTGTCAATAAACAATATTTTATAGTTTTCAAAAATGTCACTTAATAAAGCATATAAAATTTTAGGTATACATCCCTATAATCTATTATTGTTACACATTTAAAATGATTACATAGATCGTTTGCAAAATAATAATCCTCACCACTAATGTCAGAGTCTTGTAAACTGTTGCGAAAAAAATCTTTGGACGGCAGTTGTCCCAAGAACTAGTATATTGATAAGGATATACACCTTTCCTTGTCACAAGACGTAAATATTCATCATAAAAGAATTTTTAATGTGATGAAACTGATCGACTGTTAATTGGTTAAAGAACTTAAGCAAGTGTTTAAAAATTCAAATGTGTCAACAAATCTTAAAGTTATACCATTATCTGCTTTTCAGAAAATGAAATATACTTTTCATTTAAATTCGGTATGTCACCAATGCGTTGCAAATCGCAACCCAATTGTTTTATTATAATTATGAAATGTAACTCGAACTGCCGTGTACAAATATTGGTAAATTATTTTGATTTTGTCTTTTTATATTACAATCGTTACATAGAATGGATCGAAATTGTCCAGTTAAATGACAATGAACACGTACACGAGGATTTAAAGTTGTAAATAATCTATTGCGAATTTCACAATGAGTTGTAGTTTTAAATTTACAAGTTTCTTCTTTATTGAGAGGTAACATAGGTTTCTTATCTCCTTTAAACAACAATTCACCTAATAATTTAGGAACTTAGTATTTTAATAGTATATAATATATTAATAGCATAGTATAGCAACTATGTATACAAATATATTTCTCATCAGTATTTTAGAATCTGTAAATAAAGTGTTCCTTAGGTAACCAGTGTTTATCGACCAGATCCTTAGGTAATAAATTTTCATCAAATGCAATATGTGGACAAAAACTCTTTATATGTGTATCGCTAACAAAAGTGTAATTCGATAATTTTTCATTTTCTTTTGCTTTCAGTAAACATTAAAAAATCTGCAAACATATCAATGGGAACAAGTAAAGTGTAATGCAAATTTTTAACTGAATTAAAGACGTTGTGTGATTAACATTCAGGATATACAGCACTTACTGGTTTATAAGGAATACAAGTTTTATATGATCCGTTAATAAATTATCACGATTTATACCTTGGTAAACAGTAAATCACTTTTTACAAAAATCTTTTGTGTTCATTTTTATTTAACTGTAAACTGACTAATCTAGGAAAAATTATATATAACAATAATAACATATTCAGTTTTCATTTGTTATTAACAATAAATAAAAATATTATTATTTTTCAATCCCACATACTCTAAGGGGATACAATATGTTTTAGTTATTAATACCATATACATTGATTGATACATCTTGTTTTTTTTCAAATTCATCGATTTGTTTCAGAGGAGTCATAAAATAAACTTAATAAATACTCATTTATGAACTTATGAACTAACTCGTAATATTTATAGTTTAATATCTCTGGGTCTTTTTGAATTTAACGACTTAGAAGAGCCCATTTAAAACAATAATAGTTATTTATATTTTTAACATTTATTACAGCTTTTTTATTCTTAACTCAATCCGGTAAAGGTAAGTACGAATTACCTTTCAGTGAACGATATCTACGAAAACGTAACAAAATTCCATCAACCGAATACAAAATCTACCCGCTCCCGTTACCTTCTTATTCCTAATCGTTTTGAAAAATCTTGTTATTTATTTAAACTAAAATATCATCAAAGTTTGAGAACCTATATACAGTTATGTGTTTTATTTTGAATGATCTGTCTTGGAATTCATTGGTGACTGGTTTTGTATAAACACATTATATAACAATATTGAATGATAGTGCTTCATGATTTTCTAAACTTCTATCAATGACATTTTAAATTACAGTTTTATAATATTCCAACAATGCACAAATATTTTTAACTTCATTTGGATTATTTTTTTGTTTAATATAATGTATTCCAAATCCTCTTTGTTGTTTACTTTTCTTTTTTTACTTGCCATTTAATCTGAAATAATAAATTTCCATGAATTACTGTAGAGAATTACTAGATTTTCTGTATATGTGTCCATTCTACTAAAAAAAAATTAAGCAATATTTGTTAATTTTTAAAATGAAAAAGACTTTATTATTGAAACAACAAAATATTCTTTGTGTAGGATACGTACTAACAATAATAATAAAGACACGTGAAAAGAAGTCTGGTTAACACCAATAACAAGAAGACGATTTGTGATGACTTTAAATAAACATCAAACATTGTATGAGAATTTTAAAGTAATTAGTTATATATAAGGTCAGACGATGTATGCAATTAATATATAATCTCTCTTTTAGGCGGAAAAATAAATGATAATATATAAAGTAATTCAATAAAATATAATGGTTCTTTTTATTGATAATTACTCAAATAATGTTCTTGTCGGCAAAATAAATGATACTAAACAAAGTAAATAAATGTAATATAATTGTTCTTTTAATTGATAATTGTCAATTAATGGTCTTGACGGTATAATAAATGATACTAAATAAAGTAATTTATTCAAATATTATCTTTCTTTATTGACAATTAGACTAAATGTTCATATTGTCAGCGAGAATAAATTAATTCTCTCTGATTGAATAAGTACCTTTCAATCAAATTGTAAAACCTTTTTACTTTTGTTAACTTAAACTAATGTTTCACATAAAAAAGTTTATTGATACACTTTTTCAATTGACTCTGGATATCTTTTATAAGGTCTGTATCAAAAATCACTGGTTATCTAATTGATGGGATATATTCCTTTGTGTATGTATAAGCTTTCCCATCTTGTAAAAGTATTACGATTCTGAGTGATACAACTCCAAACTGGTATTAGTTAGTTTAGAAGAATATCTATAAAACTCTTTTCTGTCGTTCAAAAAAGTTTATCGATTGGTTCAATAAACGTTCCTTTATGAATTTATTTACTTATTCTCTTTCCCTCAACAGGATCTTTCCTATTATCGTCGGACGATAAATAGTAACTAACTTGTGAAAAAAATGTCTATTATCAACCTGTTTAATCAAAACCGTTCTATATTGTGACGTTTATTCACACAAAATAGTGTAAGAAAAGTCAATAAAATTTGCGTGAACAAAAAAAAAAAAAAAAAAAAAAACACAATAAAATAGGTATGAACAATTTTATAGAAATTTTACTAAAAAAAACAAAAAAAAACACTGTTTATTCTCACCACTATATATTTGATGTGTATCACAAGTGAGAGGTTAACGGTTAAGGTCTTACCAGAACCGGCTTTGAAAAATAGTTTTGACTATTCGTCTTTCTGAAATGTACGAGGTATAGTTTTCTAAAACACTACGACTCCTATTACTTATCAAGTACTACGATTCTATAAAATAATTTGCATGGCACATTTTTATCTAAAGGTTAATCACCGATTGATTGTTCTCCTAATAACCCCATTGTTCTCTTAATAAACTAAATGTTCTCCTAATTACCCTATTTATAATAATATTAATTAGCCTATGTTTTCTTAATTACTTACGTTACAATATGAAAACAATCATTATATGAGAGATTAACCCTATTTATTTTACCAATTAAGGCCTTAATTGCCCCATTACAGCAATAATTTACAATTAAAAGGCCTATTTCATTACCTTCGTGACCATTAACAGGCGTGAAAACACATACATAGATGTAAAAAAAACAATTAAAAGGTGTAAAAAGCAATAAAAAAGTTTGTAATACAATAAAAAGGTGTGAAAAAGAAATAAAAGGTGTAAAATACAATTTAAAGGTGTTTTTAAAAAACTATTACGGTTACTTAAGTAAGCCTGAAAACGTACATCTATGACCCCAAGTGTCAAAGGTCAAGGTTATGCAAGAACCGGCAAAATAACACTTCTCCTTTAATTAGTGCTGCGTCCAAGCGGAAAATGTGATACTTGTTGGAGGGGAAGAGAAGATATCTTTGAAAAACAAAAGGAAAGGAGCATAGATTAAATAAATTGGCATTACAAAGCCTTCTAAAAACATTATTATGTGACGAAATAATACAACACAGGAAATGACACCAATAAAGTAGGTTATTAAGGGTTTTGGATAAAACAGAAAACAAATTGAGAGAAAAAAGGGAAAGAGTCATTTTGATTAACAATTTACTAAGACGAGGGGAAAAGGTGCATATCACCTTTTATTAAATCATGAAAAATGTATTAAAAACCCGAATTACTAACTTGAGGATTTAACAAAACCAATGCAAAATAACCTGTAGATGGATTTTACAATAAAAAAACATACGTGTGATATAAGAATTATAGAAAAAAATGTATAAAATGTTATTAAATGGGCATTGATAGAAAGTGAAGTAAAGAGAAAATTTGTATCATATATCTATCTATCTGCCACCACTTGTTACGGATACCGTTACTAAATGGGTCTAGATAGATTGAGATGTGGTCTTTGATAAATCCTATCGTGCCTAATAACTTGGAAAACATGTTGCTCATATACAGACAGTGGTCCTAAATCCCTTATTAACGTTCAACCCGAAACTACTCTTGGGTAACCGTATAGTGAATTAAGTAATTACACTAAACATAATATAAAGAAAATAAACCAATAACTACCAAAAAACTGCACATAACATCCAACCAAATAACTATGGTCATAATAAGCCTTCATCATAATCCGACTCTGAATTCAGAATTTTAAATTATTTACGTGTTGCGATGCAGTTGACCGGCATTTCTGACTATCTATCCATAATTTCAATCGGCCAATATAATTTGGATGTTAATATAAATTAAATAAATAAATTATCGGAATTCGACAACTAAATACCATTCAATTTGGAAGATACACTTGACTAGCCCTCATAGATTATGTTCACATCAACAACCTCATCTGTATGAGAGATTGCAGGCGACCAATCCCATAATTTTGATTTGACTCATAGAACCCGATTGGAACCGAAGTCATCACATCGCAGCAACCAAGGTTCCTCTTAGAACCCATACTGCAACAAATGACTCAACCGTGGTGATGGTGCCTCAAACGAGTCACAACTCAATAAATAATATGGGCGTTATATTAATTTTTTAAAGCAATTTAATAATAGACTTCAAACACCGCTAGAAAGAGATTTTTCAATAAAAAAAAGAGAGAAGAATATGATAAATATTATCAAACATTCATGATTGGCTATTATAACAATCAATTTTATTAACAAAATACAATCAAAACGTTTTACTGTTACTCGGGTGATTTTCCATTAAGATTTTGTAGTAATCCGGAAAATCATAATTTTCTTTATTCGGCATTTTTCACTTGTAAATAATTTACTCCCATTCGGTTATTTTCTTCAATGAAATGGAATATAGGGTTGGTTTGTCGAATTTTGAAAAGGAAATTAATTTTTTTTTTCCAGAAGAAAATGATAAGGAAAGTATGAAATTCAATACATTATTATAATAATAAAATATTGTCAAAAAAAGAAAATAATATTAGTTGTTATAAAAGCACGTTGAGAACCGACATTTATTGTAACATACCTAATTTAAAATAGATATTGCATCATAGTTGGATTTAGCAGACAATGATCACTAAAAGCAAACTACCACAAAGAAAAAAAGCAAAGTATGAGAAAAAAATACTTTTAATCTAGTTTTTATTCATCACAAACAGTAGGAGAATAAATGAAATTGAATTATTTTTTGATAGGCAGTTGCGATGATATGTCTCATTTCATGGCTGCTTCTCTACTTCCTATAATGCTGTGACACGTTCCAAGGCCTCTGACTGCACTATGCATGATTAGTGACTCTGAGAGTGTGCGGAATTTAATAGTACTTTTTATGAAATATTGCTATCTTGAGCATTATAAAGATTAAAAAAAATTCCTCTTATTCAATTCTTTATTTCTTTTTTAGGAGCTCAAAGAATAATAAATCTCTAACTCGAACACATTATATTGCAGTATATTTATAAGCTCTACGAAAGATACATGATATTTAGTATATATATATATATATATATATATTTGTTACTTTTTAGCTTTTAACTATAGCAATTGAAATATTTTTTAATGTTCACAAACAAAAACCTGTGTATAAGGAAGAAAGAACTCTTACAATTTTGTCGCTCTTAACTAAATTAACTGTAAGAAAGTAATATGATATTTTAATACTAACAATTCAGTTCTTGACAAGTAACTTTTAGGTTAGTTTCATAGTTGTGTAGGCAGCAACTTTGTAGAGATGAAACATCTTTTATAACTTCATCTCAAAAAAATTGCTTCTCAGTTTTTTCTTTAACTAAATCTTTGTTAAACCTCACAATGGATGTTTTCATATTTCTTGGAATAATACTGATTCGGGATTTTAATTTACGTATCACATTATATTGTTTTTTTGTTACAGCTATCCATAATTTACCTTCAAGGTTTGCTAATTCTTTAATTGAAACTCCGCTTTCAAATACCAACTTGTACAGCTTAGCTAGACAATTTCTTATCAAATCTTTATACTTAACAGAAATCATATGTGTTAGATCACTGAATTTTGTATTCATTTTGTTAACATAAGATTGTAGGTAAGCATTTGATGATAAAAGGGCTTGATACCTTTTTTTAATTGCTTTTGACAATTCGAGAACACTCTGGCTGCTGATAGATTCCATTTTTTTCATTTGACTTACATATGTTTTCCATACTTCTATTATTTTACTATTACTTAAATACGCTAATTCAGTCAAATCGTTATAACCGACATTTGCAGAAGCCTTACTTTTAACAAATTTGTTTTTAACTAAGGACTTTTTAATATTACTTAAATTTTCATCTCCATACATAGTTATTAATTTCACACAATATTCTGCCAAATATTGAGTATCCTCCACTGTGTACTTAAATAGATCTTTTATTGTATCGACAGAAATTTTCATTAAAACATTAAAGGCTTTAGCGCCTTTATTTGTTATGTCTTTTGCTTTAGAAATTGTAATATTACCATTTTGTAAATCCATGATAGTCATTCTTGGTACTAATTCAATGTCTTTTAGATCTAGTTTTCTTCTTGTGTCTATCTTCTGAATCTTCTTATTTACTAAATTATTAGTTTGAATTGTCTTATTTTTGACAGCTTTATTTAGAGTTTCTTCAATTTCTTTTTGATTTTTTTTTAATGAACTACCAAGATGAACCTGGAACATATATTCAAATGTATTAAGTTCATGAAATAAATTACAAATTTTAAATACAATTCTATTACAATTCTTATTACAATTCCATTCCTGTTAGAAGTAGCTATATATAGATATGTTCTCTTTAAAAAGTGTTAAACTAGATTTATATAAAATGAATAAATCAAATTGTAAATTTGTATAATTTACAATTTGAACAATTTTTATAATTTACAATTTATAATTTACTGGTGAAATATCGAGCTTGACAGATTAAATGTTTCAATTCTACATGGGTATCAGTTGTAACTTAAAACTCTACGAAGTTCCTTTTTAAAATAGATTACTTATGTATATATTAAAATCGCTGCCAAGCCCAAAAGTGTAGCTAATCGTTTGATTTATTATATTTAGTGTAGTTTGCGCATGGTTGAACACTATCCAGGTGTAGTACCAACGATTGAATTTTTAAAACATAACCAAGGAACTGAATAATATTCAACAAACTGTTTTGATAGTGAGTCCGGCGGACCAAAGTCTCTGTACAACGATTTTTGCCCTCTTTAGGTGATCGTCAATAACATCTAAATACATAATTATATTTATTAACCCCATTTGAATGCGAATAAAGCAACAGGGTATGACTTGATTACTGGGCAAATAATTAAAAATCTACCGGAGAAAGGACTTAGAAACCTACTGCACTTAATAAAAGCAAGCTTAAGGATTAGGTATGTTCCCCTGCAGTGGAAGGTAGCGGAAGTCATCATGATATTAAAACCGGATAAATCACCAAATGATAGGAAGTCATATAGACCAATATCATTGCTCCCAATAATTTCAAAATTATTCGATAAGCTACGTTTAAGAAGACTCAGGCCCATGTTTGAGGAACGAAGTCTCATCCCTGACCATCAATTTGGCTTTAGACAAAGATTTTCTACAATAGATCAAGTTCATAGAATTACAAGTATCATAGAAAACACATTGGAGAAAAAAGAAATTTGTGCAAGCGTCTTTTTGTATGTAGCACAGGCCTTTGACAAGGTGTGGCATAGGTGTCTGTTGTGGAAACTAGAAAAAGAACTACCTAAACAATATTTCGAAATACTCAAGTCATACATGACTGAGAGGCATTTCCGAGTGAAATTTGAGGGAGAATACTCCATATTAAAAAAGATATCAGCGGGTGTTCCACAAGGTAGCGTGCTGGGACCGGTCTTGTATTTACTTTACACGAGACATCTTCCAAATAACGAAGACGTAACAATAGCTACTTTTGCAGACGACACTGCAATACTAGCAATTGGGAAGAAAATTGAGGAAGCTGCAGGGAAGCTGCAGGGAAGCTCCAGAATGCCTCCAATGCGGTGAACAGATGGACCAAGAAGTGACGTATTGGTTTAAATGAAACAAAATCAGCCAATGTTAACTTTATCAACTTCAACATTGATTATCCCCCACCAATCTTAATCAATTCTGTACAAGAATTAATCATACCGCTTAAATACCAGCATACAGCGAAATACCTGGGAATGACTTTGAACGTGAAATTGAAATGGAAGGAACACGTTAAAAAGAATGTTCAAGAGTTAAAATTAAAATTCAGAAATATGTATTGGCTTCTGGGAAGGAATTCCCAATTAGAGCTATGGGGTTGTATAAAGAAGTCTAGCATTAAAAAAATTCCAACCTTTCAAAATAAGGTGCTCCGATGTATAGTTGGTGCACCATGATATATAAGAAATGACAACTTGCATAGGGATTTGAAAATATATACGGTTAGAGAAGAAATAAAAAGCAAGCAAGCACAGACAACGCATTGAACAGCATGAGCATCCGGAGATACGCAGATTGATGGATACAACCGGTTTAATTAGAAGAATGAAACGAATAAAACCATTGGACTTAATGAACTTTAGACATTAAGGGAGTAATGACTAATGGGTTATTTTCCCTCAAAGTGTATATATTATTAAATGTAAATTACAAGATGGATTTGTACTCAGTTGTAATAATATATATATATATATATATATATATATATATATATATATATATATATATATTATATTACCCACAAAAATTGTCTTGATTAAACTCGTGAGGACTATTCCTTCGCCAGATAATTAAAAGGGGAGAAAATAATACTCGAACTGACCAAAAGGGACATTAGTAGGTATTACATTCAACTAGAAGGATTTGCAAATAGATAGGTTAATGCCTAGGATATTGAAGTAATTAGATTTACTCAGTTGTTGGAAGTCTGACTACAAGATGGGAATAGGGGAAACCACTTAATCCAAACAATATCCGCATTACAGTAATTAGAAAATATATAAATGACAAAGCCGACTAAATTTAAAAAAAATAATAATAATAATAAGTACACAAAAATTTCACAAACCCAGAATAAGATAAAGTAAGTTGTGCAATGAAACCAAAGATTTGACCAAAATATAATCATATTAAAAATAACTAAGGTTAATAGTAACTTAAACATGATAATTATGAGAAAAAACAAAAGTATAGTCAATAAAAAGGTTACGTCAAGTTTTGAAAATAACTTATCTACGAATAAAAAAATGTTTTTTGGACTATAGGGAAATAACAAATAATTATAATAAACAGTACTAACAAAATTAATACTTCGGCGATGTCATATTGTAGCATTTAAATCCAAAAAAAAGCACTTCCGCAATAACTTAACTCATTTCGTAAATATACATTCCACTTTCCGTCGCTTGACAGATGCTGGCATCTAGCGGCCAGCTCCTAAACCAAGCATCACCTGATACTTGAAACCAAAGTACATTTTCGCCGGTCAAGCTAGCTTCTCGATTACCGGTCCACAGTCTACATGCGATAACAACATGGTCTACATTCTTCATAACTCCGCTAGTTAAAAGTTTTCTTCTTCTCTCAAAATCACCGTCTTTCAAATACATCATGTTAAATTACAGCTTGTGCGCCTTAGTCTAATAATCTGTTTCAAAAATGTTAAAATTAACCATCATTTTCTCGGTGCTACCTCACGTGATCTGCGACAGGATTTACCAGGTACTACAACCTTACAGATTTTGTCATATTATAAATTTTGTTAATTTTTAAAATAATTTGTTAATTATCATGTTTTCTTTAAAATATGTATTTCATGTTTTATTCAATATTCTATTTTCTTTTGAAACTAAATGATTATAAAAAATTTCTTTTCTTAAAACATCATTTACAAAATTTTGCAAAGGCACATTTTACGTTTTGAACAATTTTGTGAAATAAGTGCAAACTAGTGTTGAACATTAAATGATCAGAATATGAACTTGTCAAATATAAAACAATTGAGGAAATTTCTTCTAAATCAGAAAATTTCGTTTTACAGACTTTTGCAAAATCTTACAAGTCTTATACAAGCTTTCTTTTAAACAAAATTAAAATATATATAAATAGATTTATAATAATCTAAGAAGCTTTTAAGTACCATCTTAACGAATTTCTGTTATACAATCAATTTTCTTTAATTTTGGCAAATAATCAGATATTTCTTTAATGATGAACATTAATGCTAAAACATGTCTGATTTTGTACAGACACTAAAAGAACATGTTTTTTTGCTCACAGCTAATATGCTGGTAGGACAAATAGGAGAAATTGGAGAAATAAAGAAATTCTTGTCTCACATTGCACAAACCAACGAAACATCCTAACAAGTTTCGTCCTGTTGGCAAAACACGTTTTTTTTGTATAACGTAACCTCACATTTTCAAGTGCATAAAAGTGATGTCTTTTTCTACAGCTGACTTTACAGAACTTTAACTAACTCATTTTGTATATGTGCCTAAATTTACTTTCGCAAATATGTGTTCCTTAAGACTATTTTCTAAATGTAGACCTGTGTAGTTAATTATAAAATATATATATAAAACAATTATTGGGTGGAGCCTGCATGCAATTTTCGGTCCTAACAACCTCCAAGAGGTTAATTTCCAAATTAAAATAATTGACGTCAATTAACAAAATTTCAAAATTCTAAATTCCTTTTTTTTTTGTTTGTTTAAAATATATAAATTTATTTGGCCAATATAGTTTTTAAGAAATTTTTCAAACCAGTTATATTATGTATCTTTAGTTTAGTGATAAACATGTTAACTATAGATATGATTTTTTGAACTTAAAATATCAAACTCTTTTATATTTTGTTAAATTCTGTAATTGTTTAAAAGCAAACTATCATCTTATAAACTAAAAAAGGGGGGGATAAGTTTTTTTTTTTCTTTTTTTGAATCTTTTGATTAATTTTTTTTTTATTATTATTATACTTTTACATTAAGGGCGTATAATCTTTTTTTATTAATTATAATTCTGTGAATTATTAAGCTGTGCTCATTGTCTTTTTTTTTATTGTTAAATTTTTGTAACTATAAATATCTATATTAAAAGGGGGGATAAATTTTTAGAATCTGTTGATTAATTTTTTTTTTTTTTAAATTATTATATGTTACAATTAAGGGCTTATAACTTTTACAATTTATGATACTGTTAATCATAAGTTTTTTTTTTATTGATCATTTGTGTCAGAATGTCTTTGTTGTAAATGACAAAGTCTGAATCGCCGAAATTTCTTTCTGCTTTCAATAAACTTGAGCCTTGTTAGTTATTAAACTTGTCTTTGTCTTTTTTTATTTTTCATTTCTAAACATTGTTACCATTTTGGTTCCGCCTTTATTAAATTTAAGTCCCCTGGTAACATGTTTTTGGTAGCAGAGCGTGGTTAATTTTAAATTCTGGAACCCTAGTTAATTTTCAAAATTTTGCATTGGAACTATCTAAATTTAAATTCAAAATTATCTTTGTAAACAAGGCTCTTTTTTATGTTTTGCAGCTTTTTCAAATACTGCACAACTGTTGCTGATGAAATTTTTTTTTATTATTTAGTTTAAATATTTAAATCTCTATAAATCTATAGTCTCTTTTTTTTTATTATTTAGTTATTTTTATAAACACTTACACAAAAACTTCTAAACCAATTTCGATAAAATTTTTTTTTATTATTTTGTCTGCTTAAATATTTTTTTTTATATATATATATTTACATACACTGCACCCTAGTCATTCACTGAATTTGATCCAGACAGCGGGCTCATTCGGGAATCCAAAAAAAAAAATTTAAATAAATAATAAAATCCAAAAATAGTTAAAAACAAAAAAAAAACAAAAAAAATTTCAAAATCTCCTTCAAAAAATTTTCTCGAGTTTTCTTTCGCTTGTCTGTATCAATTCATACTTACACACACACATATATACACAACAACTACACTACATATAATTCTTGAGTCTTTCTCTGGCTCTTTCACCTTTTTTACATCATCTTAAAAGAAATTTTTTTTTATTTAAAAACACTTGATTAAATTTTTTTTTATTTATCAGCAACAGTTAAGATGGCAGTGGATTTGCTGCGATTAGTGGATTCGTTAAAGAATACTGAGCTTGCTTTTGAATTTTTTTTGGTCATCTTGAAGGAAAATTATTTTTATTTATTTTTTTTTAATTTTATCATCATGAGCAATAGGCAAGATGGCGGTGGACTGGTTGATGCAGATGGTGGCACTTTCGTAATAATTCATTGAAATGTTGAACACTCTTTAATAATATATCTTTGTGTGCTAAATTTTTTTTTGTTCTTCTCTTTTCCAAATTATAGGGGCCCAGTTTTTGCATATAGGACGACATGGTTGGCCTGTTTGTCTTCATTAAATTATTTGTTGTTTGTTATTAGCAGGTCAACATGTTTGTTTCCTAATTTAGTTTTTTTTATTAGGGTTGAGAAAACCGGAGTTAGGTTTTCTCACATTGTGGGTCACCTTTTTATACTGTCTTTTTGCCACACTCCTTTTTTTGCTACACTTTTATAATCACTTAAATATTTTGATGAAATTTTTTTTTACACAATTTTTTTTGATTAAATTAAATTCTTTTTTTTTGGGGCACATGATACACATATAAGACCCTAAGTCAAACATCACATGCCCTGCCTTGTGCAGTAAAACAATTTTGACTCCCCAACGTTTCATACTGCTTCTTTGTTTATTTTTCAAATGGATTATTTGTTTAGACCCTTCAAAATTCTTTTTTCTCACGGAAATTGTTAAGAGCCGTGAATAGTTTAAATTTCTCTTCGTATGGGAGAAGAGGAATTTAAAAATAACGACGCTGAGCATGATCTGACCTAATTGGCTTCAGGAGTTTTTTTTTATTTTTATTTATTTTTGTAATTCAATGTAAAGGTCGGCTCAGAGGATACTCCCCCCCGTCTGAGTCCGGCCTTTCCTGTAAGTCCAATGTGCGATGCACATTCCCTCCCCTGGTCCCCGGAGTGGTCACCTCCACTTGGTATCCCGAGGTGCCACTCCACCCCTTTTCCCCACGTACCTTAGAGTACAAAGTCAGTTCATGCACAGCAATGTCGACCTTTGCGTCACCCTTCAGCTCTTTCTGTCGGGGGCTTGTCCCAATGATAGGTGGGAAGAGCTGAGACGCTATAGAAATTTCAAAATTTAATAAGTAAGTGCCGAAGGAGGCTACACCCTAGAGTGGTGATTATAAAAGCATTATGAAGCGTTGTTTCTATCAGGTGCCCCGTTCCTAAATTTTGCAGGAGGCCCTTCTGGCCCCTTTCCTTAGAATCCTTTTGGAGGCCCTTCTGGCCCTTGTCCCTTTTTTTTTCTAAATTTTGTGGGAGGCCCTTCTGGCCCCCTTTTCTGACTCTACCCTAACTCCGTCTTTCGGGGGGGGAGAGCTGTAGCATTTAAATCCAAAAAAAAGCACTTCCGCAATAACTTAACTCATTTCGTAAATATACATTCCACTTTCCGTCGCTTGACAGATGCTGGCATCTAGCGGCCAGCTCCTAAACCAAGCATCACCTGATACTTGAAACCAAAGTACATTTTCGCCGGTCAAGCTAGCTTCTCGATTACCGGTCCACAGTCTACATGCGATAACAACATGGTCTACATTCTTCATAACTCCGCTAGTTAAAAGTTTTCTTCTTCTCTCAAAATCACCGTCTTTCAAATACATCATGTTAAATTACAGCTTGTGCGCCTTAGTCTAATAATCTGTTTCAAAAATGTTAAAATTAACCATCATTTTCTCGGTGCTACCTCACGTGATCTGCGACAGGATTTACCAGGTACTACAACCTTACAGATTTTGTCATATTATAAATTTTGTTAATTTTTAAAATAATTTGTTAATTATCATGTTTTCTTTAAAATATGTATTTCATGTTTTATTCAATATTCTATTTTCTTTTGAAACTAAATGATTATAAAAAATTTCTTTTCTTAAAACATCATTTACAAAATTTTGCAAAGGCACATTTTACGTTTTGAACAATTTTGTGAAATAAGTGCAAACTAGTGTTGAACATTAAATGATCAGAATATGAACTTGTCAAATATAAAACAATTGAGGAAATTTCTTCTAAATCAGAAAATTTCGTTTTACAGACTTTTGCAAAATCTTACAAGTCTTATACAAGCTTTCTTTTAAACAAAATTAAAATATATATAAATAGATTTATAATAATCTAAGAAGCTTTTAAGTACCATCTTAACGAATTTCTGTTATACAATCAATTTTCTTTAATTTTGGCAAATAATCAGATATTTCTTTAATGATGAACATTAATGCTAAAACATGTCTGATTTTGTACAGACACTAAAAGAACATGTTTTTTTGCTCACAGCTAATATGCTGGTAGGACAAATAGGAGAAATTGGAGAAATAAAGAAATTCTTGTCTCACATTGCACAAACCAACGAAACATCCTAACAAGTTTCGTCCTGTTGGCAAAACACGTTTTTTTTGTATAACGTAACCTCACATTTTCAAGTGCATAAAAGTGATGTCTTTTTCTACAGCTGACTTTACAGAACTTTAACTAACTCATTTTGTATATGTGCCTAAATTTACTTTCGCAAATATGTGTTCCTTAAGACTATTTTCTAAATGTAGACCTGTGTAGTTAATTATAAAATATATATATAAAACAATTATTGGGTGGAGCCTGCATGCAATTTTCGGTCCTAACAACCTCCAAGAGGTTAATTTCCAAATTAAAATAATTGACGTCAATTAACAAAATTTCAAAATTCTAAATTCCTTTTTTTTTTGTTTGTTTAAAATATATAAATTTATTTGGCCAATATAGTTTTTAAGAAATTTTTCAAACCAGTTATATTATGTATCTTTAGTTTAGTGATAAACATGTTAACTATAGATATGATTTTTTGAACTTAAAATATCAAACTCTTTTATATTTTGTTAAATTCTGTAATTGTTTAAAAGCAAACTATCATCTTATAAACTAAAAAAGGGGGGGATAAGTTTTTTTTTTTCTTTTTTTGAATCTTTTGATTAATTTTTTTTTTATTATTATTATACTTTTACATTAAGGGCGTATAATCTTTTTTTATTAATTATAATTCTGTGAATTATTAAGCTGTGCTCATTGTCTTTTTTTTTATTGTTAAATTTTTGTAACTATAAATATCTATATTAAAAGGGGGGATAAATTTTTAGAATCTGTTGATTAATTTTTTTTTTTTTTAAATTATTATATGTTACAATTAAGGGCTTATAACTTTTACAATTTATGATACTGTTAATCATAAGTTTTTTTTTTATTGATCATTTGTGTCAGAATGTCTTTGTTGTAAATGACAAAGTCTGAATCGCCGAAATTTCTTTCTGCTTTCAATAAACTTGAGCCTTGTTAGTTATTAAACTTGTCTTTGTCTTTTTTTATTTTTCATTTCTAAACATTGTTACCATTTTGGTTCCGCCTTTATTAAATTTAAGTCCCCTGGTAACAATATGGTGAGAAATATAGTCCATCTTTAAGTAAAAATAACTTGGTAGATCTTTTTTGGAAGGTTGTTGGGTAACTGTTACATCACTATTGGACAATGTCACAAAAAATAAAAATCTCTAATTTCAGTTAGTAAAGGTATGTAAAATAACAGCGGAAACAAAGGTAATTTGAAACCTTTTTATTGGTTTTAGAATTACAAAACCTTCACTTAACCAAGTGATCACAAAATTTCGCAATATTGACAAAAATGTACAAAACAATTTATGTTTTTAATAATGCTTAAAGCTTTATTAGATCAGAAATAATGTAAGTTGGAGGACCAAAATAATAAGGGCGGAAAGAGAAAAATATTTGGACAATCTTTAAAAAAAAATTGTAAAAACGAACTTGAAATTAGTCAAAAAACATGTCTTTTCCAAACAAACAAGACACATCCATTCATGGAGATTGTATAATCTTGTTATTGGGACTTGATTTTTTTTTTTTAATTTACCAATAGTGTAGTGGCAGCGTTGGAATAATGAAAAAAAAAAAACAACGGGCATCTATACCGTATCTGCTAACTGCAATGCGTTATGATTGTTTGTGGTCAAAATAATTAATTTGATAGCACGATTGACCCTTGGAGGTGTAAATTTGTTTATCCCCTATTATTTGACCAACCATCATTCTAGTTAACCAACTACCCCTTAATGAGGTCACAACTTGTGTAATCGAGGAAATTACTACTTTACCCACTTTATGTGTCCGCTTTGTGACACATTATGTAGCTTTCCAAGATTGCACTGGCAATTCATGTCACGAAAGAAGATGAATCTAAACGCAGCAGGAATACCAACATCAATGAATCGAGGTGACTGTTCTTCGGAATGCATCAAACCAATCAGTTTTTAAGTCCAAAGAAAGTCTGTTTCACCATGAATGGATAGGAGAGATAGCAAAACGAACCGACAGATTGATTACTTTATTTTTAGGGGGAAGTTAGGTCCTTCAGGCCCTCTCTTCGTTTCATCCCATATAAAATAAATAAAAACATATTATATCAATATATAAAATTTATACAACATCTTTCAATATGTTCACACATTTATTCCTTCATCCTACATTCCTTGCAATAAAAAGATAAAACCACACTCTGTACAATATCAGTACACACCAATTAATTCACTATTAAAAGCCTTAAGAGGTTTTGCAAGGCTTTACATTTAATAAACAATACTTTCAATTTTACATTTTTCTATTTTATGGTAATTATTCGTTACTTTGTTCGGTTTATTACCAATTGCTCTATGCAAAGTTTTATTGTAATTTAAAATTTAAAGAGGAAGTGAATCAACCACTTATAATAAACCATTCTTAGTAAAAGGGCACAATGTTCTTCCATTTAATCTATTTAACCGGTCAAAAATGAAAGTTTTTTTATCGGCGAACGTAGAATAATAATAATTTATATATATATATATACACTGTGAGTCAAAAGTATGGATACACCCTGTTAAATTTTAAATGGATAATGATAGAAAAATGAAAGTCAGGACACCTTTCTAGGAAATAAAAGTGAACGTTTTAGTCACCATTACAACTTTGCCCATTCCCCCAAAATGGGATTTTTGGGAGGGCAGCTCAAAAATTTTTAACGTAAAGACCCATTAAGTGACATCATTTTAAAGTCCTTGATTAAAGAAGAAGAACAGTGGAAACCAGAGCTTTCTATCTCAACCCAGTACAAAATGGCAGCTCATTGAAATTAAGTAAAACTTCATTGAGGCAAAATATTATAATCCACAATCACATGGTAAATAACCCCAATAAACAACCACTTTTCTTACAAACTCAAACCTGTTTTACAGTTATT
This sequence comes from Aphrophora alni, assembly GCA_963513935.1. Classification (NCBI taxonomy): domain Eukaryota; kingdom Metazoa; phylum Arthropoda; class Insecta; order Hemiptera; family Aphrophoridae; genus Aphrophora; species Aphrophora alni. The sequence goes on along the minus strand of OY740769.1, from coordinate 126,950,331 downwards.
ACCTGCTGTAGGGCAGGCCTCCCTTATCTTATCAGTTTTGAGGAAGTCCATTACCAGGTTCAGTTTCTGGTTGGAATCAACAAAGTTAAGACGTGTTTTTTTGTTCTACGCCATATATCTCAAATAGTTATGCAGGTACAGTTCTTTGACATGTTGAGAGTTAGATGTGGGTTGCGAGGGTATTGATATGGAAGGGTCGAGGAAGTTTAGTGCAGGGACTCGTGGTGTTCTGTAAGGTACACTTGATGTCACTAAAAAGGACCATTGGGCCAAAAATGGTAAGTAACCTAGAAAACGACGTACAGAGGTGCTCTAGGGTCACCAGGATAGGGAATGGTGAGGACAAAGGGCCAAATAAATATTTAGATTCGCTTGAAAAAATCTCCCTGGAAATCCGTTTGTACGGTAGTCCTGTCTTGGGGCACTGAGAGCAGTATGCGGGCATTCTCTGGCATCCGCGTCGTCGGGAACTCACGGGGCAACTCACCGCTCTTTATTGGATTTGGGAATCTCTAGGACTAATTACTATCACATAGTCCGAGCTCTTACCGTTTCCTTTTCAGTTGGCGATAGGGTTGTTCGCGGTGCTTTCGGTGTCAGCGTTTCCGCTATTTATTTCAATGTCGTAAATAATCGACGGGTCTTTTCCGTCTGTTTGGCGTTGATCCCTTGAGGAAGACGGAGATCAGAACAGGGTGAGGTAGACTTTATACGTATTTTGTGGGGAACCTAGTTCCCTGTTGATTTGACAATATCAACTTAACGTCCTAAAAATTTAATTACGGCTTCATTTGACTGGACTAGCAGAACTAGGGGCGAAATCTTTCGCTAGCCGTAAGTCGGCAACGAAGCGTTTTCAGATTCATGTTTAAATATTTAATGATAAAACAATATTGCTTGTTAGCTTGAGTTATTGATACTGTATAATAAGGAATAACAGGCAGCCCCTACTATTGTTGTATATGTTCTCGACCGTTACCATTTTTTTCATTTTTAGGATTTTGACATTAACTTGGTTTTTTTTAAGCTAAAGATAAATTACTTTAAAAGAAATTTGTTTGGCATTAACAAATATAAATACTTTGTCTCTTAAAACAAATTCGTAAAATTAAACCAAAATATCAAACGTTACATTAAAAAACATCAAAAATCGCCATTTTTAGTATTTACATAATTTAATTTTGGATCTTAGTATACTGATAAAAAAAAGTTCAACCAATGGGCATACCACATTTGAACACAAAATGGTCGACGGACCGAAATGAAATGTTTTCGGAACTCCTACTGAAATTCCTTCCGTCAAAAAATCATTTCATTACTACAAATGTTTTATCTGTCACTTTTCAAGTTAATATTTTTATTTACGTTTTCTTAAAAATATATGATATCCTGGTAGAATAAAAATATCCGTGCGTTATAAAATAATTTAAAAATTGATCAATACTAACAAATATCAAATTGGGGTAATTATTATCACATTTATACAAAGTTACGTGTTATAAATATATCTAGATTCGTTGCTATCATAATCCACAGAATCTTGATTTATGTGTGTTGCATAGAATTAGTTTTTAATTTGTAAACACCAGTGATACATATAAATTGACATGTTAAGTATTTCAATTTTGTAAATGTGTCAGTTGACATTTACAAGGTGTACAATTTGTAGATGCTTTTTCTTAAAAATAGGTGTAACCTAGATTTACCTCGACTGCGTAAAAAAAATTTAACATTTTAAAATACTGGTTACATATTCAAATTAATTATTGTATAAGGCATAATTATTAATAAAGTTACAGTGATTTATAATTCCACTGGTATTTGTTATTTGTAGTTGCGTTATCTTAAAATGGGCAGAAACTAGGTTAATAATTAAAACAAACACTTCGGCCAGTTTATAGAACTAAACTGTATAAAACAAATAGCTAGGAATTATGGATATGATGACAAATTAATTGACAATGTGTTAAATAAAAAGTTTAAAATAGTGCCAAAAAACATATTTTCCCCAATGAGTCTGTTGATAAAGTCACTAAATGGCGGAAGGTAGGTTATGTGGGTCAAACTGGTTACAACTTAGGAAAAATATTAATAAACAGTAAGTGTGTAAAACCAGCTTTTTATGTGGATAATAATTTAGGTAAATTGTTAATTAGAAGTAAGGATAAAGTACCAAGAATGAGTAAAAGTGGAGTTTATCAACTAAAATGTAAAATTTTTAATGCAATATACATACACATATATATATATATATATATATATATATATATACATACATATATACATATATATATATATATATATATATATATATATATATATATATATATATATATATGTGTGTGTGTGTGTGTGTGTGTGTGTGTGTGTGTGTGTGTGTGTGTGTGTATGTGTCAAACTGGCCAGAGTTTTAAAATCAGATTAGATGAACATGAGAGAAGTTAAAGGTTAGGTTATGATGACTCTAGTTTTGCCAACCATTTATATTGTATAATGTTTCGAATTTTCATTTCAACATGAATTAAAAAATCTTACATGTAACTAATAAATCTAAAAAAATAATTCATTTGGAAAATCGAGAAATTAATAGAATAGTTAAGAATAAAAATGTGTTAGTTTTAAATGAACAACTAGAATTAAACAACTCCCCACTCCAAAAACCATTAACTAGGTCATAGGCCTTCCTATTCCTCCCCCTCATTTATTTAGGTTAACAAAGAGGGTTTATCAGAAATATTGTTTTGGAAATTGTTAACAGTTACTTTCTTCTTCATTCATGTAAACTACATTGTCAATGATGTAACTAGCGAAAACATGGTCGGTAAATTTTAAATAAAGTTGTGGTTTATACTAAAAAGTATTTGTTTTAATTATTAAAATGGAATACAGCCTTTAGCATAAATAGAAACTAGGTTCACTAATATTGCATAAAATAAATTACAAATTAATAAATTTTTATGAAATATAGATATTTTAAGATAAATTATTTCATTTATCACTTAAAAAGAAGCTTTTTCTTTGTGATTTTTCGTAAAAAATAGGTATAAGCTGTTTATTTTGGTACTAAAAATAAAGTACAATTTCATCAACAGTAACAACATATTAAATTTGCCATTATTGTTTTTCCGTTCTTCAAAGGTTTCAGTTGTAGATATTTCTAGGTTTATTATTTTGCAAATGCTTTGTGTATATATGTTGTATTAACTAAAAAGCTAATTTTTAAATAGTGGTAATATATACAAATTAACAGAATACATATTTCAATTATTCAAAGATATTCAAAGTTACTATATTGGCAGAACATTTATTAGAATTCTAGAAAAGATTTTAGTTGTTACTATACAACTTACTACATTTAAATGTCTTTTATTAAAAGCAATAGGAAACGTTGTTTATATACTTATAGATTTAAATATATATATATATATATATATATATATATATATATATATATATATATATATTAATTTGTAATATAGTACTAGATTGAATAATTATTGAATTTCTACAAGGGACTCAGTCGTTACAAGTTATTATTTCTATAAGTTATTATTTTTCATAAAATATTCAACTTAGATTTCACAAATTAAATAGTTATTTAATAAATATTTGTGAATTATTCAAATTGGCAGTTTAGTTAATATAATTTTAGAAAGGTTTCACTTGTCATTTTACAAGATGCAATTTATAGGTACGTTTTTGTTTAAATTGAAACAATTTGTTTTATATAAATTGTATAAAATAAATTGTAAAATTGTAATTAAATGTGATATATCCAACTCGGCCAATTAATTGTTATAATCCTACAAGGGTTACGACTATAAAATTTTTAACTTGTGAACACATTATTATTTGTTTCTTAATTAATAGTAGGACCGGAATTCACTGTCCTGGATATGCCTCTTAGCTATATAGTCTACTCTCCACCTTTACTAACAGGACCTTCGTTAACAATTAATCCCAGATTTTTGGAAATCTGCAAGATGCTTCGGATGATGTGCTGCTTCCTTATCTGTCCTCCACTTCATATAACCCCTAGGGATATAAATAGTTTTCAGTCCAGAACTGGGAAGTCAAAACTACCTGGTGGCCGGTTTCCACAGCTGCAAAATATATCCTAAATAAAAGGTAGGTGTACGTAACCTCATTTTAATAAGACGGTTACGGAAAATCCAGTGACCGATCAGGAATACAGAAACTCTCTGAACATTAGTCCTGTTTAGTATACTGGCTCTTTCTGTGTGGTGTCGTAATGGACACTTGTACATCCTCTTGAACTGTACATTGCCCTTCAATCTATAAAAAAATCTTCTGGTTTTCCTTCAAAACTTAGTGGGAGACATACCTGGGTGCTAAGTTACATGATACTCCCTACACATGATATGGTCCAAGAAATAGGCATTCAGTTACTTTTTTGGCACAACTGTCTGGCCCTTCATTCCCATCAATATCGTGATGACTCTGGACTCACAACACATTAATTTGTTGATTTCCGAAAGGAATATCATAGGGTAATGCCAGCTTTTTGTAAAAAGAAGAAATCCTACAGTCTGCATTTATATATCGATCATCTTATCGTTGTAGCCTCTGTCTATATTTCTTCTCCCACATTTTGTAAGGGCAATCACCTCCGCTTTAAAAACGATTGTCAACATTCCATGCTTAGACTAAAGCTCTCACTCAGTCTGTTTCTGTAAATACCTGACACAGAACCTTTCTAGAGTTTGGAGTCGTTCGTGTTTCAATTCAGTGCTTCATCATATTATGTAGGTTCACCTTGAGACCATTCTTCTTTATCAAAACAGCTGACGCGGTTTAGTGATTCATAGTCATCCCGTCCAACACCATTAAGTTTTATGTTAAGTGTTACAGTGCTGTTTTCTTTATACTTATCTTTGGGATTTGCATTATTCGTAACAACTCTAGAACAGTTTTTCAAGAGGTTTAGTTTTCATTTTACAAGTTAGAGTATTAAGTGCAGTGTTACATTGCTGTTTTGTTTCAACCTATTTTTAGGAAATGTGTTATTCGTAACGATTCTGTGATATATTTATTCTATATGAATATGTGGATTGCTTTTTGTTTAACGGTGATGGAATACAAAACTTAATTGTAAAATGTTCATATCTCATTTAATTATGTATATTAGAACGATAAAACAATAATTGATAAAATGTATTATTGTCGTTTTAACCAATAAAACTAAGTTACAAGTGTGTATAATTTTTTGTAATTTTTTTTTGTATATGAAAGGGTTATTTAAGAAACAGACCCTTAAACTATTACTTGTGGGCAACAGCAGTCAATAACCAAAACTATTATACATGCTCTTTACCTGCGAATTTACTACGTGCGAAGTTGAAGTTTGATTTTCTTTTTTTATATCAGCAATCTTACCCCTGGCCAGTACATCTGTAAAAGTAAGAAATAAGTTAATATATCGAAATTATATACCGTTTTAAAAAAAATGAGGGCTTTTTAAAATTATAAAAGTCGAATATTTCAAAAATGGCTGGTTTCACAAAAAACTAACTACAAATGAATTATCTTTTTAATTATGAACATTGTATTTTTATATTTCTCACTATTGGTGAAAGGTTAACTAAATTACTGATTTAAAATATATTATTTTGTAAGTGATTAAATCAACCAGACTTTTATAACATCACTATTATTTCCAAGTGAACTAATGTTACAATGGATGAATTTATAAATAGTTGTATTGATAGAAATATTGGGGGGGGGGGGGTGTTCCTGAGTATTCGTACCAGGTCATTATTTTTTCTAAAGTCGTAGAGCCTAGAACTAATATAATTTTGTACTTTGAAACTTAATACAAAAAGTTGAATTATTGTTAAGGTGTAATACGCCACATAACCATAATAACAACGATTAACTTATATCATGGTTACATTTCAATTTATATTATACTGGTAAAATTGTAAACTCATTATATACAAAAAATTTATACTGAATATGATTATTGTAATTTTATTCATTGAAAAAAAAATAAAATAATAATAAAATAAAATTTATTATAAAACACACAAACAGAGCAAGAGATGAATAACATATTATGTGGAACAATTTTTTTAATGTAGTACCTAACGTTAGAATGACGTCTCAAGGTCACTCCCATCTTTTAATACAACTCAAAGCCTATGATTCATGACTTATCTCAGAATTGTGACCTATTGTTCAGAATATACCTATTTCAACACCATTTATAAACGAAAAAATACGTGTGATAGTTTACATATGAAAATAAATACGACGACAAAAAGTTCATAATTTATAATGCATGAATTTCAATGACGTTATTTTCACACAGATAATCTTGTTCACCATTCATAATGCGTGAATATCTATTATAGATAATCTTGCTCATATTTCTTAAGCGGACATTTCTATTAAATTATTTTCAGACAGATAATTTTATGATGGCTATGAAAATAACTGATTTCTTTACCAGACAATAAGGACTAATAATTGTACTTTCTATTATTAGCAATATGTATACTGGAATTTAGTATTTAGGACTTCCAATAGGTTATCGAAAACATGTTACTTTATTGGCGCTAGATCAAACATTCATGGTTTAGTTGAATCAGGACGTACTTATTTATATTTCAATGGAGCTTATTATATTAATATGTAATTAGATGAATGTAGTTTGTCTGGAAATAGTTATGTTTTTAAACAATTTGTATTAGAGTCCGGTGTCAGTTTTTAGATATAGAACGATAACTATATTTTGTTTAAAACAATACTATGTCAGAATGTTACTAGTTTGAAGTTAAGGAAGTAATAAAAATATTTATGATTTTTTGAAATTGAATTTTGAATAAAACTTTCTATACAATAAAAGTTTTAAACATCATATACAAAATTAGATAAAAACATTAGGAACTAATTCTTGCAATAGTAACTATTTTGTGCAATGACTTATTTTTCATAACTTATCTAATAATAAAGTAATTTAAACAATTATATTTTATTTATTTTTACTATAAATGGATAGACAATTAGAAGAAGTGTCATGTTCTAAAATGATATCGCAACTTAAAGTTTATTTCAATGGTGTTCGAGGAAAGTGTGCATGGACACATATCGATTTACTTTAAAAAAGTGTTTTTATAATAGTAGTTCCCAATTTTTTGAGAATGCAATACTAAATTTGTTCTTTTAAGAATAGATTTTTCCACAAAGACGGAGGGTTGTTTGTATAGAATTCATTGATTTATTGTGTTGAACTGTGAATTAACATCGTATGAAAATATGAAAAAAATTATAAATGTAGGGCATATCATGTCACCATTATTTAAAGTTTTTAGTCTAGATGAATTTCGTCAACTATAAAACAAAGTATTTGATTAAGTAGTTATTGCTGATAAAAAAGTTTGTTTTACTACATTTTGAAGGAATGACATTAAGACGGGAGATTTATCAATTTTATTAAATTTGCACAACAAACAATGATTACAGAAATATTAAAGATTCACTCAGTCATTAGAATCTTTGTTTGCATTATCCGAACAATTTTCGTTGGGATTTTGGTCTCAGAACATTTTTTGATCTTAAAGATTTGTTTCGTAACATTTGTATTTATGGACGTGAAAAGGAATATGTATATATACGCTATTGTATCATACTTTGTTGTACAAGTTATAGTTTTTGATCATTTTGACTGTTCCTATTAAATAGTTTTAAAGATACAAGTTTAAAATTACTATTGGTAATCATGTGTATTTAATGAACGCTAATGTTTCACTCCAGTGATGGAAATTGGAAAACAATATTTGTGGAATTAATCGAAGCGGTGATTTGAGAATAAAAGAGTGCTTAACTAAAGGATTCAAAGGTATGATTAGAAGAACTAATTAATTAAATCAGAAAGGAATTTATTTTGAAATATTTTAAGAACATTGATAATAAGTATAAAAACCCTCGAAAGTAAAGAAAAACATCCATAGTTATATTTTAGACAATATGTAAACATTTTGTATACGTTTGCCCCAAAAACAAAAGATATATATTTTTTATTGATATTTAAAACTATTAATTTTGTTTATTTGACTATTAATATTGGTAACTTTTAAATACGAAGGGTGTTTAGTAAGTAAAGAGAAAAATAGGCGTAGTGTTAAAGTGTTTTATTATATATAAGTAATTTTTAACTTTTTTCTTATTTTCAACATAATCCCCCCCCTACATTTATATACTTTACCTATCGTCGTACCAGCTTTTTTATGCCTTCAGCGAAAAATTCTTTACTTTGGTGTCGAAGTCAGACTTGCACCGCTGTCTTCACATATTCATTATTTTCAAATCTCTTGACTCGCAAAATTTTTTTCATAGGTTCAAACAAATGAAAATCTGAGGGAGCCAAATCAGGACTTTAAGTCGGGTGCGGCAGGACTTCCGAGTTCAACCTTTCAATAGTTTCCAGTGTTTCATAAGCTTTGAATTGTCTTTGAGAAAAAGTACTCCCTTTTTCTGCAAACCCCGTCTCTTACTCAGAATTACTGGCTTCACTTTTGCTTCCAGTTCTCTTCCCTGTGGTACTCTCCATTAACAGTGCACTGATTATTCAGGTAGTCACATAAAATTTGACCTATAAAGTCCCAAAAAAGGTAAGCATGACTCTTCCAGCTTTTGGTTGGGTTTTGAATTTTTTTCCTTACAGGAGTGGGACGCATGTTTCTAGTCCATGTTTTGGCGCTTGGACTCGGGCTCAAAGTGATGTATACAAGTTTCATCATAAGTGAAAATTCTTTCCAAAAAAAGGTTCTCCTTCTTCCTGATAACGTCATTTCAGTTCCTGGCAGATTTGAAGCCTGACATTTTTGTGGTTGTCTGTCAATAGTTTTGTAACCCAACGCGCGCACGTTTTCGGTATTTCAACTTGTCACGAATGATTGAGTGGATGGTGCCTACTCTTGTATGACAAGTTTCCGCTATTAAAGCCAATGTAATTCTTCGGTCTTCCTAAATAGAAGTTTCGATTCGGTTTTTCGTCAAAGTATTTGAAACTTCAATCGGTTGGCCTGAATGTTGCACATCACTCACATTTGTTCAACCAAGTTTGTACCGATCTACCCACTTATAAATTTTGAACGGTTATACAACTTTTCCCATATTGTCTTTTCATTCTTGAATAAATTTCAAATGGTTTTGTTTCTTCAGAAAACAAAAATCTAATAACAGGTCTTTGCTCTTCCAAAATGCAATCTTCAAGAGAACTTTTCAAAACATAGCAATAATAAGCAAACGTTCAACAATGACCAAAACAGCTGTATTAGAATGTTGGCAGTGTTGCCATCTCACAATATTGATAGTTATAAATTTTTTCCAGGTGATTTATTTTGAACCTGGAAAGGTTTGTCTCTTTACTTATTGAACGCCCCTTGTATAATACAGAAGAAGAAGGTGTTTACCATATTATCAAATTGTGTTACACTAATTTCTACCCTTACTGGTTCATATACATAGTTTTAATGAATAATTAGTATTTATTCAGTCAACATTTAACTTAAGTTACCGTTAGGAAAATGTGATTTACAAGTAGTGATTCCTATCTAAGTTGTCGTTTTTTAAATCCAAACAGTTAGTTTATTGACATATGTATATATAGTAACATAAAACTAAACTATATAGTTATAAACTATATACCTCAAACTAACTATAAAATATACACTATATAGTTATTATATATAGTATTAGTATATATAGTGATAGTATAGTATCCCTTAAAGTTGTTCTTACTTAAATAAAGTTGAAGATATCTCCAGAATGGGGTTTTGTAGACATGTTCTTCTATTTTATCCTGATATTACATTTCCTACGTTGACAATCTATAAACGTGGGTATCGAATAATCCCAACACTGGTATTTTAAGTTTTGTAAAATTGTTTTGTTTGCTTAGGGGAGGGTAACACCATTTTAAGATTATATTTAGGTTAGACAGCTATTAAATATTGCTAAGTACACACGGGGTTAAATCAGTTAGGTAAAAGTCCCGGACGAATTAATATAACCCTTCGTAACCTATTTGTTTGCGTAGGAGAAACTATACATCCTCCCACCCGATCTGGGGTGAATCGTACACTCGATCGTCCACATAGACAGATAAAGAAGGATGTCTTAGTCGCTGATTCCACAGTCCAGGGCTTATAATTACCAGCTGTCAGTCACAACAAACTCACAAGGAAATCCTCAAAATCAATAAATAACAGATGTGACGAAACATAGGATCTATAGATGTATATATAAGATAGCTTCGCTCCAACGTATCTCGATTTAGCCATGTTCATGGTTTCTTCCAGAGGAAGCCAAAATAGCCTCAATATCGTAATGCCCGTTTCCTTTTTTAGTTGTCCTGAAATATATACTGCTCAGAAATAATTGCTGCTTCGATCTTCAGTACGCAGATAGTCTACATAAGGATCGCCTCTGTTAAAACACTGCGCTTAAAGTTCGATTGAAAACTCATATATTCCTTATCACTTTTCTACAAATGCCACCCTTTAGACCTGGTATCTTCAAATTTCCAGACGAATGGTCGCTTTAAAATAATTGTAATCTTTATCAACAAAAAGAAAAAAGAGAATAGCTTAGCTCTTTAGTGAAATTTATCATATTTATTACCTGCCTTACCATATTTGAATCAATGATCAGTTCTATCAATGACGCTGTTATATTTTCTTGAAAAATGTCTATAAAGCCAACACTTACAACACATAATGGATAAAACAAACTACCCACCCGTCATGGATTTTTTCATCCTGTATAACGTTCAGATTTCAATACTACTTAAAAGTCTCTTTTCTCGTTAAGTGTTCTAGTAAGCTATGGTGACTTTTCTTTCTCTTCGCCTTGTTCAAATCATGACTATGTACCAGCTGGTTCTGAATCCCTTAATAATAATAGCTCACTGTGCACAAATATCAGTGACTTTAAACTATATGAGTAGATACAGTGGATATATAGCTATATAAGAAAATATATTTAAAACCTTTGTTATTCCTTAGAAAAAAAACTTGTATAGAGATATTTATGATTACCTATAACCTAATTATGAGTATATTTTAGTTGTGTGTGTGTTACGGATTATCTATTTGTTGACAGTACGTAATAAAAAAAAATTCTTCTATTTTTATATTATGTTTTTCGGTTCATTTAATATAATGTAGGTGTCGGAGAGAGTATGTAGTGTGTAAGTGTGTTTGTGTGTGTGTGTGTGTGTGTGTGTGTGTGTGTGTGTGTGTGTGTGTGTGTGTGTGTGTGTGCATTACATATGAATATTTGTTGTGTGTTCGTATGAAGACCTCTAAGTATTCACAGTATATGATGTTTTACGAAATAATGTATATTTTGAAAGTTATGCAATTCTTATTTTAATGTGATAAATTTGTTTATGGTTTCAATTAAATATCAATATATATTTGAGTGTGTATATGTAAGTCTCCCTGTGTAATTAATTAAAGAAAATATATTGACTTCAAACTCGTTATGGTATTTAGGTTAAACTATAGGTCTGTTAAAAGTGTTAAATTACATTTGTGTATATGCGTCAACGGTGTACTATTTTAAAATAAACATAATGGAGAATATGTAAATTTGTGTATCACTCTATTCTGTTTACAAACTGTTTTCATCTCTTATATATTTTATATTTTTGTATCATTCGTGTACAAATTATTCGACTAAAACATTCCCAGAAGCTCATATTTTTTATCGGTGTTTGGTCATTTTGAATTTTGTAATCAATTCTTAATTTCGATTTTATATAGTTTTTGAATGAATCAGGTAAACAGAATGTTAAGTCTGTGCTTTTTGTCGTTTTATATCTTATCATATACAAGCCTTACTATAAATGTATTGTATAAATATACTAAATGTTACTGAAATATTTCTTGTGTATATATTTGCCTATTACTTACGTTGTTCTACATCTTTTTCATCGAAATTAGCTTTCTGAAAATAAAAACATAGAACAAATACGTTAAAATAAATATATTTTGTAGATCCAAAATGTGTCTATTTATTTATCTCAAAGTTATAAATCATTTCCAAACAACTAAAAAATCTTTTCGAAAGTACTAAAATAATCATGTTAAATAAATCAAAACAAAGTACTAAAAAAAATATTTATAAGAAATCCTTCTTTATCTGTTATGTGCATGTTTTAATAAGAAAATATTTCTCAAGTAATAGTAGAGACAGAGATGGAATCCTCTTAATAAACATTCTTCACAATACCAAACTCTGCCTGTATCATGTTGTAAGAATGTTTTTGGAATGTGTCACAGTGGACAAAGCAGTTTATAACTTATCAGATTATAAATATGGCTTCAGAAAAGGACGGTGGATAATTTATTCAAAGAATGCTACTTGAATATCATTTTTAGAAATTATTTTTTATACAATTATACCAGGAATAAAATATCATTACAATAAAGCATTGACAAAAAAATATAATATCCTCCACAAAAATTTAATAAACCTAAAATGTATTATATTAACAAAGTTATACGAAAATTGAAAAAATATACATAAATATATTTAAAAAATATTTGAGAAAAATATACCGTTTTAGATTCAAAAGAAATATTTAAACACTCCATCGTTGAATATTAATGAATAAATACAATTTTAAATTATCTATTTAAGTAGCTATATATAGATCTGTTGTAAAAGTCAAACACATTTTTTAAGTGCCCTAACCCATACCTGAATAATTAGACTCCATGTTTAAATTTTATTAATATCTACCAAATGTTTAATAATTATGTTACAATTTCAGCTATGTTGATTTTTTATTTTTTATTTTCTACTTTAACACCTACAATTATTTATTTACTTTGTTATTTTGTTACCCCTATTTTGGTTGATACATCTGCTTCAGAGCTATGTATAAATATCCAGATATATATATATATATATATATATATATATATATATATATATATATATATATATATATATTTATATGCCGCCGTCTTTTTCAAGGAGATATGTAACCATAACATGATCGTAACATATTTGGGTAATAGTGAAGTTTTATTTAGTTATTATACATTTTTCGGACATTTGACTTGATTTGTGTGTTAAAACTTCAAAACACGACGTTTCGGGAATAAGAATCAATTCCCGTTATCAAGTGACTAAAAACTAAAGAAACATGAAACTAGAAACTAAGCCTATGTGAGAAGTAAAATTAAATAAGAATACCACCAACCTTATTATCTAAGCATGCATCTCAGAGGTGAAACTGGGAAATCAAAAAACACAATCACGGTAAACACACAACTAACGGCAAGTACGTGTTGTATCAAACACACAGCAAAAAGTGACGTGGTCCAGAAGAAGTGACAACCTGTTAGGGGAGTGGCCTATTGTTAGTTGTATTAAGCTTCCTTAATACAACTTCCTTAATAACTTCAAACAGAAAATAGTAAAGTGTGGTTATAGTACAGTAAAAATGGTTTTTAAAAAGATAAAAAAACAACGGAACTTCATTTAAGAATACTTTTATTTTTAAATATAAGATTCCTTGGTTCTCCAAATGGTAGATTTTTTCAGGAGAGTGTCTAAAATTTTACTAAATATATTTATTTTAAACTTTTTTCTCTTAAAACATCAATTTTAAGTAACTTAGGGAAAAAAAATGTTAACGTCTTATTTTCAATATTTCAATATCATTGAATTCCCTACATTTTGATTTATTACTCGTTTTGATAAAATTAATTATATTTTATTTAGTTATGGCATTTTTGACATTTACACAACAGTTTGCCAAAAATAATTCCCATTTGACTAGTTATCGTTTACTTCACAATTGTTTACGAAAGTCCCTATTTTTAATATTTTAATAAATAAACAATGTGTCACTGATAGAGATCACATGTACTTTATGGAATTTGGAAGATTAATAATCATAAATTCAATATTGTGAAACGATTATGATTTCCATTTTCTTCCTTGATTTTAAGGTGAAAAACCTCTATCATCATAATTACCTTATAACAAAAAGAAGAAAATAACAATAATAAAGAAGTCTCCTGACATTGACATGGTCGAAGGAGAACAAGAATTGGTCGAGGGATACCGGATAGGAAAGTAGAAAGAGTACGATATTACTCAAGACTATTTGAAAGAAGGTGTAGTTCCCTCAGGTTTCTTAGCTCATACTCAATAAAGTGAGTTTGTGGGGGTAGAAGTGTATCTAAAAATATAATGTAGGTGAACTCTATGTAAATGAATATGCGTATGATAGTTATGCAATGTGAGTTTTGAATGCAAAAATATATCGAAGGATACCAACCCCTTCTTAATAGATGGAGCTAGTCTGCACATCACTTAAAGCAATTTGAATTTTCAATCCAGATAAGTATTAAAAAAATTAATTTGCTTAAACACAAACAAAAATAAATAATTTAGTTTTACTACATTTAAAGTTAATAAATAAAAAAAAAAACAAGTATCATTCAGATCTGTATTAAACAAGTATTTTTATTTTTTTTGCAAATAAATAATATTTTTATTCGTGACTCGGTAGTCGAATATTTCATTTTTGTATTTTACGCATGTTTTTTTCTAGTTTAAGATATAACTTTGTCAATTTAATCCTAAATCAAGAGGAAGGCGCTCAAAATTTGAACAGTTAAATTATTTAAAAGAAATGATTTTGAAATATTTCTACCCTAGGCCTAGGTTCAGGAGTTAGTTTGTTTTTATCACCATGAAATACTATGTTGAGGTTGTCCGGATTACTGATTACAACTCTGATAATTAATTAATTATATTAGCAATCTTATACGACGAAATACAAATGGGAGAATAAACTTTTAGAAGACGTACAACTATTCTAATACAGATTATTTATAGTATTTAATTTAATACATTTCATCTTAACTACAAATAATTCCAGATGTTTAATCACAAACGCTCACACACATCTGAAATGAGGCTTTACTGAAAGCGATGTATATTCACTCATGTAGATATATAAAACGCATACACTGATTTCTATGTACATGAAATGCTACACTGACATCTACATATATGACATTAGCTATATCAGCAACTTTGGAAATATCAAAGGCCAATGATTTCTATTTAGCAAATAATTAAAAATTAATACAATTTAAAACAAAATCAACTCTACAATACATTTATTGTTAGAGGTGAGGAAGAAATCCAAAACACAGTTAATATTAATTTTCTTGGTGTCATGTGGGCGAAAATTTAAATTAGGGATGACAAATTTCAGACTGCGGTTGTCTTGGCATTTGCTTGCTTTACTCTCTGAATGAATTCAAGGATTACCAGCGGAAAACCACAAAATCAGTTTAATCTGCATATATGTATATTCTTGGCTGCGATATGGAGTAGTCCTCTGGGGGAACTCTGTCAATGCTTTAAAAATTTTCAGTTTTCAGAAACGAATAACTAGAGAAAAGTTTAATTTGAAATTTAATCAACCATGTAGACCTTTTTTTTGAAAAATATACAAATTTGACTTTTCCGTCTACTTATATATATGACATTTTGGTGTTTTTTAAGGCAAACCAGTGTATGTTCGAAGGAACACAACATAACCATAAATATCTCATGAGAAAAAAAAGTGTTGCAAAACTCAAAATTTAATAAATTTAATGTTATTTCCTTTAGAAACGTCTTTAATATTGCTCAGTAATTCATTTTTTAACTCTCAAGATATCGATGATTTTTTTATAATTGCAATAGAAAACAAAAATTTACTTTATTTAAAAAAGTTATTTTTATGATTTTCAAACAAAACAAATATACATAAAATTACAAATTTCCTAAACTTTAAAATCCTTAAATATATGTTTGACCATATATGTTTGACCTTAAAAATAGTACCATAAAAATGTATTAAAAACAAATTGAAGCTCAATTATTTTTTATGTTTTATGTTTCCCCAATTTTAATTTAATTGGCCTTTTGGTATATATTCAAAAATTTTCGTGTTCGTTTATTATTAAGATGCGTACTTTGGTAATACAATTAAAAGATGACTTCGGCTCCTGAAATGTTGTTCTAGTGATAGGCTGCGAATTGGTTACGAAAGGTCGTGAAGCGATAATCCTAAGGTTCTGCTCAGATTGGTTGAATTGAGCTGCTAATGCGTAGAATTCACAGAGTCGGGTCGAAGTATTAATTAAAAAAATTCTGACGTTAAGTTATTTTAGTGCTTTCCTTAGTATTCTTCAATCGAATCAATGATAATCTTTCAATTGTAGTTGTAAAGTTTTCATTACCATTTGTCGTCTCCAATTTTTCAATATATTAGACGGTCCTGATTGTTGATGCAACGCTAAAACATTTTATCGATCTGATCTGACTCTACGTTTTATCGAATAACATAAAAATAAATTTTTATATATTCCTTTATTTCTACATATCTTTGCTTTGGCATTGAGTTTGGAAATTCCACAAATTTTGTCTTCTTCGTTTTCTTTTGTAGATACCATTGTAACTCGAAAGGTGGTTATCGGGCTATAACTTTCCAAGTTATTCGAGTTTGAAATTTCTCTCACTTTTCAGTTGACCATTTTTCATTCTTTTAAATGTCTCAACATTTTTCTTTGGTTTCTTGTTTACTTTGAGTTGAAACTAAAGATTCTTCTTGGTTTATTACTGTAGTCTACTTGGCTTTGAACTTATTCTTCGTCCACGGTTTTAGTTTATACCTATTTTGGTTTTGTTTTAGTGAAAATCCCCCTCCCTATCATGATATATATGCAACTATTGGTTTAACCTTAGATTAATACATATTCTTATTCTATATTTTTGATAAATTTTCAATTATTTGTTTTTCAGATATTTAATTTTGATATCGAAAATTTCACCACATTTTATTTATTTCCCACAAAACATTATACCCTATTTTTTTAAAACTTTTTAAAAACGTGACTACTGATATTCTCTATCTTTCGTTATTTTTACTCTCTCTATTGACTTTTAACCGTTACTAACTTTTCTTTTAGTTGAGAAAAACACCTCAATAATGGATTATGTCGTCATTTTTCTCTTTAAGTTACTTTTAAATTTTAATATTTACTTTGGAATTATTTCATTACCCCCATTTGGCTTTATTTACTATAATTTAGTTTTTCAAAATACGTTGTATTTTGATTTTTCAAAGTCATGTTTATTATTGATAACTTTTAAATTAAAAGCTAATAAATATAATTTTATAATTTTTTATATAATCTAATGTACTTTATAATAAACATACAAATCTTTGGTGAGAAGTCAAACTGTTTCTATTTGTAAAACTAAATCACTGACACCTAAATATTACAAATCACATAGAGTGTCATATACATTTATGTAAAACGAATACACTAATATCTACACATATAATACGCATACATTGTCATCTACTTTTCTAAAACTCTTACACTGTCATCTACATATGTAAAACGAATACACTAATAGCTACACATATAATACCCATGCATTGTCATCATCAATTATAAAACTCGTATACTGTCATCTACATATGTAAAACGAATACACCAACTTCTACACATATAATAACCATACATTGTCATCTACAATTATAAAACACATACAATATATCTACATACGTAAAACGAATACACTAACATCTACAAATATAATACGCATTCATTGTCATCTACAATTATAAAACACATACACTGTATCTATGTGTAACGAATACATTAAGATCTACACATATTATACCCATACATTGTCATTTAAAATTATTAAACTCACACGCTGCCATCTACATATGTAAAACGAATACACTAACTTCTACACATATAATATCCATACATTGTCATCTACTTTTTTTAAAACTCTTACACAGTCATCTACATTATGTAAAACGAATACACTGAGATCTAGACATATTATACCCATACTTTGTCATCTACAATTATAAAACTCACACACTGACATCTACTTTGTAAAACGAATACACTAACATCTACACATATTATACGCATTCATTGTCATCTACAATTATAAAACACATACACTGTCATCTACTTTGTAAAACGAATATACTGACATCTACACATATTATACCCATACATTGTCATCTACTTTGTAAAACGAATATACTAACGTCTACACATATTATACGCATTCATTGTCATCTACAATTATAAAACACATACACTGTCATCTACTTTGTAAAACGAATACACTGACATCTACACATATTATACCCATACTTTGTCATCTACAATAATTATAAAACTCATACACTGTCATCTACTTTGTAAAACGAATACACTGACATCTACATATCGTTAAAAAAAAAAATCAAATTATGAATTTAAATATACAATGATAACGTCTGCATTACGTTCTTTATGTTACGCCATATTTTATGATTTTGGAATGAGAAAATCATCGAAAAGGCAACAACTAATTATTTGTTTCTCTATTGATTACTAGCGCTATACGAATGTCTGTAATATAAACACACCTCAACTTCTAATTGAAATGATCGAGCATATTTTTGCCTAACAGATTTTTGTAAAGTTTCTTTTGATACTTTAAATTTTAAAAATGCAATACCGTCGTCGGATTTAGTTTTGTATTTTGCAAATTTAATAAATTTTGTTATCATAATGGTTTAATTTGTGAAATTTTGTTCCATATCGTTTAGGCTGATTATAAGGTATTTGACCTTCTGAAAATATTATACCCCTTAGAAACTAATAAAGCAGTATTTTTAAGCAAACGATATTAATATTATGGTCTTATGAAACAACAACTGTTTATAACAACTATTCATTCTTTTTATAGACTTTTTTTTATCTAATATTAGGCATGCTTTAATGATTCAATGATTAATAAATTTTTTGTAGCAATCACCACATCTTTATTTGACACCAGCTAGTTTGTAAATTTCAATTTTTTTAAAGTGAATTTTTTTTCTAAGACGTTTAATATTGGCAATGTAGAGGGAGCTGACAGTAACAAAAATAAAGTGAGTGCAGCCCGTTATTTATTCATCACTCAACCATTGCCCATTAGGAATAACGATTATATGTTATTGCAGCCCTACCGTCTTTTAAAGTAGGCTTGGTTATTTTATAAACGCTAGTAGCCTAATCAATTTATAAACTATATCAATGTATTTGTAACCCAAGTCATTAGTTTTATATTGAAATAAATAAAAATTAGCATTGCATTTTGTACATGATACATATATCTTAAATTCCTTTTATATTGATATGTACAATTTTCTTGTAAAATTAATTAATTTCTTTAATTACTATGATTACCTTGTTATATTTAAATAACACTTAGCAACTGCACTGATTTTTATTATTCATCTACTAACAAAATGACAGAAATATGAAGATTCAAGCTGATTTACATTGGTTGAAATAGGTCTATTTTATTCATCAATATCTTCAAATAGTATGTCAAAATCAAATATATATCCTGAACTTACAAAATGAAAGTTATACAAATTTCATAAACGCGAATAGATATAGTCTATGATTACGAAGTTTTATTCGAATATCACCTAACAGTTTAATTTGTATTGTAATAAAAATAAAGTTATATAATTAAAGAACATGTGAGATATTTTTGATACAAATTTTAGTTGGAAGCTAAACAATAACAACTATTAAATGCCTCTAAGAAAATTTATTATGCTCAAACGTGTATCATAACAAATCTTTAACATAATAATTATAAACTAATATCTTCAATACTATGTACAATACGGGATTTATGTGGAGACACATAACTAACTACAATCTAACCTTGCATAGTCCTTAGTTATCAAGCAATCTAATCCTATTTAGAATAAGTTAAGTATATTGTCTTTAAGGCATTTTTTTTCCAGGCCTTGAGAATATTTCACGTAAAGTCGGTGGATTGAAATGGTGTACAATATGAGTATAACGGAAGATGAAGAGCTTAAAACAAACATAAAAATACGTACACCGCAATTTTAAAAGGTCTTATATTAGTATAGCCCATAAACTGCTCAACTGTCTGCTGGTAGATATTAGGTCTAATTCTACTATAAACCAATTAATTTGTTTAAAACAGTTTTAAATTGGTTACTATCAAATGGAAATTTAAAACAAATGTTTATATAATAACCTTGTATAAACCAAGTTTACTCTAGTGTTTGTATTGCTTCAATTCTAAATTTAGAGCTTAGTATTTTTTGTAAATAATGCTGCACCTGCCCTTTGTAGTCAGATTGGAGTCTTGTTGGTGAACCTAACTATAGATATCCTCGGGGTTATATATTTGTATTTTAACTTAAATTATAGGAACAATTCTATATGAAGCACTTTAATTTTAAAGTTGTTTTTCCTGGTATCTGAGTAATTGGTAATTAATGTATATATATATAAGCTTAATTTATAAAGTAAGAGTATTGTTTTAAGAATTTAGTTACTTAGTGTTCATTACTTAAATTTTGTTTAATTACTTAATATTATTAGTTAATCTCTAAACAACATTTTTTGTTTAAGTATTATATCATAATATAAGAAATACGTTATTTTACATTCAACAAAAACAACAACAAAAAATTAAATTTTTCAATATATGTGTTAATACATTTAATTGTCAAAATGTTGATCATAATTAATTTTAAAATAAATTATAGAAAGACAGATATTGTAAAAAATTCAAAAAGGTACAATTGTGCAACATCTCAATATTATTTTAATGTGTATATGTACCTACTTTAATCCTAAAATTGGACATATTTTAATTTTAAATTTAATGTATTTTAGTTAATTTAACAAAGACGTAACGGAATCACCAAAGTAAAAATAAAAAAAATATAATTTCATAAATTAAGGAATGTTACAAGAATTTTGTAAAATATATTTAGTGACAAATACATGTTCAATAATTAGGTAAATTTGAATCTCGAAATCCTTTACCACTATTATTCAGAAAGCAGTTTATAAGATTTTTTAAACAAATTGTGAGATCTATAAAACGCTTACTTTCTCACATTAGGAAAGGTATGTGATGGGTTAAAATCAATGTCGAGTTTTTTTTTTTTTGATATATCTGTGTTGAAATAACTGAGTTCAAAAAAGGGTTTTTGAAAAGATGTATGTCTGTCTATGGTATGTAGTGTCTGTTTGCTCTACAGCCCAAACGCGTCGACTGATTTTAATCAAATTTGGAGTATCCTTATAATTTTTCCATGTCTTACGATACATTTTCCACTTATATTATAGCCCATAATTCGAGAGTAGCTGCTATATGTTCAAACAAAAATAAATTTTTTCTCCAAAACGGCTTTACGATTTTCATCGAATTTAGCTTCTAAGTACCTAAATTCCATGGTTTTATTAAAAATATGTCATTTTACAAAATGGGCATTACCGAATTCTTTAATTTTTTTGTAAAATGTAAAGATACATGACATAAAACAGTTTGGAAATTAAAAGTAAAAAATATATTAGCAAATAAGTGTCTAAATAATAAAAATTAAGCTTGAGCTTCGCGCGTTGGCATTAAAAGCTCTATTTTAATGCACGCTGATGACGTGTTTAAGGCACAATTGAATCATGTTTAGGCCCATATAATTAATATTTCAGAATTTATGTACAACTATCGAACTAATATTTTATTGTTTAGATTAATTTTCGATAGCTGTATTTAGTTTTAACAGTGGGTGAGTAAGAAATATTGTGCATTGTGCTTGCACCATTTCTTAGATAATTTATTCTAACTACAATGTGGATGTTAGCGGTATACAAATAATTTTTTTTTTCTTATAAGCAATGGTTGTAAAAAATAAAATAGTTACGATTATTTTGATAGAGTTGCAACTAACTGCATTATTGAATTAAAATGGATAATATTCGTATTTACTTTTTGGAAATTAGTGTAGCTACAGAATTTTAAATTGGTAACTTTTTCTATTTTTGAGTATTACTATACATAATTCACTTTTCTGAATTCGGTTATAATGTTGTAATGTGATATTAGTACCTCTATTTAGTCACCGTAAGAACAATATTGACAATAGTTCACATTAAATCATTCAAGACTTTTTGTTGTTCTGGAAAGTTTGTCTTCTGTAGAATAAAATGTTTAAATTTTATACTTGCATACACTGACCCCTTTTTAGTGTTTGATGTCATCGAAGTTTAATATTTTTTTATAACTCTATAAATATTAAAAATATCTGTATGAAATAAAATAAAATTATACATTAAAACGTTTATATCGTATGGATTAGTAAGTTTAATATTTTACAATAAAAACACCGAAGAAAATTGATTGTTCTCCCTATTATAAACCAAGCACTCGGCACGAAACAGTTTGAAATTCGAAGAGGCAAACACACAGAACTAGAAATAACACTATGAAAAATATCCCCATTAATTAAATCGAATTAGATATTAAAGAAAAAAATTCAGGACTTTATCTAGCTGCATATACTTTGTAGTAAACTAATCATTTTAGTTTCAATTTTTTTAAAGTTTTGTGTTACAGTTATTAACGTTATTATGCCCTTATGTTTTCATATCTTTTCACTATAAATAATCCATAGAGCGTATTTTTAACTTCTATTCCCAATAGTTATTATTAGTTTTAACTTGTTTATATAACGACTCAGACACTTACTACAAATTACTTAATTTTTAGCTACTATTTTTTTTAAATGTATATACATGTATATTGCTTACAATATTTTAAAAAGGATAAAATGTTTTTTACTATGGTTTTACTTCTTTTGAATTATTGAGATTGTTTCGACATCATTCTGTTTTGCTTTAAACATTTTGTACTATTTAAATAAATTGGAAAAATGTGTTTTTTTCCCTCTTAAATTATCAGACAAACCTGTTTCGGATCAATATTTGAATTCTTATGTATATGAATGTAGAAGAGATATGTCTTAAAACAACCCCTAATACGTTTGTGAATATCAGAATTTTTTTTTAAAACATCATCTACTACTGCCAAGATATCGGCGAAACATAGTTTAATTTAAGCATCTACTAAAATAAATCGGAATAAATATAAAATTTGTTTTGTCGTTATTAATGAAGATCATAGTTTTTATTTACAAAAATAGTTTAAAACCATCTGAAATTGTTTTATGATGTAATATGCGTCTTAAAATTAATGGTGAAAAAATCAAACTCTAGTTTAGTATTATGCGTCAACACATTTAAAACATTAAATATGCAGTATTCGAACAAAATTAAATTTCAAAATTTTTTCATCAATAAAAGAGATAGTTTGGAGTAATAAAGAAAAATATTTATGCCATTGAACTAAGGGTAGAAAAACTCCATGTTACCTTTAATTAAAAAAAATTCAATATGGTTAATTCAAAATGGGGCTTGAATATTTTAACACAAAATGTACTACAACCAATTATTCACAAACTTAATTTAGTCCGAAATCGTTATAATACAAATTGTGGACAAATTTAAATGTGGGGGATATTTTATAGGTATCTGTATAACTTTATAACAACATTTAAGAATAAATTATAAATGATAAACGATAATATATAATAATAAATTGATTAAAAAATTATAGCCTTGTTACATATAATTTAAACATTTGGAGAAATGATGTATTTGTATTCGACTTAGCGTATTTTAGAATGAATGTTTTCATCGATGTTTAAAATGTAGTAATTTTGTTTGTTTGTCTTACAATCCAAAAATATTCACTCATACTTTATTTGATTGAACGACAGACAAACGGCAATACAAAAACAAATTTGTTTTTGTATTTAAAATGATTAAAAACGAATATTCCAATAAACAAGTGTATATGTTATTTTTTTTTAATCACATAATTATCTTTTCTATGTATGTAAATGAAAAATAAAATACTTAAAATATGATTTTTAAATTATGTTATGTTAAATTATTATGTTTATATTGTAGATATTGATTAATAACTCTCACCGATATGACTAGATTTTCCCATAGTATTACTGCCACGGATATCGCAAAATTAATCTTCATCGTGATCTTTAATATTTCAGCCACGGAAGAAACTATGTAAGCAATGATAATATTCTGACGTTTATATATAATTTTATAGACTCATGGTTAGTAATAATTGCTAAACTAAATATAAAATTGTGCACCATGGTATGAAAAGACAATAAATTGCACGGCTAGGATTAAAATTTTACATTGAAATCTTTGTTCTTTACATGAATAGTGTGTGACCAATCGTTTAGTGAATACAGACTTTTATAATAAATCTTTATTTGGAGGAAACCATATTATCATCTAATACGAAATTATATACACACACACACACACACACACACATATATATATATATATATATATATATATATATATATATATATATATATACACACAATTAATAAAGAGTTAAAGAGATAATTTCCATTTTAAAAATAAATTCTTTATTCAAAATAATTTAAATATAGCAAACATATGGACCATTCCTTTCTAGATGGATAAAAAATTACTGATTTTAACATTTTACGAAATGTCAAAACAAACAAAGTTACTTAGGGTAATTAATTAATTTTATTTTTCCACGTATGTAGAAAATGAGCAGAAACCAATTTTAAAATAAAATGTTATAATACTTTTCACCATCCCGCTTGTATTATTTTGATCTTTTTTTAGAACAATAATGATGCCACACAGGCGATATGAACAAATTGTACAGTGTTCATACTGTACAAAACTTTCATATATAAATTTCGTTTTCTTGGACACACCTATAAAATATTACACATTAGAGTCTAAGATTTGTTTTTCACTGTAACACAACAATTAAACAGTATTGAATTATTTTTAGTTGCATGGTTCTTGGATTCCAAGTCACTTTGAATAATATTATATAGGATAATATGTTAATAATAATATTAAATATTACCTTTTAATGTTCCGTCTTGTGACTTTTTTGGTCGTTCGAATGTTACGACGCGTTTCGGGACCGCAATCCCATTGTCAAGTACACTTACACAAACACAATGAAACACAAAACACGTTTAACACACAAAAACACCACAGTTACAACACTTTTAAAAAACTTAATTGTGCTGGACAATTTCATCGTGTAGGTCGTAGTGTGGTCCATGGTACACACTACGACCTACACGATGAAATTGCATATATATAAGGAGAAGAAATGTTTAAATACCAATATTTACACTATTTTTGTGTGGTACAACAACACAAAAAAAATATATTCAAGCATAATTAATTACTCTTTACTTTAGATATAACCTTAATTGACATAATATCCTATTTCGACAAATTTTACGTTTAAGCATATGATATTTTCATGGAAACGTTTGGATGCCATTTTCAGAATTCCTAAATTCCAAAGCTATTTAGAACAAATAAAAAAAAAAAAAACAATCGCATTCATTATAGATTTTGACATTACTTCTAAGTCTCTTATATATTTGCCGTTAAACGTCCCTTGTGCCTTTTTTTATAACCAAATTTTTGTATCCGTTTCAAAGTTTTGTTGAATATTGGATACTCAGCCTATAGAAATTATAAGGTCTACGTACTTAATTAAATACCTCTACTAAGATTTCTTTGTAGACCAAGACCGTATAAATAGGTTTCGTTTTAAACACTGTTAAATTACTTTTCTCTATGGATAAATCAGTTATTATAATGAATCCATTCGTTCAGTTTTACAATATTTGAAGTATTAATGATTGGTAACAACTTGCATAGTTGTAAAATCAACACCACAAAGCTTTCTCACAAGTCAATTCACAGATTAGTATTTGGCTAAAAGTACATATATTTTACCTAGAAATAAAATACTAATCGTTCATCACGTGTCCTACTAGGAGAAAAGGTACTTGGAGAAGTAAATTCAGCTAATTATTTTAACTACCTACAATGGGCGTGAACTTGATGATGTTAGAATACAATTTTGTCAACCAGAAGGGCTGAAAATATTATATTAACAATATAGTTACAATTGATGGTCTCACATGCGAAATTAAAATTTGTTTCATAATCAGAAACCTTACCAGTAATGGGCTTTTGGCTGAAGTTATAGTTTGATTAGTGTAGCTCATGTATCACTGAAGAGGACGACCTTGTCGTTGAAACGCGTCTAATACTTAGGCGTATTTTTTGCGAGAATTGTGTTCACGTTTGTTTATTATCCTGTATAATTTTTCTCATAAGTCAAGCTCAACATTTAATATAAATATGTCTAGAGATAGGTTATGTTATATCTAGTCTAACCTTTTTAGCAAATTTCTATGTGTTTAGATATAAACATATTTTTGTCTAATGAACATTTTATAAATTGATTATGTTTATACCAAAATATATGCAAAATGTATGTAATTTATATAGGCCTATCTATATTTATGTAAATTAACCATTTGGCATTTTGCCTTTTGTTTTTGTAAGATTTTTTGATTTCTGAGATACTAACTAATGAAAATTTTATAAATTGATTTTTCATTTTAACAAATTTTATCCACAAATATATTACAAATCTTTAGTACTACTTGAAAAAATTATAATTTTTTGTATGGTATATATAGCTTTTTCTGTGCAATTTTTGCCTCGGTTACTTTCTCCGATTTTTTGTATTTGACATATTAACTCCATATTTTTTTACATTTAACATTTTTTTTCACTACACAGCGAAATTCTATGCACCTTTCTGAATATAATGATATATAGAAGTTGTGCTTTCCATTATTATTACTATTTTTGGTGATTTTTTTTTCAAATTAGGCAAAACTTTTCCCTTTTTTCGTAAAAGAATTTTTTTTTTGAAAATGTAACAAATTAATTTTTTCTTTCCTAAATATATTCACAAATATTATACAAAACATTCGTATATCTTGGAAAAAGGTGGTAAGCTATTGATTTTGGATGATACAGGTTTTTCTGAAAAATGTTAACTTCATTTTTTGATATCTAACATACTTACTCCAAAACCATTTCATATAATTTTTATTTAGTATTATTATTATTATTATTATTATTACATAGATAAGTTCTACGCATATTTCTGAGAAAAATGATGTCTTATAATTTGTATAAAATATTATATTTGTTATGATTTTTTTATGAAAAAAAACCTTTAACATGCGCCAGTTGCAGGGTTAAAAGACATGAAGTTATACTTATTCGAAATATTCAAAAAAAGTGAGTTCATTTAAGTTATGATTGGCTAATATATATTATGTTATTGTTAAAAAAAAAAGTGCCTTATAAGCGATTTCTAAATATGAGTGTCGAAATAATTACATGTGGAAAAAAAACATCGTGCCGTATGTTTGATATCTAAATAATTTTAATGTAGAAATATTGCTATCACATTTAAATTATGTAAAAACAAATTTAAACTACTCGTTACATCAACAAGATTATAGGTTTTTTTTTAATGACTAATATTACACTTAAAACCTGTGATGAAAAATGTATTATCTAACCTAACCTATCCACTATCCCTAACGAGACCTAACTTAATCCAGTCGCCGGTGTGTACAGTAGTTATATACAGATACATTAAAGTTACACTTTTGGCAACTAGATTCCACCATAGATATTTGTTAAGTAAATATAATTTGTAATGTATTTATACAATGTGTATCATAATGCATGAAAGGTTTATATGATTATCCTACTTTTGGCTACCAGTGCGTGTCGGTAATAGTTCCAACGTTCGGTACTAGAGGGTGTTAAGGTCGGTATTACTTCCAAAATTCGCTGTTAGGGGAGCGTAAGTAGAAAGTATTTTCGCCATCTTAGTATAAAAACACCAGTAACCATCATAGTTCCTACAAAACTCTAAGTATTTATAATCATCACAGTACCTATCCAACCCAAATTAACCATCATAGTCCTTATTCATCCCAGTATTTATAACCATCATATGTCTGCATCTGTCCAACGCTTGACACGTTGCCAAATGTTATCAGAGTGCACAACAGTTAAACAAGTGTAGTAATAGAGTGAGAAAATAGTTTCATTTTTATGTATCGTGTCACAAGTGGTACAGAAAAAATTGTAAACGTAACCAAGGTTGACCGTAACTTAAAATGGGGCCCCAACCTGAGATCCCATAATTTAAAATGTACGACCATGACCGAAGTTATTACTTAAATTACAAACCCAAGACTCTGTGTTTAAAGTGGTAAGTGTGTGAGTGTGTGTGTTAGGTTTCCACCAATAAATTTAGAGTTATATCTAGGGTTATATTGAGAGTAACTAAAGTTGTAAAACTTGTGTAAAGTTTCCCATTATGTAAGGAATCCGCGTACAGTAGCAACTATCTTTTGTCTACAGAGACCAAAATTCTTTAATTGCAGTGAACAAGTGGTACAGGCTAGTAAATGGTCACAAGGTAACTTAGTGACTTCTATTTCCGATAGGTAGCAAATTTTACAAAGGTTACACTAGCATGTAGTGGTAGTAATAGTTATATGGATAATACATAGTGGTAGTAATAGTTCAAGATTATGTACATACGCTCGATGACGTGCACGTCTGACCTTGGGCGATACTGAGTTACAAGTGTGTTCCTGCATCTTATCTTTGTCGGTAAACAGAATGGGTCTCTCAATTAGCGTGTCATACAATATATTAGAATTGAAAGAGAGCTGGTCGTTCAATAAATTTGAGGAGTCATATTTCCTGGTTCTATATATCTCAAATTCCTCTATTGCGTTTATATAGCGACCTTTTTGCATTTGTGCAATATTTCAATATTCGAGTTGTAATTGGTCTAAGTATGGTTATTATCTATTAGATGTTGTGCATAACTGGATGACTTGTTATTAAATTTTCTTGTTGGTAGGTGTTCTTTAAACCTTACGTATAATGGTCGTCCGGTTTGGCTTATATAATAACATGGGCAATCGTTACATGTAATTTTATATATGCCTGTTGGTTTAGAGGTAACCAAGCTAAAGTCTCAAGCCGCTTTTACACTGGAGTTGTAGACATTTAGTCTGTATTTTTTTTTTGTCTGCAACATTTTGTTTCCGACTTTTTATTGCAGACAAAATACATTTTCCCTTCTGTTCCATTGCAACTTTTATTTTCAACAGAAAGGCAACACTCGTCCAGTCAGTCAGGTTGGCGAGTGTTGACGTGGAGGATGCTGTTATTGCAGCAGCATGCTGTGTAGTATTGGCAAAACAACATGCACCCCGTAGGTACTGTGTAAGGCTTTCATTAAGAGCAAGATGGTGTACAGTGGAAGTGACTTGTTGAAAGATTTGAAGGAAGATGACTTTGACCCGTTGACAGGTGAACTGAGAACGGACGGAAGTG
Organism: Aphrophora alni; assembly: GCA_963513935.1. NCBI lineage: Eukaryota > Metazoa > Arthropoda > Insecta > Hemiptera > Aphrophoridae > Aphrophora > Aphrophora alni. The sequence continues at coordinate 126,921,028 of OY740769.1, read as the reverse complement.
TGAGGATTTTTTTAAGGATGGCCAGCAGTGATTTTAAATACTTGGTAATAATGATAGGACCTAAGATTGTAAAAAAAGACACCAATTGTAGAGCTGCTATTCCAGTTAAAGAAAAACTCGCAGCGACATTGCGTTTTTTTGCTAGTGGAGATTCCTATACTAGTTTGAGTTACCTTTTTAAAATATCAAAAAGTACAATATCATTGTTCGTTCTAGAGGTGTGTAATGCGTTAATAGAACTGCTCAAGGAAAACGTCAAAGTAAGTACCACACTTTTAACGGCTATTTTTATAATAATAATTATTAAAACAATTTGTACCATATTTGCTTTTTTTCAACTACTAACAATAACCTTAATCTTGATTCAGAACATTTTAATATTTCATTAAGTATTTCAAAGTATAAAAAATATAAAAACAAAATATTGTTAAATTACAATAGATGTTACAGCTGTGTATAGTTTTGTGGTCTTTCCTTTAAAAATCTGAGCAGAAGAGAGACGGAATTATCATTTTGTTCCTCAATGAAGTCAGTGAATGCAGGAGTTTTGGTCCCGGAAATCAATCCATTTTCTTAGCGCATTGAGGTTTCAGTAACATTAGTGAATGTGTAATTAGGTCTGCTACCATCACACACAGATGAAGACGGTGTACTTTGCTGAAGTTGTCGGTTGTAGGTAGCCATTTCCAGTTCAAACAAAGCGTCGTTAATTATTTTTTGCTATTGCTAGGTCTTGCAAATTGGTAGCTTTTCGCAATTGAAAAGCTACATTGACACCGTAGGCATCGAACTCGTCTTTATTTATTAGCTTTCCTTCCAACTTCTTCATAACATAATATGTTTCATCTGTCATGGGGTTGGAAGCCCTTTTTCTTGGCCACTTACAAGACGGTGGGATAGGTCTGGCAATAGGTGGAGGAGATTTGGCAGGTGTCTCCAACGGTGTTTCCTTATTTTGGTCCGATGATACGTCCAAATCTTCACCATCATCATCATTGCTTTGTGTTTCTTCAGTTTGCTGCAACCAAAAAATCTGTTTAAGTTTTTATAAATTTTTGTCAGTTTTTATAAAACTTTTACTATTAAGTGTAAAAATTAATAGAAAATAAATAACAGAGCAATAAACTCTACATTTTGTTACATAACATAACTTTTTTAAGAGTAGAAAAAAAGTACTTTTAAAAAAGTTATTTAATGAAACAAAATATAGTTTTTTGTTTTTAATTTTATATTGTTTTTGTACACTAAGCACTTACTAACCCTTTTGGAGTATTGAATGAAGTTATCTTTAAAACGTAAATAAGTTATACACTACACTTGTAATAAGTATGGTAGTACTCTATACAATAAAATGTATTTTATTTCAGTTGTCATCACTAAAAGAAGAGTGGAGACACCATTCTGATGAGTATAACAAGATATTGAATTTTCCTCACTGCATTGGGAGCATGGATGGTAAACATGTGATGTTACAAGCTCCTATCAACACAGGAAGTGACTACTTTAATTACAAAGGATTTTTTAGCATAGTTTTTATGGCTGTTGTCTATGCAAACTACTGCTTCATCTACGTTTCTGTAGGATGCCAAGGGAGAATATCCGACGGCGGAGTGTTTGAAAACTGCTGTTTAAACAAAATGCTAAAAGACTCAAGCTTACACCTGCCTAATACCTCTGCCTAACACATTGGTACCTGTTCAACATAGGGATGATGGAATGCCATCGGCAACAATGTTGAAATTGAAAAAAAAGTCCCTAAGAAGCCTTCTAAGTTTGCTAAAGCTATACGCCAGGAGTTCAGTGAATACTTCAAAAGTGATGAAGGATCAGTGCCGTGGCAAAAAGACTACTGCTAAAAAACAGTGTTCAGGACACAACAGCAAAAACATTGTCGCATATTCCTTCTATTGTTTATAAACATTGGTAAATCTTTCATTTATAGGCATAAATACATAATATGTGTATAAGTATATAATTTCGTTTTTCCATTTTCAGGACTACTAAAATTTGCAATATAAGACAACTTTTAACTTCAGTTTTACAGTTTAAATTGTAGTTTAACAACTTTTTCTAGTTTTTTTTTTATGAATGTTCATTACTAGTATAATATATGTACGAAATTCAACCTTCTCTCTTAAATTGTTAGTTACAACAAAATTATAATGCTTTATAATTATTATTATTTTTTTAATGTTTCATTAATTATTATTGTTTTACCAATTACTATTAAAAATAAAATGTGGTAGAAAAATTTACCGGCCTTTAAAATTGTATTCATTCACCCTTCAAAGTTCATGTTATAAAAAGTGTTAGCACATTTAGATTGTACGGAAAAAAAAGTTTTATTATTATAGCTTACTTATACAAGACAAAATGATCCCATGTTTATTATTAATATTGAGAAATTGGTAAAATTTACTTTTAAATCTTTATATTAAATAATCTACTATTACCTTACCTTAGCTTCTCCTGAGTCACGAGAGTGATGAGGAATTGTCTTGTATCTCAAAAAGTGAAGTAGCTCAAAGGCGAACCATTTTGGTTTTTTAAATGCTCCTGAACCACTAGCCTTCTTGATTTCCCTGGAATACTGTGTGGTTATGTTCCGCATTTTGGCTTGAATCTCTGCTTTTTTGACGTGTAATTCTTCAGCTATTTCGCTCTAATCATTATTCTTTTTGTTCTTGTCTTTGTATTCAAACAACGTTGGGTTCCACAGAACGGGCCTTTCTTTATATAGCTCAATTAACGATACCATTTGCTCCTTAGACCACTTCATATTAACTACAAACACGGGTCAATTACTAAAAATACTCACACTCAATAAGTTACACTGGCACACGGCGTACAAACAAGCGACATAGCGTAGCGTTAAACTGTAGTGAGCGATACTGAATGCGTCATCGCCAGCGCCAGGAAAGTCACGTGGTACCGTAATTGGTCACTGCAACTTTTGTCAACGACACATATTGCCAAAATTTGTTGCAATTCTGTAATCTTTACCGACTCTCGGTGGAAAACAAAAATTTAGTTGCAGACACCCCAAATCTGTCTGCAAAACAAGTTGCAGACAAAATTAGAGCTGTTTTCATTTACGCAACAAAAATCGGCAATATTTTGTCGTCAACACGTGTTTGCAACTCCAGTGTAAACGCGGCTTAAGAGGCATACAAAATGAAAAAAAAAAAGAGAAAAAACTTTTAAAGACGTTGTGTCTGTTTAACAATTCAAAATTCTTAATTAACTATCTTTCACCAGGTCTTAATGTTAAACTATTTTAGGTAGTTTTCGTAATAACAACAAATTTAATACCATTTATTTTTGTTCCGCATAATTCATAATACATTTCTTCAAACAATAATGCAATAGCTTTTCTGATAAGTTCAGTGGAATTTTTACTATTTACCTTCAATAAGTAAAATAACATTACGGGGTATTGTATCCACATCCTGTTGGTGGAAGGGGATTCTAATTTCACCACTATTACCATATGAATTAGAAGCGTCAGGATTACACAAGTGAAATTTGAAATCGGTAATAGAGTCATGGCATTACGTATAATTTGTGAATCAATATTTTATTCATAATTGCTATTATAATTATAACAAGGAAGAGATTTAAGAAATAAGCGATTACTCGATGATATCGCTTCTAGTTTTAATTTACGATTTCGGAAGACTGTATTTTAATTTATAATTGGGAACGTGAATTGCTGTAAATTCAAAGCCCATGCTCACTAATTAGCATACATTCCATATAACATGTATGATGTCTACTTTAAGATTTAGTAATAGGAATACAAATTACTAAAAATATTATTTTTTTTACTTAATAATATTATATTTAAAAAATTACAACAATGTATTATAAATTCTTTTATTTTCGACCTCTATATAGTCAAACAGTTGCATATTCTGCTGGTATTCATAATTTTATGTTGACATCACAGTATGTGGGATAGCGACTTTTCCTAGCAATTGTTTAACCAGGTCTAAAATATTCTCATGTGTAATAATGTTGAAATTCACCAACGATGGATATTTTTTGAACAATGAAAGATACTCTATCTCAGTTCTAAAAGATTTGATAGGTTTGTGAAAACCACTATAACTGTACATATCGATTACATTTTTATCTATAATATCGATAAAAAAAATTCTATTATTGTTAGCGGCCATACTGAGTACCTCACATCATCCTAGTACCTAGTATCATCCTGAAGTGAGCACAGTTCTATACACGATAAATGTGAATCAAGCTTCTAATAAACCAAATTATTTTACAAAACGAAACCAGGAACCGTTTACTCAAAACGAATCCTGTTACCTTGCTTTATCCTAGTATCTTATATCATCCAAGTACCTCGTTCCATATGTTGATCGTAGAAGTTTTTTAAAAATTTAGTTAAACCTACATTTAGTAATAAAGAAAGTGAACACCATTGTCATAAAAAAGTCGATATCCTAAATATATTTTCACTAAACACAAAACGTCGAGAGCAATAAAACGGGTGTCTCCGATATTATATACTCCATTGAATAAGATCAGAAAAAAAATAGATATTGGGATAGAAACTAATAAGCCAAGAGCTTAGAGTTTCTATTCATTAAAAATAAGGTCCAAATAATTTATATAAGTTTGCGAGATTATAATAAATAGTAGAGTATTAAAATCTAATTTTTAATTGTCCTAACATGAGAGAGAGAGAGAGAGAGAGAGAGAGAGAGAGAGAGAGAGAGAGAGAGAGAGAGAGAGAGAGAGAGAGAGAGAGAGAGAGAGAGAGAGAGAGAGAGAGAGAGAGAGAGAGAGAGAGAGAGAGAGAGAGAGAGAGAGAGAGAGAGAGAGAGAGAGAGAGGTGTGTCTGAAGGAGAATACAAAGTGTCAGTATATGATAAATACCAGCAAGTTAAAACTGTTAAGATACAATCTATATTCAGTGTAATATTTTTAGGATCTATTGGTAGTGGAAAATGATATTAGCGAAATACTAACTTAGCAAAATACAAAAACAGCTCGAGGAGAAATTTAGCAATGGTCAATAATTACATCAATGATCTGAGTTGATGCAATATAACTAAACTAATTACTTCAGCTATCGAAAGTTTGCAGGGAGGAATCGGTTCAAAATAATGGGTAATTTATATATTACCGCCTTCATAGCGATTTGATAGTAATTTATATTATACTGCTGGTGATGCTGATGGTGATGTTAATAATGCAAAGTTCTAAGAAATCGAAATCACAACTCAATTAAAACAACATCCTGCTATTTTAATATACATCGTCGAACATTATCACTTGAGGAGAATCAATCATTCAATACTCATTCAGAGAGTAAAGGAGCGACCAACTCAACTATAACATTAGATCCATTTGCTCAAAAATAATTATCTATAGCTAAGTCCAAATTTAGAGTTCGATATGATACTATTCATAATTATATATTATTGGATATAAATATATTGAATTTGATTAAAATTATATCTATGTTGAAGGGACAAAATATAGGGAACTCAAGGTTTTCTGAGATTGTTACCTTACAATTATACTCCTGCTCTAACACTAATTACGACACTAATTAGACTATATAGATATTTTGTGGATAACCGACTCAATATTTTACAGTAACGATCGTTCATTTAAAGTGTAGCAGAGGAACTAAATGGACGAATTTGGATTATTAAAACTAATGCTAAAGGAGGAGGTTTGAAGGAATTAAATGATAGTGGTATTAAATATAAATACGTTACAAATTTGAATTAAATATTTAACCGGCTGAACTATGCACAAGAATAAGCTGGAAATAAAATTTACACATGAGAATATGAGTTTAGTAAATTACTTTCATTAAGAATTCGAAAAAGTAATAAATTTCTCAAATGGAAATGAATATCAAGCCTGCTTCGTAAATTATTTAAAGGAGAACATATTGGTTTGAGGTTATTGCATGCTCCCGGATAAAAATTATCTAGGGCAGGGTCTCATTTGGAAGAAAGATTAGAATAATTATAAACAAACTAGATGAAGCTGCTAAAGAGCATGATATATGGTATCGGGATCATCCAAAAACCAAAGTTAGGCATATTGGAGATAAAGTGTCGCAAGATAAAGCTAGGGAACGATTAACATCTGAAGATGCCGATTTTTATGACATCTGAAGCGCTGTGACGTCACAAGTTCACGGGAAATCTGCGTAGCTAGATATGTACTTTTGGAAATAAATTTTTCATTGTAAAACAGCGCCAGAACCTGCATTCCCTATACTACTCTAACATATTTATTGTATAATTGCTATGCATATGGCACACCTCAATTTTTATTAGGTCTAAAATCATTAGATATTTGCTAACACAACAAACATTGATCTTCCCCTCAAACGATTCCCTATAATTAATACGACGTAGAAATCCAGAGGAATCCTAGTTGGATCTACAACTTTGACAATTGTTAGATTTCTTTCTTCCGTCTTTCTAATCAGTTCCCCCACGTCCAACCCTAACGCTATTGAGTATCGACGTTTAGGAGCCCATGTTTTAAGTTTTTTCTTCCTTTTTAAGGCGATGGTAACCATGGCTTTTTCGCCAATAAACGACAAGGAAAAATTCTTTAAAAAAAATATTTAACTAACTCTCGGTACACTAGTTTTGTATGACTTGATGTTTCAAACATGGTAATGTTTTATATATTAATATGATAGATTAATACATTGAGCATTTGTAATATATCGGTAATTTCTTCGATAAGCTTGATAGGCTATATATTCAAATAGTTATGAACGTCTAAGTTATGAAATAATATGTAAAATGAATATCCATCATAGTTTCTATGAAACAAATGTTTTCTTCATGGTTATATTGTTTGATACCTGGGTTTATATGTATATTATTTAACTTCATATTCTTATTGTAATGAAATATAAAACTCTCTTATGACCTTAATTTGTTTGATCATAATAATTATGAATCATAATGACACTAATGAAATAGATAGTTTGTACTCTATGTAACATTTTATTTTTACAGAAAATGACTATGAACCTAAAATAACACTTTAGGGGATGTGAACAAGCATTTAAGAGAATTGCATACGCATAACAGTAGATATGTATATGTATATATATTGTAGTGTTTCTTTAAAACTGTTACAACTTTTTTTTTTCATCAAGCTATCCTATCAACCTAAATAAATTAAGAGCTAATTCAAAGAGCTGAACCTCGCCATAACTAGAGGGCTTTATAAAAAACCTACGAAACAGCTGATACGAAATAACGGGATCCTTGCAACCGGTCGGGCAATCAGACTGACCTGACTTTGACAGAAGGACTTTAGGCTACGTTTAATTGGAATAACAATTTTCTGTGTCTTGTTAATGGAATTTTTCAACTAAACGTTGGGTTTGAATAAAAGGATTTTATTTGCAATTAAAAATAAAAAAAATAAAAAGGAAATTAATTCTTTGTGTATTTAGCGTGGTGAATTAGACTGTGATTTTTGCTTTGTAGAAAGTAATACGAATTAGACTGTGATTTTTGTTTTATAGAAAGTAAAAACATGTTTGTTCGTATGAATTAAGGTTCTGCAAATCACTTTAATTACGCTAAAATCAATACTGCATGGACACAAGTTGTCTAAATAAACGTTTCGAACACTGTTTATCCATATTTAAATGACAATTTATCGATGCGAACTTGGTGTTTTACCGATACATGTTGCTAAGTGATATAGAAAGGTTGATATATATTTTTTAATATACGTGAAATTATCAATTGGAAACTAAAGAATAGTACGACAACATAATTGTCTAAAAACGTACCGGCTTCAGGAGTTATAATTAAGCCAACATTCAAGAATAGTGTCATCCTACAGGAGTACAACATTTCATGTTAGGGCAGACATCAACTTGAGACTGCATGGGCAATTTTCTCTTCGAAGAGGTTGTCTTTTTAAAACAATTTATTTGAATAACATTTTAAGAAACCATAAACTTATTTTGATAAATATAAAATTTCATAACTAAACTTACTTCAAAATTTTACTTTTAAGATACAGTATAGTTAAAATATTGACAAGCATATTCACACCTAATAAGAGAAAGTATTAGGCTAGGCATTTACCTTTTGTGTGTGTGTGTGTGTGTGTGTGTGTGTGTGTGTGTGTGTGTGTGTGTGTGTGTGTGTGTTTTATTTGTTCTAATAAAACTAAAGTAACGTTTTCTTAGCATTATAATTACGTACTACTAAGGATGTAGATAAATCTTATTAATTTCGTAACGTAAATCAATACATACGTTATGACATAATAATGCAACCTTAAACTCATATTGTAAAAGGCCCTATTTTTTTCTTAAGAATTTAAATATCTATTAATATTATATATGGATCAGATGACCCTTGTTAAGAAAATCTGTATGTATGTTCTTTTATAATCGTATTTATTGTGAATTGATATTTTGTTTGACAAGTGGAGTGAATTTCTAGTTGATAAAATACCAATTAATTTTGGTGCCGTTAATTAAAACTTTATTCCAATAAAAATATAGAAATAGTTTTTGTGTGTTGATACCATATATATTTAAACTGACATGTACCATCCCTAATAAGTCCCCCAAGCGTTTCCAATTACGTTTTTCTTGAAGGTAATATATATAATATTATATATAATGAATAATTTTATATACATTGAGAAAACCAGATTTTTAAGATAAATTTTACATTCTTACACAGAACATTAGATCCATAAATTTATAGTTTTTCATTGAAGTTTACTCATTGCTACTTTTGGAAGTTTTACAAACAACCGAAGTGTTTTGTAAATATTGTTATAGAAACATCGGAATTTTTACGTTTTTCTTATTTGATTTAATTAGCAAGATGGCATATGTTAAATTCTAGAATACATAGGAAGTTTAATTGCATTATTATATTGTATTGTTCTGTAAAAGACCATTGATTGGTGTAGTACTAGTTAACATAGTTAGATATATTTATAATCAAAGTTAGTTATTATAAATGAAACATATATGTTTTGTATGTACAGAGTAAAATTAAAGATATTACTACTACTACTTAATAATCTAAAGTTACAATAAATACATACGGTTTGGTAATAAATAATTAATACTTGAATAAACGGGAAAAAATCAAATAATAAAAAGAGTATATAATAAATAAAGTACAGTCACATAAGTATAGTAATAAATTTCATCAGTACTGAGAATAAATTTTCTGGTTTGTAACTTTGAAAGGAAATCGTCTTAATTACAAGTAATCAGTAATATCTATAAGGGTCTAATAGGAATAAACTTTTTACTCTATTTTTAATATTCTGATTTAATATGTTAATAGAATTTGTAACATAGCTTGTATTATTCGTATTCTGTTTAATATGTTAGGATAATAGATTAGCATAGTTTTTATTCATGTATCATTAAAAAAATTGTATCTACTATTATTATTCTAGTTAATATGTTAAGATAATTAGTTTAGGGATGATTATTTTGTAAACTTTAAAACATCTTTGTATGTTAGAGGATTGGGCCTTCCCCACTCCAGGTAACAGTACAGGTGTTTGAACTGTTAACCCTATTATTGATAGGTCAATGCACCAGAGGAGTGGGGTAGAGAAACTGGTCACTTTAGTTGTAAATAGTTTTAATTTAGTCTTAGTTAAGATTCCCACTGAAGATGACAACTTTGTTGTTGTAATAGCTATAAGGGTCTAATAGGAATTTTACTTTTGACAAAAAATTTTGTTTTTTGTTATTTTGTTTATTCCCAAGTGTGGTAAGGGACTTTTGAAAGTGTATCTGTAAGTAATCAGGTGTATATTATACCACAGAATGAAATGATTTAAACAACAAATATTGCCTAAAGTTGATTGTTAAATATTGTAATTATTATATAAAACAACATAATATGATGGAAGTTTACTTTACAAACCTAAACTTTGTTGTTTAATATTGATCACCTCATCATAATCATCTCGGGTTTTTTAGTGTTGTCACGTTGTGTTTATTACGGTTTTCTTTAAATTCAAATATAATTCGACATAATATATATATAATGTCGAATAATATTGTGTTACATTGACTTGTAAGAAAGCCTTTCGGTGTTCATTTTGTAACCATTAAAGTTCCCATTATTTAATATAATAATGTATTCGTTATAATAAGTAATTTTTCCACAAGAACAAAAACAAAAGTTGTGATTTACCGATATTTAAAATGAACCCATGTGTTTGTAGTCAGATAAAAAAATAATAATCATACAACTGATATAAAAAAATATATAGTATAATATGCGGACACTTTATTATTTATAGGGATTGAGTATCGTGACCTCAAAAAAACAACCTTTAGAAAGTACAGTATAGAGAGTCAAGTGTAAGAGCAGTTTTAACGGCAAATTAAGTAAATATATACAAAGGATAGATATGATTGTTTTGCAATACATATATTATGAATAGGTTTGGAATTATTGGCGTCTAAATTTGTTATAAGAAGTTTCTATGGTGAAATATGCCAACAAGCTTGTCTATAAGGTCAAAACGTTACTAACACACGATTATGCTTTAAAATGTGTCTTCTGTGTTTTTGTAGCATATTCAACTAATAACGTACGACAAAAACAATGGTAATAATAATACCAATGGTTTTATTGTCGATATTTTATTTTTTGTAAATATTTTTATCCTCTAACTAGATGATCTCATTAACTTATCGAAAATACGGTAGTTTTTCGTCTTTCAAAAATATACCATTTCCAACTATTGCAAGGTCATAATACTTCTTTGGAACAATGGGGTTGGGAAAAGGATACATTCCTTACTCCAATAACGTCAATTACTTGAAGATTATCCAGTTCCAACTATTATGAGCGTAAAATCTCAAGAGAGCAAAGTTCTTTGTTGCAACATTACATACAAACTGAAATGGCTTGCTATACATACAAGTTAGGCCAGATGTGAGATATTTTTATTTCTAATTTTGGAATAATATTATATTTAATATAAATAAACCATAACATTCGTCCATATTGCCTGTGCGGGAATGAAGTTATTGTTCCAATAAAAGATCTACATAAAAGGATAGAATTTATTAGAACAGTGTTTTTTTCGTATTGAATATGATTCTGCTAATTTTTCTCTTCCTAAGAAAAATAAAATAAAAATAAACAAACAAAAGTAACATTGTTTGTTTTGTTATTCTGTAAAACATTATAATACGTATTTTTTTAACCCATTTTGAAAAAAAAAATACTATGTTTCAATTATTTTTAATAATTCAATTGTTTTTAAATGAAAATTATATTTTTATTTAATAAAAAAAAGTGCTTTAGATACTGCTTAGTTCCAAAGCACAAGTATAGAAGACGAACGAATTTCGTATTAGTTACACCAATAGCATTGTTACTTTAAAAGAAAGATATTTTAAATAACGACTTTTAAATAAAGATTTCTTATAAAAGTCTGTATTCACAAAGCGATTATTATTGGATACAAAGCGATTCTATGTAAAGAACAAAGATTTTAATGTAACAATTTTAGCCTAGCCGTGTAATTCTATTATCATTTCATACCACTGTACACGTTTACATTTGATCATAATAATTATAACTAACCTTGAATCTCTACTGGTATTACCTCAGATTACTGTCATAGCACACTCATTTTGATAGTGACTAATATTAAATATTACTATGAAGATTATTTTAGCGTTATCTGTGACGGTAATATTTTGCGAAAAATTAGCCATGACGGTAAGTGTTAATAATAAATATTATTATTTATTTATTAATAATTTAGAGCCAACTTTATACGTGTTTAAATTTTCAATTTAAATTAGTTGAAAAATATTATTATTTACGAAAAAAATTACTTTTATTTTGTTCTTCAACAGAATATGTTTTAAAACATTTAAATGAAAATCAAATTTGATTAAGAATTGTCTGAATTGTCTGTCGTAATATTAAACATATTTTATATGTCGATTTAAAATATGTCACATACAATGTGTATGTGAGAACATTTTGGAGTGTAAGACATCATTTAATATATTATTGATATCTTATCTAAAAATTAATGATTTTTTTTTATCGTTTATCATTTATTTATAGTTTATTCTAAAATGTTTTTGGTTTTTATGGAGTTTAAACCAATATATATAGTACTATGTATGTATATGTATACAACCATTTCAGAGGAAGTAATTCGTAAATAAATTGTGATTTCATCCAGATATTACCAGATTTCAAGCAGCAACTAATTAATAAACCTACAAACATGTTTTTTTTAAACCTACTAACTAACTAATTTAAAACTCCTTGAGATAAAAAAATCAACAGTAAAAGATATATATATTTTTTTATTTATCAATTAAAACATTGTTAACAATTTGTTTGTACTTACAAGAGGGAAAAAATAATAAACGGAACATTTTTTCAATATAATAAAAAAAAAAAAATTGAAAATATTGAATTATAACATAGTCAGAAGAGGAAATCAAGAAGTTGTCAGTATAATCCAAAAAAGTTCAATAAGGTATAAAATGAAAGTTCAAACTTTATTTCCTCTATAAAAATTCGAATATGGTTAATGGAAAAAAAGTTAATGGCTCTCTAAAATTAAATTTTTCTAAATCTGAATAAATGCATACTTGTAGTTTAATTCAAAATACATTTTTTGTCTCTTATACTACATACATTTGTTCAATACTTTTAAAATGCATAAAATAATCATTTTAATGTTTCATTAAAAGATTCATTTGAAATTTAAAAATTAGTATTTCCAAAAAACCATTATTTCGAATTTTCCAGATTTTAGGAAACTTGTCAAATTTGTCGACACAAAAAAAAAAAAAGAAAAATTTAATAATTTTTCTTGACAATTTTGGAAAATGGATTATTTTTAAAAAGTATTGCATTTTGATATTACATCTTTTTATTTTATTTTGTGAGACACATTTTTTTCTATATGTCACACCTATTCAATTGTTATGTATAATATATGTATAATGAATATAAAAGATACCACAGAGTACAACAACACAACAGACAGACAGATTCAGACGTACAAGGTATATTTTGTCAAATCGCCTCCACCGTCGATTCCAGACAATGAGATATTTTGCCGACTCCATTCCTCCGTCAATGTAAGATACTGATAAGTATTACGTGAACACTATTTAAATTTGAGACCTTTTAGTTTTTTTTTTAAATAAACCTATATTATTGTCCATTATAAATTAGGGCTCAATCTTCCATTATTATTATTATATTAGTTTAAATATGAGTGACTGATATGTTTAATATTCACTGCTACACTGTGTTAATGAATGGTACTCTTCTAGATATAAAATAATAAGTATATTCAGAAATGTATATGTAGTTTGAGGTTTTATTTAAAAATCACCTCTTATGAAATTAAATCGTAATTGAAACTAGAATGCTTACAATTGGTCATACTAAACATCCAATATGTCTAATATTATTAGTAAATTACCTTTTGTAGGTAAGTATATTACCAAACTTGTCATCTATAAGCGTATTACGGTAAATTAACCATGAAAAAATTTATAAATATCAAAATATATATAGTATAGACAAGAATATATTTACACTTTGAAACGTAGGGAAGAAAGTCTCTGACCTTAGAGTTTATTTTGTGCTGACTATTGTATTTAACATAGAGTTACCTACTGTATTAGTTATACTAAACAAACTAATTGTACTAAAAAAACTATTCAGTTTTTGCTGATCGTGATACAATACAAGTAATGGCCTCTAAGAAGAACAATTTTGGCAGAAACTCGGGCGGTTTAATTTTTGGGAATTAAGAAATCAATTATTATTGGAGGGTATATAGTCTCTGGAACAGATAACTGGATTTTTATACAATGTAAAATAAAAGAATTAAAACTAATTGTCGGAGGTGTATATTTAATGCCAAGTTTGAACAATAGTGCTATATTGGGCCTGCTTTCTAAGTGTTTAAGTGAAATAATTATTCGATTCCCTGATCATGGAATTGTTATAGGTGGAGATTTTAATGCAAGAATAGGTAACTTAAATTGTCACGATGATGAAATATTCCTAAATTCGACTATGACTGGACAAAGAAATTCCTTGGATTTAATAGTTAATGACCGTGGTTTTATATGTAACGGTAGATCTGTGTCAGATTCTACAGCATCTTTTACATTTATAGGTAATCGTGGATGTAGTGTGATTGATCATGTGTGGGTGAATTCATTGATGAATGAATATATAAATGACTTTGAGTTAACTAATGTATGTGAATCAAGTGATCATTTAATGAGTGTGCTTTGGCTTAATAAGCAACAGGAGAATAACTACACCTTGAAACCCAATCATAATAAAATAGTTAAAAAAACAAATCGTAATTATGTATATTTGTCTTCGTATAATGCTATCTTGGGAAATCTGTACCACATATACTTTAACTGTAATGATGCAAACCAACTTAATGACAATCTTTTATCTGCAGTAAAAAATGGAATGCTAGACAGTGGAATGACTGTTGAAACTAAAATAAAATCCTCAGCCCTGGTTCCACCAAACAAACCATGGTATGATAAAAATTGTAAGGTGGCCAAGAAAGAATTGAAAACCGCTTTTAAAACTTGTACAAACTTAGACCTTACACGTGGATCTCTAAACTTATATCTTCAATCTAAAAAAAATATTATAAGCATTTAACTAAGAAGACTAAGCAATTATTCTATGAAAATATAAAACAAAAAATGCGCCTAGTTTTGGACAACTATAAATTCATTAAGGAGGAAACGTTTTGTACAATGTCCAATACATATTGCAAAATGGGATTCAATGCTGGATTCCATATACGGAAGTGACCTTGTTGTAGAAAACCATTTTCTTGATTTAACCCACCCAATACTTGATTCAAATATCACATTGGATGAGCTGCTGGACAGTATCAGAACAACAAAAAACAACAAATCGCCTGGCGACGATGGTATTGTTAACGAATGTTTCAAGTATCTACCATCTAAATGGATCCATTATATACTCAATCTGTTCAATGTAGTCTGGGAGAATGAAGATATACCTGAAAAATGGGGTAAAATAAAACTAAAAATGATTTTTAAACAAGGTGACGCCAATGACCCCAATAACTATCACCCAATAGCCTTAGTAAACTCAATAGTCAAAATATTCACCAAAATATTTTCTAATAGACTTGTGAAATTTATCGAAGAATTTAAGTTACTCCCTGAAGAATAGTTTGGATTCAGAAGTGGAAAAGGTTGCAGGGATGGAGTATTTTGTCTGTCCTCTGTTATCAACATTCATCTCAGAATAAAAAGAAGAAAAGTGTATGGTATATTCGTGGACTTGCGGAGAGCATTTGATAGCGTTCCTCACAATAAACTGTGGTCTAAGATTGGGGCTGGGTGGTAAGTTGACAAGAATTATACAAAACCTTTATGAAACTGCTACTGTCTCAATCGACCAAGAAGGAACATTATCCAATAGCTTTAAAGTAAAATCTTGAGTGTTGCAAGGGGAGGTTCTCAGCTCGACATTGTTTATTTTGTTTTTGTATGATATAATAAGCTTCTTCCAGTCTCGTAGCTTAACGGGAATCAGTATTAATGAGAAGAGAGAAGTATTGATGTTTCTTTATGCCGATGATATCATCTTATTGTCTCATTCCTGGTCTGATGCGCAACGTACACTGGCTGTTTTAAAAGAATACTTTGATGATAATGGTCTGGAGGTTAATCCTTTGAAAACAAAAGCCCTGATTTTTCATAAAGGAAGGACCCCTGGAAAACTAAAACAGCTTTTTTATAACAATGAATCAATTGCAATTGTTAAAGAATAGAAATATTTGGGCATAACCTTTTCCTCCTCCGGCAAATTCAGAAAAGCAGCAATTAACATTTCATCAAAAGGCCTTGCTGCACTTCCAGAACTAAATAATGTAATATTCAAAGGAGAGCCGCATTCCTGGAGAGCCAACTGTAAACCTTTTGACTCACTGGTAGTCAGCCTTCTACAATACTGCAGCGAAACATGGGCATCACCATATGTAAACATCTTAGAAAGAGTACAGCTGACATTCCTAAAACGAATGTTACAACTTCCTCGAAGTACGCCTAATGCTTTTGTGAGAATTGAGACTGGCAGAGTACATTTGGAACTCAGGGTGTTTAAGCAAATGTTGAACTGGTGGACTGCACTGCTTCAATTGGATGATGAAAGTTTGCCAAAGATGTGCTACCTCAAGCTTGCCTCTATCTCCACACAGGATGTCCCATACAATTGGGTTACCTGGCTTAGATGTATGCTGGGAAGGATTGGAGCAGAAAATATCTGGAAGAGTCAAAACCATTGGGATGTAATCAAGTCAAGAAAAGATTTAGTTGAACAATTCAAGATTAATCTGATAATATGCTCAGACATTGATACCATTTTAAATTCAAGATACAGTGATTACTACAGTCATATAAGTGGCTTAACCCCCTGTGAACCATACTTTGAAGAGAATCGTCCTTTATACATAATAAGAATGACCGCTCAATTACGCCTTGCTGGCAAGAATTATATTATATTATTATTGCCGAATTACAACTATAGCTTTAACCCCAGTGAAATATGCCCAATCTGCATAACAGGAAATGACACTATAACTCAGCTTTTGTTGGAATGTGAAGGGTATAATCTTTTTAGATATAAATATTTGAACAATTACAATTCTGTGCAATATGTATATAATATAGAGACAATCTTAAACTCAAACTCAGTACAGGCCATGAAAAATATCTACCATTTTGTTATGTATATCTTAAAACTTAGAAAATCTATTTTAAACTTAATGTAATAAATTAATTTGGTAAAATATCTTCAAACAACTAACTCGTTTGTAAATGTAGCCTACTGATATTATTGTAGTTTGTATAATTTGGTTACTTCGATTCCTAAAATTGTGTTACGTGTTATAATGGTATAAAAATATTTTTGTAAGTATTATAAATGCACCGGAAAGTTAGTTATAGAAAAACTAAGAATAAAAACGAACAATGTCATAAAATATGTTATTTTTGTAAATGGTCAACATCTTGCTTATGTACACTGTACTTTAAAGAAATAAAGTTGTTATATGTTATATGTTACTGATATAATTTTACACATACAAAAAAAAAAAAAAGAATTTTAAAATAAAAAAAAGTACGTTTTAAAAAATATTTTTAAACCTATTATCTAGATCACAGACCTTATTCACCCTCAAATTATAAAATAAATATTTAATGTTAATGGTTAAACACAATGTAATATTAAAGATTAAAATATGAAAATATAAAAAAATTAAAGTTTACTCTATATAAATTTGGTGACACGAAATATTCCATTCATGATCTTTGGAAATCTATAGAACACAAAAAGTATTAAAAACTCGTATTTATTTAATATTGTTAAAATTTCTTTTTTTAATTATGAACATTCCAACAGTTTCTATTCACGGTCATGAATATTAAATACAATACTCAGTTTCAAAGTGTTAAGTAATGTCGAATTTCAAACTTATGTTGTTGTTTATACTATAATTTCAGTATTTTAGCAAGTATTTAATCTTAACACTTTTGACAAATATTATGGTACTTATACTGTTAAATATAGGCAACTTTTGAACAAAGATATAGGTTTTGGAGTTCCAAAATCCTACTAAAATTGAGAAAGAATAATATATGTTTACATTGTTGGGAATATTTAACTGGTTTGTAGAGTTTACAGTTATGATTGTAGACACGCATTTAAACTTATTGTTTTACACTACAATAAATAAAATGAGGTGAAGCAAATAACAAATACTTAAACATGGGTAGAGTTAAATAAACTGCAACTTATTAAGAGGGCTTTTTAGATAAACCGTTTGTATTTTACTGTATACTTGAACAATACCGTAGAAGTTGTTGCTTTAACTCGACTTTTAAACTCTCGTAAACATAAACAAAATTACACATCATTATAAACAGAAGGGGTTTTTATATTAAATTTCTAAAATACTGTAAACTTCAAAAAACAATATTATAAAGGCATTTTCACTCAACTTTTGTGAACACTTTACACTTGGAAAGAACACATCAGTATAAACCGTACGAAATTTTCACCTTTTTGATGTATTATACATTGTTGTTCTACTGTAATACATACGAACGATTCCATGTTAAATAAAATATAGGGTTTTATACTTGGCAAAGCTAAATATACTGTATACTTGAACAATTAATGTAATACATAGGAATATTTACATGTCTATTGTTAGGATTACCAAGGACGTTTCCAATTGTTAAAAATATGTAAATATGTAACGACTCTACTGTAATAGGTATGAATAAAACATGCCATTTAATGTCACCTTAAAGAATGACTAGGCTATATCTGAGTGCATACCAAAATGGCCAAACAAATGGCTGTACAAATAATTTATTTGTTTATCAAAAAGGTTGATTACTCTTAACACATATTGTATATAAATGGCTAATAATAGTTAACCAAATTATCTGTTAAATTATTATATCCGATTGTACTGAATCCTTGGATTTGACAAAGAAATCAGATTCTCTCGAATAATTGATGGTGGAATGGATTCTAAAAAGAACCCTCTTACCATCTGAATCTGTCTCTCTGTTGTTTAATGTATTTTATTGGGGTATCCTTTTATATTCATTAAACATATCCAATACTGAAAAAGAAAACAATAGACTGAGAGACCTAGAGGAAGAAGTGTGCTTCTCTTAACCTAAATTTGATCACCCTCAATTGTAGGATTTTAATCTAAATCACTGCTACTTTTTGGTTTTAACCATAAATGGTTTATATTATTTTGGGTTTAGATATCAAATCTACCTCCAATTTTTCCCCATCTTTCAATAAACAGAGTAATTATGTACTACAACGAACTTACTACATGTGAAATATGTAAAAATCACAGTAGCCTTCTAGAAGTGTTTAGGCTTTTGTATTATCTGGTCTAGGCTACGGAATTTCCTTATAATAGGCCTATCCAGTATCCCGAACAACCTGGAACCACCCAAATACAATAAACCTTATTGTTATTGTATTTACCCTAAGCGATTGACCAAGCACAGCTCTTTTAACTCCCCTAATTTTAAAACAACTGTGAGTCATGAATATTTAGATCGGCTACAGATCGAAAATATATATAATTTAGGGTAATTGTTAGGATAATTTTGCTCAATCATTAGTTAACACTTAACCGATTCTTATTCCTTCTTTTCTATATCTTCTGCTCAACCCACCGTAATTACACAGATTTTATTGCTAATAAATTACATCATTCCATCCTCAACTTACCGCCTACATCCAGTGTATTTCCAATATATCGTCCGTGGGTCTTGTAATGTAATCATGGGACGGGAAACATCCTTGTGACTGTCCTTCCCATTGATTTATTGTTGTAATCTTAACGCCACAAAAAAAAATAAAAAACAAAAAAAAAGTATAAATATAACAGTGGCTCATAGTTAATTAAGCCTCCACCACCTTCCACCACAACCTTACCTTACATAATTACTCCATACAGTTCTATGCAACAATCCTTCTCTTTACA
Organism: Aphrophora alni; assembly: GCA_963513935.1. NCBI lineage: Eukaryota > Metazoa > Arthropoda > Insecta > Hemiptera > Aphrophoridae > Aphrophora > Aphrophora alni. The sequence continues at coordinate 126,901,414 of OY740769.1, read as the reverse complement.
ACTCGTACTCTCAATTTACTGTAATTGTATACATAGTGTCTTAATACACCCATATCCGTTGTTAAGCCATAAAATTTCTATCTTATTACCCAATATGTCCTTATATAAAGCCTTAAATATACTAATAGTTACACAAAATTTTAAATACAAACTTAAAATTTCTAGTTTATAGGTGAATATTTTACTTGTAAAATGAGACTGTAAGAGACCCATTAATTTACCAATCTACCGAACTACACCTTTCAAAATCAACTTGTTTACATCACCTCAATTTTCCGTTACCAGTCTACCATTTCCGATTCTTGAAACCACCCACCTTCTTCATTTACAAACCCATATCAACTAGGCCAAAATTCAGAGCCAAAACTCGTCTAACGTCACCAAGTATAATTAATTAATGGAGTCTCCAGAGTCGCCATAATGAGTCACTAAATCATTTATATTTATACGCCCTTTTGCTGCTACAGTGACCAGTACAGAATTGCCGTCAAAGTTGCCTCCTACTTATTTACTATTACTTCTATCTTAACTGGTAGACCTAAGGATTAGTTCCTCTGGAAATATGTCCTAGCATTTTTAAGAACTTCATGTGACAACTCTGGGGCTCGTTTACCATAGTACCAAAGGCGTGCCTAAGTAATATACCTGTTTTGCCTGTTCTTTTCACCCATTCCTCATACTTCCAATCTAAACACTATACCTCCCTAAACTCTTTTCCACCAAACATTTTCACTTAAATTTCCATTCTATTTTACCAAAACCACATTTAGTTTAAGTTTTAATAAACTATTGTACGTCTTACCTATCATATGGCAATTCCCTTCAAATCTACAGTCTCATTCCGCGGCATAACCTTTCAGTTTATTCTACTCTACCTTGTAAGTAACCCCCAGCATATTAAACAAATAGAATTTTTTTAAATACTATTAAATAAAAAAATAAAAAATTCTGGGTTTACATATATTTATGATCATATCATATTACATTGAATGATAATTGTACACCTTCAGACCCGTTAGTAATTCATTGTTAGTGCAAAAAAAAAATGTGTTCTCCCCTTACTTTTTTATTCTTTTGCTCTTATTGGTTTCTCCTTTTACCCACTTCTTCCATTTCATTATCTACTTTGCCCTTAATTTATTGGTTTTTTTGGGGTTCCAGTTCATGTAAGTTTATTATTTTTTTGGGGAGCTGACCACTAGGACAATGTCATCTCTAGCACCTACCTTTATACTTTTCGCGCGCGCTAAAAACTCGGTACGCCTTACGGTACGGGGTACGTATCCGACCTCCACGATCGTCGTTTGTGTTTAACATAATATACATTACATATATTTTATATAAATATTACAAATGTACTGTCTTCTGGATATATCATCACACATTCATGGTAATTATAAAAAATAATCCGGTGGTGCACTCTACTTCCGTAAAATGTAAACGACTGTAATACACTACCAACGGCGTTGTCGGTAACAAAATTCGACAATCAACAACAACAACAAACATGGCGGCTTATATACTACATTAAATACACACCGAGTAGTACTATGCACGATAGCTCAGTCGGTATCGTGTTTGCTTTCAAATACGGACTTCATTAGTTCGAATCCCACTGGGAAATGAAATGTTAAGGGTCGACGCCACATTACGGCAAGGTGTGTAAGAGATATGATAGGGGTGTGGAAGTGTTTTCTCTCTTAATAATTATGTTTATTGTATTTATTTTCATTATGTTAAACTTGGAGATTGGGATGTGTTCATATTGGTATGAGAGAGAATATGTGTGGACTATAATTGTATGTGAGTGTTTGTATGTTACGTATGTGTAAGTTTTTACTACTTTATATTTACGCCATAGATGCAAATAGATGGGCATAATTGATTATCATAGAACAAATTATTATTTATCAATAATATTTGTAATACATATACGTAATATTATTATGTATATAATACAAATATGTTATAATATTTGTAATAAATATTAAATTCAATTTTAATTTATTAATAGTTTAACAACTCCCGATGGTCTCTTGAATTCTGTTATTTCTTTTTTTTTCTCTCTTTTTACTTGAGATATGCAGCCTCAAAACAGTTAACCCATGGAGGCTGCTTTATTCCATTCCGTATATTTTGTTTATCTTAATTAGATTATCTTAAGTTTTTGTTTTGTTTAAAATTTAGAAGTAATATGGTTTTGGTTTTTCTTTCCTGTTTTTGTGTATTTTAATTTAAAGTAATGTATTATAATGTCATATGTCAATTTATTTGTTTTGTTTTAGTTATTGTTGTTAAAAAGAAAGCTTAATTTTTTATCTTATTTCTTTTTCTCATCTAAATCTTGTTATGTTTATTTAATGTAATAAAAGGAATGGGAAATAAAGTCTTTAAAAAAATAAATAAAAGAGGTGTGTAAATGTGACGTCACGACAACAACAAAAATGGCGGCTTGGAAGGGAAAGGGAGGGGCTAAGGAGGAGAGGAAACAAAATGGTTTCACCAAATGACTTCACAAAATGGCGTCCAAATGACGTTAAAAATGGCGGATGGGGAGTGGGTATGGGGAAGGGGTATGATGAGGGGTATAGAGAGGGACAAGGGGAGAATGGGAGTGGCTAGGACGTATGGTAGGGGCTAGGGGCAGGGCTTAAGTCACGTGGTCACCCCACCACTTTTGTCTTAAGGTGGCCCCGTCTCTAGTGGTGGCTCTTAAATCTGCTACATTTACACTGGTAAATAACTCCGTAGCGTTTTTATTTGACGATATACATTCTGGGTGTCCTTTGAAATGTTGATGGGAGTTTTGAAGACTACAATATGATAGGGGTGAACATAAAACAGTAACTCATCGAATGATCGGAACGTGATGTACAGTGACATTGCGTCCGAAATAAAGCTCGAAATAACCAGCATACATCGGAGAGTCCCTCAACTAACGTTAACTAATACTTTTAAGATACAGACTACTGCCCTTTCGATACGGTTTGAGATACCAACCTCTATCCTACAACTCTTTTTGAAGGTTTGACTTTTTCCTCCACCTCCCAAATTGGTTTTCTCTTTCATGGCCGTTGTTACAGCCCACGCTGCCCGTTCACCTTTAGACGCGTTAACCGATTTGACTCGGCTCCAACGCCGTCCTGCTAAAAATTTGTCCGCTTCTCTACGTTGCTCTGAATCACTGTATTTGCTGTACGCTATATCGTGCTCTTTACACGCTTCGTCTAAAGGATTGACTTCTTTATCACCACGAGCTAACCTCTTAGCAAGTTTTGCACCCGGACAACAATAGTAGTAAGAGGGTATTTGAGTTCGACAGGCAATAGATCTATAGCCTTGTTTAATACCTTATCACCGACACTTAAAATTACAGAAATGAGACCACTGCCCTTCTTTCTATTAGTGACTCTTTTTGATGTTGTTCGTCTCGTTGCCATTTCTATACTGAATCAATGCTCATGGTTGCAAAGTATATATGGTTGAGGTTGTTCAGTGTCAGCGCTCCACAACAATCGCCAATGGCTAAATGTTTCTCTAGGAGTGTCGACTTTACTATAAAGCTTTTTAATCGTATGTGCGAAATCAATTTATTCCTTTCGCAGTTTGTCCTCTAATATGTCCACAATCTTACTCCAGGGCTTTAATGATACAGCTTCAGTTGCTCTGTTAGCCAGTAATATTTGTGCTAGTGTGACGGCATCTCTTTCTGTAACACCGTCGGCAATATTACAAATAGCTTTGAAGAGGCATCAAAGCAGTATTATGTTTTATCTATGAGTAAAGCTGTTGAAAGTTGATTACAGCCAAACTGCTACTGCCATCTTTTACGTTGGTCAGTTTTCTACCGCCCTAGTTCCAATCGTTACTGCTCAACGGCATTACTTTGCTGACCACATAATGTTTGTTGGACGCGTCTTCCATGTGTAATGGGGTTTTTACGTTGCGTATATAGCTTTTTTGAGCGTCAAATTTATTGTGCATGTTTTTCCCAATAAATTAAACAGAAGCACATTTAAAGTTTAAACCATAGCTGTCTTCTAGAGGATTACCAATATCCTGTAGCGGCTAATTTTTAAAGTCATATTTAGTTTAACTGGAATTAACGATTCGAGATATTCTTTTGTCACGGCATCATCAATGTCTTTCGGTTTAGCTAAACCACCTATAGGTTTCCAGCCTGCGTCATGTCGTTTCCTATTGTCATCAAACATTAAACACTTTGTTTCTAATTGGTTAAGGGTTACCGCATCGTTTGCAGAGCCTGCAGAATCTACATTACGTAACAATTTGCCTCCGATATCATAGTATCCCTCGGGTGTAAGGTCAAACCCTCATCTTTAGGAACTATTTCTCATCTAATACTGGACGCGCTAGTCGTATAACATCCAAACTTGTAAACACTAATCGTATTAATGTTCTATTTTTTGCTTTTACCGCGCCTTTATAATTCCAGCTTCTTTTAGTTCTTCGATAATAGAAGCTATCTCGTTTGCATCTCCCGTATGTCCTGCATTACGAGATGCCAATAAATGTCTCAGTCTGGCACACAACTCATTCGGATCGTCCCAGTTTGTATATCCTCTCCGGATCGTTTTGTGTGTACTGGTTCTCAAACAGATATCTTTTTACGCTTGTAAATGGGCCTCAGTATACAATTCATCAGACGCTTAAACACCAACTCGTACAATCCAGGCGTCCCTTTATAGTGTACTCCGTCAATTATAATTTCACCATCGTCTGACAACTGAAGCGTCTTGTTTCCAATCATCATAGACTCAACTCCGATTTTTAGTCCGTAACTGTGATCTATATTTCGATTACTGGCGGAATATTTCATCATTTTGAGCATAGATTTTCTTGCCAGCGGGTGTGTGGAAGTACTGTTTATCCATTTTCAGATTCACTTTTTCAGATTTACAGGTGTGGACAATACTTCCCATACACTGGTATGCGGTAGCACCGGAGTCTCTTCAATTATTTTGGTATCCATAAAATCAACCCTCGGAGTAGCCGGTACTTCTTCTCTCAACAGCCACTCTTCATTTTCTCTCCCTCACTCTCGCTGCTCCATTCATCTGTATACACACTTTCCGTCTTTCCACTCCACTCTTCTTCGGATTTAATATCTTGCAAAAACACCCCACTCTTCCGCAACTCTTTGATTATTGGTGTGTATTTCTTAGTATACATTCGTTCCTCTTCGGCCTCTCCGTTCATTAACTGCCTGTACGTTTTCTTTATTGCCTTGCACAATCTGGCTATCGCCATCGCTATATGCTCTCTCTTCTCGTACATAGTGTAGCATGACAATTGTTAAAAGTATCAAGCCTTTTGTACCTCTCCATCTCCTCAAAGATCTGTTAGAGTTCAATCACTACGCATTCTAAATCTTCCATTCTCCGGTTCACTGTCCTTATCTATTACAACGAATCCATGTTTATCTTTCCACGCGGATGCACAAATGTTTTTAAAAGCACTAAACACCAAATCAGTAATTACTTCATCATTGTAAATGTGTACTAAATTGAGATCACCCTGCTTCAAAAGGACCAAGAGATTGGCATTGTCTCGAATCAATATTTTTTGGGAATCCTGCTATACGTCTATCCTTAGTAGAAGGAATCTATATTATTGAGACGTCCCATGGTGAAATAGTTACGTATATTGTCGTGTTTCTCGCAACTATGTCGCCGAAAATTGTTATCGAATTTGGCTGTGCATCAATAGGATGGATGATATTTTCGTTGGCCGCGAATGTGTTATAACCAATTTCTTTGGTATTTCCCAGTATAAATTGTCACTGTTTGATGGGCCGCACACTATAGATCGAAATGTGTTTGGTAATAAAGAGCTGTGACGTTGCATTGTTGATCCGGCTCCTGCAACGACATAAAAGTTTGTTGTACGTATCTTATCAGCTGTGATTTTTAAACGCATTACGCTGCTCAACGTTTGTCTGAATACTGTGGTAAACTAACAGATCTATCCTATTAAATAGAACGCCTAAACATCAAGCTTGGATTTATCCAACTATCGTGTTTATTGTTAAACCTTACCATCGCACCAGTACTTTGTTTCTCTTTTTACGTAGTACTTTTTCAACATGATATACGTTGCTGATTTTTGACTAGTTTAATTTTTCGGCATAGAATCCTCCTTTCAGAATGTCACCGTTCAGTCTTGTAGAATGTACGTTACAGGATTGGTCGGTACAACAGCGTAGACGGTAAAAACTTCATTTGTTCAATTGGTTGGATGACCTTTAAAAAAAAAGTCTTTTTAGATTTCAATATTCTAACTTTGTCGTCCACTAAAATCGCGCCAGTGCTTTTGTACTTTGCGTGCTATTTTGTCCAATAATATTTTATCGTGCTTTTTCACCACTTGAACAGGTTTTATGCCGATAGTAGTGGGCACAGTGTTTTTGTATGTCTTTACTACGTTTTTCAGCAGCTCCTACCACTCGTAACTACCGCGAGCCGTAAATTCACGCCACATTATATTTTTCAAAGTATCGTTCAGACGCTCTACCAACGACGCTTTCTTGTCTAAAAAATGGCGTAGTGATTTATATTGAATTTTTTTCATTAATCTCTCCACATGCGTATTGAAAACTCCTTCCCCTGATCGGTCTGGAAATGATTCATCTGGGGTCTTTTCAGTATCGGTTCTAACGCTATAGATAGTCTAGAGCAGACTTTGTCTTCAATGGTTCTTCAATCGCAAATTGTGTCAGACAATTTATCATAGTCTATATATATTTGTAGCCTTGGTTTTCCTTATCATATGGAATCATTTCCAATAGATCGGCTTGATAAAGGTCATGAACTCTTTTTAGCGCTACACATCATGTTTTGAAATTTCTTCGAGCGGGCTTGTGGAAAGTAATAGCTTGGAAAATAATAAGCTATGGGAACAATGGAATTGAGGTTTCACATTTTCTTAAGTTGCACAAATACTTTTGGAGATACATCTATCCTCTTAATTAATAAATTTAAAAGTACCACCCTATGTCATGGTGACATATTTAATTTGACTTCAAACCGTGCTAAGTACAAAGTTCTTAGTTAAGGCGTCAAAAAGTCTCATGTAGTAACGATTCTAAATAATTTATCTTAGTGTTACATTTAATTATTTAATACGCGTACCCCGTTTTAAATGAAATTTTGTACACACACCTGAATACTGTACTGAGCTCACAATTTCAAACCTGTTACAACTACAACCCTACATATTCAAGGACAATGACAATGCAAATTTCACTTATCGTTTCAACACTTGTAGCCTCGTAAGTGAATATTTTTGACTTCGATTTACTGGTGTTTATTACACGTGTATTGTTTATGAATCAATCCAATATTTTAGACAAAAATGTAGAGAGACTAAATTCCAATGAGTAAAGACGGTTATCATTACACAACCACAAAAACTTTGTGTGGGGTGCGCGTGTGTGAAACTATATGTCCCGTGGAAATGTAATCCTGTAACTTAAAATGTATTTTAGTTTAAGTATTATTTGATTGTGGTTACCATTATTTGGAAGAAATAGTTTTATTTTTTTTTAACTTATTGTATTTAATATTATATAACACCTTATTTTAGGTGTTAATAAAATTATTGTTTTATATTTACTTGTAAAATGATTACGTAATTAATGTTATGTTGCAATTTTGTAATTTCTGTATTCTTCGAGGTAATTAAAAAAATAATTATTGTATAACTCAGGTGTTTCTGCCTTGGGAATTAGTGGAAAGTGAAAATATTATTATTTTTAATTATGATATCACTCCGACGTCATGATTACTATGTGGAAATTTAAGTTGAACAAATGTCTTATACTGCGTTTAATCTTACCAGAGTGAAAACCAAACTTTAGAATCATAGACACGAACAAGACAATATTCTTTGCTCTAGTTGTACAAAGGAGTTAGGCTAGTACATTCTTTTTAATGTTTTGAGCTGCTAAGCATGGTAAAATTTCAGGTTATAGTTAACATTCACTCTAGAGATTAATTTGTTTTTAGTTTTGCAAAAACTAGTTATTCATGTCGTGGTACAATTACCTAACTTTTAGGAGTAAGCAATATTGCTTCATCTCTGATCATAAATTATTTTCCTCAACTGACTCTAATTTGACGTAATTTGTAATCGTGTACTTTTTATATTCATTTTTTTTCAACAGATCTAATGATTAATAATAATATATTTTCAGTATTTATTACTTTTATAATTAGTATAAATTGTTATTTATTTATATTTATTTTTTAAATGTTTCTATAAATAATTAATTATTATAGTAATTTTAACCTCTTATGTTATCATTGGCATATATTTGTCATATATTTCACCGTACAAGTACACATTAGTTTTATAAAATTACGGACTCATTTTCATAATAATAAGTTGATTTACGTGGTTAATTTAATAACTTGTAAGTTTCTAAATCTGAAGTGATTTTGAAGTTGTATGAAAATGGTTTATACCATTAGGATAAATAAATAAATACATTGTGTGTCAAGTAAATATATTTTATTAATATGTTTTTTCTCTTATTTTTAGAATGCAAAATTTATAGAGAAGGATTTGGGACAACGTAAATTACAACGTAAGTAATTTTTAATATATTCAACATTATATTATATTGTAGTAATATTGAGTTTATTTATAGAATAAATTTATAGTTAGGCTTATATTTGATATTAAATGAAACGACAAAAGACACAGTCTAACCAATCCATTTTCCTGATTTATTTTTTAAAACTTTTTTTTTAAAACAAATCTAAGTAAAAGAGAATTGATTACAATATATAATGATCCGACGCCGAGAAAAGATATGAGATTCAAATAATGTAATAGTCAAACAAATTGAAGAAGATTATAGTCAAAGATGAAATATCTAAAAGAAAAACATTGTTCTTAAAGAGAGTTGGGACACTTACAAATTTATGTATACTGCGTTTGCATTTAATTTCAAAAAAATACACCATTGACACGTGTATAAAAATGTATTTTAATAACCACTTTCAACAGACATGTGTTTTGACTGAAACAGAACAGAATGATTTGTTGAAGACCTAGGTCGTAGAGTAGTCAAGTATAAATATTCTATGTTTTACTTTTTTCAACATTAAAATAGATTAGTAAATTATTATTGAATGAATATGAATCAGACACGAAGTGATTGTTTGGATTAAATGTTGCTGCTTTGTTACGGATAAATCATATATTCTGTAGCTTTGATTGAAACTAGATAAATAAATAAAGAAATTTCTGAAACAACTTATCAAGTTTGAACAGAACTAAAAGAATTAAATAGAGTGATTCACGAAAACATATACAATCAAACATTTATTGATATATAATTGTAGCCATCAAAATATATAACCAGCCAAAATAAAGATTAAGGAACATTATATATTTACATTACCTTGTAATAAATTATATATTGTTATTACATAGACAGGCCTTTAACCCTATACCGAAGCACACACACACACACACACGCACAAACAATTCACTTACACCATACCTACATCTAAGGTTAAATTAAAACAATAAATATATGAATTTTAAACAATAAATTATCATCAAAAGACGTGAATTTATTGTTTTGTATCAAGTACTATATATATATATATATATATATATATATATATATATATATATATATATATATATATATAGCCAAATAATACTGACATACCGAATTAATCTTTTTTAAACTAAAATTTCATATTTTTTTTATAACTTCATTCGGTTTCATTCCTATTGATCCGTGGACTGTGTTATCGTAATTTAAAATTATAACAGGAAGAAAATGTAACCGTTTGTAAGTGCCTTGTCACTAAACGTTTTCTACATCTAAATCCTTCAATTCAATTTGGTCGTTCAACTACGGAATCTTTTTTACCGGAAAAGTGGATTAATGATTTATGTTGTAATTCATACCAAATTGAATTCTTCATCTAAAAAATGTTGTCCCTTTAACCGTTTGATAATGACGTAAATGGTATTTTTATATATTGGTTTCAATAATTTTTCCATTGTAAACGTGGTTTTAGATTTCGTAAGTGCATCAACAAGTTATTTGTTAAAACAATTAATCAATATCAATATAACAACAGTTTATTTTCAACTGTTGTTAACTTTAGCAAACGGTAACATTCTACAAGATCATTTAAAGTTTTAAGTTCAACATTATGACTTTGAAAATTCCTACAAACCTGTTTATGTAATATCTTTGCAATATATCTACTTATGTTATTAACGTTCCTTATAGATCAACTAAGAATAAATTGAAACACAAACAAGCAATAAACAAAATAAAACATTTATTTGCAACCACGACATAATTCACTAAACCACAAAAGTTGAGTAACTTGTATGATTTATTCTAGGAATGTCATCTATTTATTAGGCCAAACACCAAATATAACTTCACCATCAATACAGGCTGCATCATCAACATCCACACCGGCAAAATAGTAACCGTTGTGAAACATATTTTCCATAAGACTTTGGCCAAGTTGAAAACCTCTCTGTCATCATATTCTCGATATCATGAACAATCACTTTTCACATTTTATGCTGGTCAAAAACTGTTCAAGAACATTTCTACTTTCAATACAATCAGGATATTTTCCTTTATGAAAAAATGAATACAGTATGCCAAATTGTTAATTTGGTGACACTAGAATTCCATCCGCACCCACGACATACTTATAAGTGTCGTGCGATGAAATTCAGAAACTTATATATCTTTATTATTACAATTAAATATTTGAACTAAACGTTGTCATCGTAACAACTGAACGGCATCTATTAGTACAATAAAAACGATAATTCTTTTTCAACAGAAAATGAAAACTGGATATAATTTGTTTGTGATCTTCGTATAGAAAACAAATCAATACTTCCAAATCCTGAATTAAATAATATGGTAATTTATTAAAAATGATTTCCACATTCTCAATATTACAAATCATAAATTCTTTCGGTAAAAACTTAACTATAACATTTTCCATATCTCTATACCCTTTAAGGAAACACTCTTTAATCACTAAATTCACCGTATTGATTTGATGTATGACTAATTTTTCCATTTCCATGATCGATGTAAAACTTTGGCATTGATACGTGGTCAATGTTTTAAACTGTAATCACATAAACACGGTTCAATAAATTATTCCAATTTTATTTTTAAAATACTTAATTTTATCCATACTCAATCATCAACTCACAGATGATATCTAAACAGATACTGAATGTATACACTATCTGACAGAATTTAAACAAAAACACAGAACATTATGATTGAATGAGACAAACAAATTAATCTCTAATTGTTAGGGAAAAAACATCAATCGGTTGTTTTATAAATATAAACACTCTATTGGAAAGTTTTCATTCTCACTAAAGAACACATATTTACTCAATAGACATGTTACAACATGTTTGCTAATTTATAAAACATTAGAATATAATAAATGTTCAACAGTTATAAGAAAATTGTACTAAATTGAAGTTTATTTCTTAAAGATTATTGATAAGAAAACTGTTTTTTAAATTCGTTGTCTTTGGCAATTTTTTTTTATTTTAATACCTTTATCGATATCCAAAAAAACAAAATTGTTATCATTGAATGAATTTTCAATGTATATTATTGTTTGTAATTAACATTCGATAAAATTACTCTTAAATTGATAGTTATATTAAGAGATATATTGGGATATTATTACCTCTTTCTTTCAACATATCCTCTTCTGTCTATTTTAGCTGTTTATCTGTAAAAGATCTTTCTTTGTTTATACACCCTATAAAAATAGCAGTTGAGGTTACATAAAACTTATAATAGTTGACATTATTGTCTTCTTTTTACTTAAACATGAAACTAAAAGCATATTTCGGCATTCTTCAAGGTCTTATAGGTTTCTCAAATATGTATATTTTTACTTAGATTTTGGCAACTTGTCTTTACCACTATATAATGTTTTAATTATATTTGCGAGATCAATCGTTTCCTTTCTAAATTTACTCTCTAATATATCTTTATACTTTTTGACTTCTGTTTTAAAACCATCTTCAAATATACTACGAGATTGCACTAATTGTTCCAAATTATCTGCATCCGAAAATTCCGTGGCCTCTTTCATGTTGAACAATTTATTCCACCAAAGTTCTAACTTCTACTGTCCAACGAGTAGTGATATTTCGCCGGTTGAGGATTAACTTTAACCATTGCCCGTATGGTCACTTTGTGTACGTTCTCAAGCTTCCTTAATTGCTATTTTCATGCGTTTTAATTGTTTTCACGCATTTTAATGTGTTTTACCCCTTTTAATTGCTATTTTCACACCTCCTAAAGGTTTTTTCACACCTTTTAATAGTTTTTAACAACCATTAATGGCCACGTAGGCATTAAAATATGCCTTTTTATGGTCAATTAGGAGCCTATTTGGTCTTTTACTGGGCAATTAAGGCCTTAGTGGGTAATAAAATAGGATTAATTACAATTTTATTATTTGTTGTCGCATTGAAACAATAGTTAATTAAGAGGAAAATAGATAGTTAAGACATGTATAATAATAGGTTAATTAAGAGAACAATGGGGGTAACCTTTAGAGATAATGAGGAATAAAAATATTATAGAATATTAGTACTTGATAAAGACAAGTCTTTGTAATTATTTAGAACGCTATACCTTGTACACTTAACCTAACCTAACCTAACCTAACCTAACCTTGTATTTTTCAAAACATGTTAACTAGTGATTTTCAGACAGACGAATCGTCAAAACTCTACTTTCCATAGCCGGTTCTGTTGCGATCTTAACCATTAATCCTCCATTTGTGATATGCTGGTGAAACAAAACTCTGTTTTTTGAAGAATTTGTATAAACATTTTCATACCTACTTAATTGGATTTTTGCTTACGCAGATTTTATTAATTTTTTCTCACTCTATTAGGTGTGAAAGAACTTCACAATATAGAACTTTTCTTTAAACACATTGACATTAGACTTTTTCTTTACAAGTAAGTTACTATTTGTCATCTTAAGGTTAGAGGTACTTTCATCTGTATGGATTTATAAAAAAGATGTTTGATCCTGTTAAAGAAAATAAATTCAGCAATAAAATTCATATAGGAACGTTTATTAAATCAATCAGTCAACTTTTTTTTTAAAAGACAGAGTGGAGTTTCATAAATATTTTTCTAAACCAACTAATAACGATAGACAGTTTGGCGTTGTATTACCAAGAATCCGAATTCTCTTAGTAGATGAGCAAATGTATACATATACAAAGTAATATAAACCCGACAATTTTAGAACCAGGCTTTTATACACAGACCTTATAGAAAATATCTAGAATCAACTGAAAAAGTGTAACAATAATTTTTTTTTTCATGTGAAATAGTTCAAGTTAACAAAAGTTAAAGGATTATGTAATTGTGTGAAGCAAATAAAATGTACTTATCAATCAGAGTGTCATTTATTCCCTCCGACAAAAATATCGACAAGCTTAAATATCAATTTTGATTTAGTTCAATTATATTTGATTTAATAATATGTTTAGTATCATTTATTTATTTTTTATAATAATAAATTACCTTATATGGTCCATCTTGTGACTTCAATCCATTTCTACATTATGACATGTCTGAGAGTAGTAAATCAATCATCAGATATTCTTTTAATATATGATGCACTCAAAAGAGCTCACCGTACAATAAAATGTTTACAATAACACTTACACCAACACAGAAATTATTTAAAAGAAGAATCTCTTTCACTACGTGTACAATCCGACACGTTGGGCGGAGTACTGTCGATATAAGCGATGAGTCCTATTGATGTTTATCTCTGTTACCCTTTGATAAGTGGTTCAGGGCTCTATCGTATAAATGATAGTACTGTACTAGAATGAGAGCTGATCGTTCAAAATGTCGTCTGGTTTACTTTTAAATCCTATATAAATTTCAAACATTTCGTTACCATTAATTAACCATAAAAGCATCACCTCCACACTAGAGTAGACGTATATGGTTATTTTCTGTAAGGTGGCGTTGATAATTATTGGACTTGGTAATGTTGGATTTATTACTGGGAAGATGTTCTTTATATGAGTCATTAAACGTTCTCCCGGTTATAAATTATATAATATTTGTTGCAACCTGGACAATATATTTTGTATACTCCGGACTTTTTTACATAGAGTTATTCAGTTTTACGGTTAGGAAAGGAATATATACTATTGTTTGTACGGAACGAAAGAGAGATGTTGTGTTTCTTGAATATTTTATTTAAGACAATTTACAAGAAGTTGGTATATTCTTAGGAAACGTACTTACTAACCATAGTTGTGTCTATTTCAGTGTGTTTTATATTTAATTTCTTATTTTGGTTCTTGATGAGCTTGTCTATTAATGTGTTACTCTACCCGTTGGTTCGGACTATGTGTTTGGTGATGTTGATTTCACTATGGTAGTCTTTCTTGTTCAGTGGGACAGTGGTCAGTCTACGTATGGAAGGCTGCCAATTTTGGGAGTAAGGATGATACGATAGAGGGTGAATGGTGACGTCTGTTGTGATAGGCTTGCGTATATTTTATATTCGAAGTTATCTATGCCTTTTATGATTGTTAGGTTGAGGAAATTAAGTTGTTTCTTTTTCTCTGTTACTGTTGTGAACTGGATTTTTGGTTTGATATCGTTCATGTATTTCACTAGGCTAACGGCTGCCTGTTAGAACTGTTAAAAACTACGAATGTGTCGTCGACAAAGCGACCGTAGGATATGATATTTTGTTGGTACTTGTAACCAATAGATAATAGGTGTTTTGTCAGGTAGTAGTCCTGAAGGCGGTGAACCCATTGCTAGCCCGTCTACATGGGTGTAGAAGCTAATATTAGATAGTCCAAATATGAACGCCACCTTACCGAAAATTACCAAAGACCGGGCGTCTTCCACTCTATAGTATAGGCGTCACATTTGTGTAAGAACAAATGTAAGGATCTAAATCCCAACGAAAAGTTTGAAATTTACAGAGCACTCAAAAACAAACCAGACGTCATTTTGAACGATCATCATTTATACGATACAGGCCTCAACCACTTATCGAAGGTTAACAGAGATAAACATCAGTAGGACTTATTGCTTACACCGACAGTACTTCGCCGGATGTACACCTAGTGACAGACTTTATTGTTTTAATTAATTTCTGTGCTAGTGTAAATGTTATTGTAAAAACTTTAATATACAACGAGCTCTTCTGAGTGAACAATTAAACGGATATCCGATGATGGAGTTACGACTCTGAAACATGTAATTGACGGACCATACAAGGTAATTGATTATAAGATTTAAATATAACTTGGTACCACAAAATGCTTCTCATTTATTTTTCCGACAAAAGAAGAAGATTTTATAATATACCATTGAGAAGTGATAAGTTTCTGGGATAAACAACATATTTTCTGGACAGAATGTTGTACACTTATTTTCACTCCCTATATGAATGTCATTGTTACCTGAATACACTGTAAAATTGTAACAATCGTAGGGGAAAAGACGATGTTGTCATCGTTGTCAGGGTTGTTCTTACATTCTGTATATATTTGGAATTCTTCCAATATATCCATTGTTGTGCCTTTAATGGTTTTGTGTAATATTTGCAAATTTGTGTTTATGTCCGTGTAAGTGTGGTCCTCAATAATTAGGAATTTGATTTTTGTCTGTCTGTTGTTTTTTAATGGCTAGGTAAATGTTCCTTGAATCTAGTCTTGAACGAGTGCCCTGTTTGTCCTATATATATATATATATATATATATCTTGTCACAGTTGTTACAGGAAAGTTTATAAATTCCAATTTATAAGAACAACCCAGACAACATGTTAAATGACAAACTGAACTTTACTTCCAACCCTATATATGATATAATAACAAAAATTAAAATTATAAATAAACATAGCAAACATGTCTACATTTCATTTCAACTAAACTTAATTATCAGTATCATACTGATAACTGCTGTATAGATCCAGTACCATACCTGCAGCTGGACAAGTAAGACCTTATAATGTGGCCACAAACAATTTAATTATTTATGTACGACGAATCATCCTCTGATTGTATATGTGTTAGTGTTGTGTTATGTTACGTGTTTATGTGTTAGTGCAGGCCTGACGAAGCCGACAGTGTTCGGCGAAACAGCGCTGTAGCCATAATTATAATACGGACTGAGGACAACCTCTAAGGTAATTAACTATATTATATATTAAACAGTCCAAGGCAACACATTATACTTTATAAAAAATAAAATAAATAATAATAATAATAATACTTTTCCTAAGGACTACGATTGATTTTGAAAAAAGTTAACGAACCAAAATAAATAGTGATTTTCAATAAAAAAAAAAAAGTTATTGTAATTAGAAGAAAAGTAATTAAGGGCAAATAAAAGAAGAATAGCTAAGAGGGGTGTTAGGAGGGGTAGAAATAAATAAATAAACGATTCTCGAGATATTGTATAAAAGGGACAGAGTAACAAAACATTTTTAAAATGGCGAAAAAATAAACGAAACAATTAATTTGATATCTGGAAGAACGAAAGAAGAGAAAACAAGTGAACAAAAAGGAAAGCCAACAAGAGAAAGAAGAAAGAGGAAAGGGAGAAAAGAGACTTATAAGAAAGGATGAGAAGGAAGAAGAATTGTAAGGGAAAAAGAGAGAGAGGTAGACGGAGAATTATGGAAAAAAGAAAGGAGTAATTTTTGGGAGACAGTAGATGGAACATTAACAGAAGTGCGGACTGAGTTAGAAAAGGATAAAGATAGGTGTCAAAACAAGAGTATAAACAAGAGAATTTGGAAAATGAATTGGGGGAAAAACAGGGGAAATCATAAATTTAAAAGAAAAACTAATGTGAATGGGGCAATAAATAATAAAGTGGAGACAATGGAAGGAATACTAAATAAAGTGGAGAAGAGAGTAGACGAAATATGAAGCCCAGGGAGTGCAATCAAGCAGGGTTGCTATCACCAGTAGGGAAGATGAGCATACGAAAATTGAATTCTGGGGAAATCCACTGGAGAAACGAATGACTATCATTAGGGAAATCGAATCAGTGCAGGAAGAGAGGTATGATTCATGGAGGAGAGTGAAAAGTTGTACTAAATGGATATACGAAAGATTAAAAGTTTTAAAAAGGTTGTCAGCTGTTAAAAAGGGACTCCGGATTATACCGGTTTTAAAAAGAAGTTTTGGGCCATTATTGTTAATTACAAATACAAAAAGTTCTAAGATAGAATACGGCTGATATCTTGAGAATTGACCGATCTATGAAACAGACATTTTTTGTAAATTATTAAATAATCCATGTGACCTAGACCCATATACACCGGAACAATTTTAAATTTTCTCATTTTTCAAATATTTTAAGGTTAGTGTAAAATTAGCCAGCATGGGAAAGCCGAGTGAAAATCTGATTGTGACAATTGCGTTTTTAAGAACAATAGACTAATGAGGGAAAACTAAAGGGTAGCACGAAATCTAATATCCTATGGTAAACCAAAACAATCACCTATAATCCCACACCTATGACCTGGTCTATCTAACCTTAATCGCAAAATGGTTTCTAAAAATTTAAAAATGAGGTTTGGATCAGGAACGCAAATACGAAGGTCAAGACAACATCAAATTTGAAAAATCCACGGATAAATGTGAATAAGCAAAGTAAAAGTTTTAAAAATTATAATGAGATATCAAAAGAGGGAATACTTGCATTGATGAAAAATTAATTAATTCTAGAAAATGAGAGGGATTAAATAGGGCTGAATATGGAAAAAAAAAATGGGAACGAAACAATAGTAACTAAACAAAATTATTTAAAAACAAAGAAAATTAAAATAAGGGGTATGACAGAGATAATTGAAGTAGATACGGGAGCGGAGGTCTCTGTCATACAGGAAAAGTTAATGTTAAAAGAGAGGGGAAATAAATTTTTAGAATTACCAGTTACGGGAATCGAGATAGATTTGGAAATGAAAGAAAAATCAAAATGTAAGTAGGCAAACAATGATCCCGATAGAAATAAAAGGGGAAATACTTAATTTAACATTTCTGGTAGTAAAAGACTTAGATGTAAATAATAGTAGGGTATGAAATATTATAGATTAATTATTAAATATAAAATTTTGAAAGGATAAAATTACTTTAAGATTAAAGAAAAAATATAAGTAAGTAATAATAGTCGATGTTGAAAAAAAAAAACAACAACAAAGAACGAGGATTAATTAATTAAGGGTAAAACAATACCAACTACTTTGATTTGTTTAAAGAAAAACCTAAGAATTTAGTAAGAAGAGGTTTCAAAGAAGTTACGATGGGTCAATTAGGTAGGCAGGACACCAGTCGTTGTTGTAACTGATAAAACAATCAGCTCCTCAAGATGTTATCCAATCCTGAAATAAAACACTACACACTGTCACCAAGCTACATGAATGGAGGATGTTATAAATACACAAATTTAAATAAATCGAGAAAATTACTAAATGAACTTAATTATTTCAAGCCCAGGCACAGCAATTAAGTAATAATTACAAAGGGATTAATCAATTTAAAAACCTCAGAAAGATATAGAAGTTTTGGTCACAAGAGAACTCGCTTTAAAAGTAACAATTTCCAACAGTATACTTTAGTAATATAAGAAAAAAAGAAGGGCATAAGAAAACAGAGCAGCAGGTATGGTAAGGAAACGAGGTCAAGCGAAAGTTTTTAATGTAAAGTTATAAACATACCCTAAGAAAATACTTTTCTACAGGTTGATCAAGAAGTTTATTTAATTAATAAATATTCCCAATTTTATTATGAAATCTCTGGCAGATCAAATAAATATACGCATGAATTTAAAAAAATTAGAAAAGCAAAGTATGTGAATTGAAATTATCCAATTCCAATTATTTACAGACAACAATTTAGGGAGGAAGTTGAAGTACGATCTAATTGAAAGATCTAGAACCCCATGTACTAACTCAATGGTCACAGTAATCAAGTCTAATAATACAATTAGATTATAATATATTGACGGTCGTAAGCTTAACGAAATTATTGTACCCGACTTCTTCCATCGAAGATTGAAGATATTTTACGTAAATTAAGAAACAAAAAGTTCATAAGTGAGATAGACTTAACAATAAGCATTTGGCAGATTGTTTTAAGTAAATAATCAGGAAAAAATAAGGGGTTGCTTTACGAAAAAATCTAGAAACAATTTTATTAATATTTAAAGCAAGAGGTCTAACAATCAACCCTAAATAGACACAATGTTTAGCCAAGAATAGGTGAAGTTCTTGTGATACAGTTTTCAACTGAAGGGATAGGAACGGTTCATGAGTAGTTGACAACCATCAGTGAGTTGAATTTCTCAGGTTAGGACAACATCCCCTATGATATTGCAAGTCGTAAGTATGGAAATGGGCAAGACAACAAAAACTAAACAGTGATCAAAATAGGGGAAGTTAGAGTAAAAACGTTAGAAACCACAAAAAAAAAAAAATTTAGTCATTTTAGAAGAGAACAAATAAATGATAGATTTTTAGGAAAATATCTAGAAATATTCAGATGTACCCATCCTAGAGAATACATGACTGATTTGTTCTATCAGTGAATTGAATAAATAATCAAAAATAAATTAAATCAAAATCAAAATTATAATTTGAAAATTTTCAAAATCAATAAACAAGTTACCGAGACCAACTAAATATGGTAAAAATAGAACATATACTTTTAAGAAGAGTACAAGTACCAATTATAAGTTACTAAGATTTATATTACCAAAAAATTAACTGGAAAATTACGTAAAAATTGTAAAATCGCTAAGAGAACAATAGGGAATATGAAAAACTGATGTATTAGGATCAGTGAACAGAAAATAGACAAGTGGAAAATTTCACAACAGGGAGAACCGGAAGGAAGATACAATAATGTCAAAACAAGGTTAAACAGTAAACAATCATATAATTTTTTAAAGTTAATAAGAAAGTGTACATTGATTAAGTTGGAAATATATAAAAAAAAAAAAAAAGATAAGAGAAATAACTTGTTACAGTTGAACAAAAGCCTAGAAGCCCGAGGCTATGAACGGAGAAGGAATTTAAAAGTCCAATTGTACAAAAGTATATTTCCAGGATGTCTCTAGTGAAACATGTAACAAGTAGTGTGAATATTCAATCAAGTGTGTGGTCGACCGCCCAAATCGAGACAAATCAAGGTCATCGAAACATCATAAATTCCAAGAAAATACACAGTTATGACAGAAAGAGAGACAGTTGACGGTTGAGTAATAACATGATCGAACGTAGAAATAAAAGAATATAGGAAATTAAATGAAAACAAATAAAGAAAATAAAAGGGATAAATTTTAAAATATAGTACCAATAAATGTATATTTTTATAAGATTAAAGGGGGCAACTTTTTTATATATAATACCTGGTGTTCCGAAAATAAGGAGTCGTGTATGAAGTAGATGAAGGTTTGAGAGGTATTAAATCATTGGCGTTTCACGTTATTGCTCAACAAAGAGATAAAAGTGGTGAAGTGGTCTAGATAAGTTAAATAATATAAAAATATTAAAAGTCAATTATTTTAGATTTAGAAAATAATAATAAGAAATGAAAAATAATAATAACGGTGTAAATGTTAAGTTTAAAGAAAGAATAATTAATTACAGAAGCAAGCAGAAAATTGAGATTTACAGATGAGAGAGATAATAGTCGAAATAAAGTGACGTTCAAAACCAAAACTATCAAGGTGTGAAAATAAAATTACTAGAACAATGGGTTGTGACAAGAAATAAAATTTCTCACTGGAATCAATCGAAGTTCCAAAGATGCACATAATCGCCAGGAATACGAAGAAAGTTGTATGGAGTAAATCCTACGATCCGGTTTAATTTTAAAAAATGACAAACAATCCTGATTTAAAAAGTAGAAACACTTAAATTCATTTATTAAATATTATTGGAGCAATTCCAGTCGGAAAATGGAGGAAAACAGGAACAAATATGAAGAATGTTAGGTTCCAAATGAGGTAAGGGAAAAGGGAAATTTTTGATCCAAGAATAAGGTACGAGCAAGGAATAACAATAAATAATCATGCAGAAAAAATCATAAGCTTCACTCGTTTAAAAATGTGATGGGTTGTAAGATGTTTCGCTCTCCGTCGGTTTCTTGAAAAATTTCAAATACCCACAAATAGTTAGAATGTTTCTATAGGGTAGACGTTGAAAGTATCAAGCCATCAAACAAAACCATGCGTTTCTGGGAACTATAAACGTGCTAGGACGAACTTTAATAATAAAGCATAAATATTAAAAAAGTTACAATAAAAATCATAAAAGCAAATAGAAAGACAGTCGAAAAAATTTAAAAGTTGTAGTCGTTTAAAGTAAATAAAACGAGATACTCGTCGCTGAAATCGCCTAGAAACGAGTTAACTAGGGCCGTCAAATAATCTGCCAAATTCATAAACAAGACCCTGGTCTCCGCCTAAGTCACCACAGGAACTGTAACCATTCAAGGAGACACCAGTCACCATAATCCATCTTCTACCAAGACCCTGAACTCCGCATAATTCACAGGTGTGCCGTAAACCAAAATTTCTATAAAAATTATCATTGAATTTCTGAGTTGTGTAAAATTTGTCGATTTTAAATAATCCTCCTTTGTGAATAGGATTCGTCAATTTGACTAAAATTTCCTTTCTATGATTACAAGTTGTCAATTTTAAAATAAATTTGTTTTTGAGAAAAAAAAGTTGCAAATTTTGTAATAATGTTTTAAACAAAATTTCTAAATTTGTAAGAAAATAGTTTTAATTTTTTGTAAAGTCTGCTTTGCTCTGCACCTAAGTTTAAGAAATTAAAATTTTGTTTAATTTCGATTAATGTTATTACTTTTTTGTCATAAGATGTATGGTTTCTGTTTGCAGGATTTTGTATATATTTTATTAGTTATAAGTATTTGAGTTCAAATAAATTTTACTTTCATTTTTTCATCACACGCCTTTTGTCGAGTAAATTCTCAGATGAAGCTATGCTCTTTTCTACTAATTAATGCATCTTCTCATTCTTTTTCATTATCGTTAACTATAAAATTAGCCTTTTGAAATATATTAGGTACAATATTGTTTCTCCGGTACATTCTTAAATCATTCATGTCGGTTATTTCTGTTTTACGTACATGAGTACTCCTTTATCCAGGCGTTTTCATAATTTTTCTATTATTTTCTGAATTTAGTTGAACAAACTGTTCAATGATGACTGATATGTATACTCTTTAAATTTTTAGAATCAAATAAACGATCAAAATTATCATCATTATAATCAACATTATCATTATCAACGTTGTCTGAAATATTTCATTATTTACGTTTTCTTTCATGATTGTTTTTTGTTTTAAAACATTGTTTTTTATTATTATTTTTTAATTAAATACTAAATCATTTTTTCTGAATTTCTTCATTCGTAAATATACTATCCCTATTATTAAAACAATCGTTAACTAACGTAATTAAATCATTATAAGAAAACAACTGCTCTTTTACCTTTTTCACGATTATTTTAATTTTACTTTTAATTAACTGAACACTTAACACATCTACATCATCAACAACACCAATCTCTATTATAGTTTTTAAACCATTAATTACATATTAACATGTATTAAACCAATTGTTGCCTAAAGAGTATATAGACTGCAATAACAAAAACAACCGTTTTTTCATATGATTGTGTGGTTTGGCTAGGACCTGCTACTACTAGATTTACGGTAGATTCCATGTCCATTTTAATAGAATAAATTTAAAAAATATTGGTAATTTATAAACGAAAAAGACATTTGTGTTAAAAATTGAAAATGTTTAGAAAAACAAAACAAAATATTCTTTCTAGGATAGGTACCAACAATAATAGAGACTAGCTATCAGCAAACTACTAAAGAAGCATAAATATTTAAACAATGAATGGGCCACGATATTTACTTGGTCATCTAGAATGTTTCAACACATGTCGGATAATCTTTGTAATATATGTACTCTAATTTTTTATTAAAAATAAAATATCTACATCTTATTTATCATGTGGAAAAAAATGTATGTTTTTATCTTAAGTTTTATATTTTGATCAAGTTTGAAAGCAAAACTAATTAAACTCACAAAAAATAATTTACCAAAAGATTAACGCCAACCAATATGTTTATTATCCCATTTCCTTGAATTAAATTAAAAGCTATAAACTTTAAAAAATAAACCAAAATTCGGAGTTTAAAATAACTGTTTTAGTTTCAAAATTATTGTCGCCAATCCCAGTTATGTTGTATAGATTAATTCAGGAAGAAACAGAGAAATAATTATTACTACTAGTGTTTTACTATTGAAAATAAAGAAACAATTTCATATAAACATTGGACAGGAAATGATTCATTTTTAGCTATCCGCCATTTTTTATTTTGTATTTTTTATACATTTTTTATATAGTTTATATCTTTGGATGTAGGAAATATATTGAACCCAAATTTTCTATACAAAGTGTCCTAAAAGTCCCACCCCCCTATTATTTTTATTATTAATGGAAATAGACAGATTTGATTTGGGGTAAGTTTAAATAACCAAAGGATAAATTTTTTGAAGTATCAATATTTTCAACCCTTACCTGCCAAATGGGGTAGTTTGTGGAAGGGTCAAGAATTTTAAAGAGCAACCCCTATTGAGCGATACCTCATTTTAAAGGCCTTTTAAAAATAAGAATTATGGCGTAAACTAGAGGTCTCTAAGTTCATCCTATCCAATATAGCGACCAATCGAATTGTGAATGTAGCCTACAAACTCCGGTTGTTTTTATTACATTACAAACTGCTCTATGATGGTAAAATGATGGTAAGAGTATTTTTCTAGCTCAGATTAAGTTCTAGAAATGGCTACCATTTACTTCTTGGCAGAAATAGATTCTGGACTCAAAAGCATGTTGTACATTTCGTAACATTTCCGGTGTAATTATTAACGTAAAATTCACAATTCGATTGATGGCTATGTTGGATAGGGTGCACTTAGAGACCCCTAGTTTGCGCCATTATTCTTATTTTTAAAAGACCTTTAAAATCAGGTATTGCTTAATATGGGTTGCTATTTAAAATTCTTGACTTACCCCAAACTATCCCATTTTGGGTTTAATAGTTGAAAATTTCGATACTTCATAAAACTTCTCCTTTGGTTATCTAAACTTTCCCCAAAGTAAATCTGTCTATTTCCATTAATAAAAAAAATAATAGGAGGAGGGACTTTATGGGCACTTGGTATATATTTGGTATAACATTTTTATCCATGTACAAAAAATCAATCCTCCGTTCATTTATTTTTATAATGATGGTCGTTTAAATTGTTTAATGTCAAATATGTCGAAAACCGCTAATTTTACAAAATATTTCCTAGAAAAAAAATCCTTTTTTAGTGAAAAAAAAAAGTTTTATATTTTTGTTTTGTAACTTAAACGATACCCGATTTATTATTGGCTAAAAACTAAAACTTTTAATCTTTTTAGTTGTCTTAATATGTAAAATTACACCAGCACCAAATTATGAGAAACACAATTTAAATAAAGTCCATAATAAGATATTGTAACAAACTTATAACAAAAAGTTTTTATTATACCAAATCAAAACAGTACTGTAAATAAAATTTTCAGTCTCATGAAAATTCTTTTAAAAGTAGGTTAAAGACAAAGAAAAAATCGGAAATGTAATTTCCTAGGAAAGCTGATCAACAATGAAAAGTTTAGCAAACATTTCAAATGCTGAGTATTTTGTGTGTTCCTTTCAGCTTAGTAACAAAAACAGTGCAAGTTAATAGTGAACGAAAATATGACATTCAAGTTTACGATTGAAGAATATGCTGATATTTATTTTTTTGAAGTAGTTTTGTAATGGAAATGCCGAACGGGAAAACGCAACTATCTGGGGAGATTTCCAAATTCCAAAATCTTTGTTTTAGTGTTCCGGTGTTTACATACAAATGGATCATTCCCAACTTCAAAATATACAGTGAGAACGGCAACAACATCACCATATTAATTTAGAAGAAAACTTAATACAACTTAGCCCAAATCTCAGTACAAAAAGAATTAATTGTCGCACCGAATTGACGCAAAGTAAAGTATGGCGAACAAAGATAAGAAAATCTGTACCCTTTCAACTATCCAAACATATTACCACAAAACCTATTATTATTATTATTATTATTTGGTACAAAACATATTACCAAGAGATTTACCGACATGACTAAATAATGGCCGCTGGCTTGAAAACAATGTTGATGAGTTAATTTTTTTTTTCTGTCGAAGCGACATTTACAAGAAATGAGATTTTTGACTCCAGAAATTCACGGGTGAGATTGAAGAAAAACCAAATTACATAATCGAAACTTTATTCCAACATAGGTTTCACGTTAGTGTTTGGAGTGGAATTATTTGTGACAAACTTTCGGGACCATTAATTTTTAATGACAACCTTACAAGTGCTGTGTATATGAATTTCATACAAAATGAGTTGCAATCACTTTTAGAAGACCTGCCTCTACTTACAAGGTGTGAACTTATTTTCCAGCAAGATGGGTAAACTCCATATAATTACATAGCCTTTAGGAATCACATAAATGAATTATTCGAAAACTGGATTGGACCAGGTGAAATAATCAATTTGCCTCAAATGTCTCCTGATTTTACACCTCTAAAATACCTATCAGTTTTCTCCTAATTTTTTTCTGGAGTAATTAATCTATTATGGACATCTAACAAGATAAAACTTTTTTTAGTTTTTCTCCAATAACTGGGTTATGTTTTAACTTACAGGCAAAACTGAAAAACCGTTTTGTTTGTCACTAAAAAAGAGATTTGTTTCTTTCTTGAAAGTATTTTGTAAAGTTGGCGATTTTTGTGTTATTTGACATTTTGAAAATAAAAAAACGAGGTTTTGGTTTTGAATACATAGTAAAAGATGTAATACCAAATATGTTTTTGACTATTTCTCAAGACATTAAACCAACTCTCTAACTATGTGTATAGATTCGTAAGTGTAAGTTATAATCCAAGATTGTTCTAAACTCTATATTAATTAATACTAAAGATATTATACTTACACTTACCTACACACAGAAAACAGAAACTGGTTCTCAAAATTCCTTGATACCAGGCACGCCCCTCGATATCTCCAGATTAATCCGTGACTTCTCTACAATAGTTTGATTACTGTTAAGATTTTCTAATACATTCAACATTATACAGTAATGTTTAAACCATTCAACAGATACCGGATTTATTCTTATAGAAATTATTGTTAATGTTTACGTCAAAGCTCTTCCTATTGAAATGAAGTAAACAAGGTAAACTTACATTAAAATTAATTATAGGTTTTGACAAAAATTTAAAAACCTCATATTTCGTGCAAAATTTTAACATTTTCCATGAAATTAATAAAAATCTATCCATTTGGTTTTCAAGTTTTATGTTCTTTATACAAAATCTTAACCACAACAATTAATTTTCCTTGTAAATAACCCCTATAATGACAAATTTGGTTAATAATAGAACTTTTATAATTCAAGTTATAAAACAAAACAATTATCCTTCTTTGTATTGAATAAAAACCTGACTATAGTATAAAATTTAATACTTTTGTAAGCAGTCAAAACTGAACTATTTTAGCCATTAAGAAAAATTATTTGAGTTTAAACAGCTCATTCAAAACTGTACAATTTTACCCAATTTTCGAGTCAGATAAACCAAATAGTTGGAAACAAACAATATATAACTACTGTTTACTTAATTAGACTGTGTTATTAAGTAATAAAAACTAAAAAAAATAGTGTTATCAAATTGTAGTCTATTCTTGGTAGAGGTATTGAAACGAAATGAGAATATTTCGGCACTAAAACAACATCATTAGTTATTTTATAATCCAATTTGTATATAAGTATCATAAATTGTATTTCAAGTATAAATCAGAAGATCAATATAATATGGTATAAACAGGTTATAGGCAGGTATGTAGCAGGTATATAGCAGGTATGTAGCCAACAATGTACAATTTGAAAATCTAAAACTATATATTTGAAAAATGTAATATCACCAACAATTTTACTGTCTAATTTTAAGGTTAATTATCTAACGATTACACCTTATCTAAAGATATCATGGAGAGTGCCTGGTATCAAAGAAGATTGAGAACCCCTCTTTGTGTTTTTGTGTGTAGGTAAGTGTAAGTATCATTAGTTTAGTATTAATTAATATAAGTTTAGAACAATCTTGGATCATAACTTACATTTAGGCTACCTACACACACAGTAAGAAAATTGGTTTCTTTTGTAACATCCGATATTAAAGTAAAACCAATTAAAAATCAACCCCTTTTCTATGTGTCTTGTTAAAAAAGAAAAATTGTTCTCAAGATATCATGTGGGGAAATAGCGTAATCAAACGTTTACGCAATATACATTATAAACAATGGAAATACAATCACTCGGTAGCTAAAGTGATGAAATTGTTTGAAGGTGTTCCTCCGTTGAATGGGTTTTTGTCATTATTTGGATATTTGAAATGAAAATAAAGAACATGTGAATCTTCAACCAAGTGGTTTCCCCTGTAAAGAAATATATAAACGTTACGGGGTTCTTGGACTTAAAAATGTATAAACATTACGTGCTTAGCATTCCCCTAACGCCAAGTCCATTTAGTGGTTGTTTTGAATTTGCTAAGGAAAACATTAAGACGTGCTTTAGCATATGCTAAAACAGTTCTCCAAGGTTGATTCCGAATAATAGGTAACATTTCAGAGAAATTTATGAGTCATAGTATTGGTGTTGTTTTAAACATTGCCCGTGACTTTGTCACGTTATTATAACGTTAGATATTTTCTATAGGAATCCAGGATGATAATTTAAAAACACCCTACCGTATATTGGTTCTAGGCTACACATGGTATTTAGAACGAATAATGTTTTTGTGTGAAACCAATGGTTTTTAAATATACGACATAAACAATTTTTAACAGCCCTCATTAATAAAAAGTGTGAAACATTTGATGTGTTATTTTTTTTTCTTAACTTTTATAGATTTTCGGGCTAAACTGCAGATTGACGATGTAACCAGAGAAAACAAAACTTCAAATATGCATCTAGAAGAGATACAGGTAAAGAGAATTTTTATGAAGGAATGTGTACTGATAATATACACTATTATTAATAATTGCTGTTACACACAAGTAAACCCTAATAATTGCTTTTACTAAATAACACTTTCAAATAAAATAGGTAACAAAAACTCTACATATTTGTAACATAAGTTTAGTAGTTAAAACGAAATTTTATATTTCATCGTTACATAATCTGAATTAAATTGGAATGAACAATTTTGCAATTAATTATTGCAATCCTATAGAACATCATCATTATTACGCATAAAGAATAAATAAGTCACAGATATATCCAAATCCAAGAGATAGGTTGAAAAGGAACAACAATGTAACATTAGACACAAACTTCTAAGTTTTTAATTGTAACTGAAACTCTTGTAGAACTTCCAGAACTAATCCGCCTAGTTAATATACAACTAGTAAATACAATGTACAAATTATAGTTTGCGTCATAACTAAACAAAGGGTTTAAGATATAGTATTTTGTAAACTAACAACAGAAACTCTATTAACAATGAAATAATTTATCGTACAATTTGTATATATCATAATAATCTACTAATTTGTATTTCATTTTATGCAGCTCAGTATTTTATTTTTTTATTTTGTCAGTTAGTCTCTGCCAATTTTTTAAGTAGACGCAACATCAAATAATTTGTGTGAAATTACTCACCTTTGTAGAAATTTACTAATAACTATGTCCTTTGTAATAATTACTTTGAATATTTAACCAGTATTTACAAATTCAAAATGTATTTCATAAGTTATTACTTAAACATGGTTACACAAATTTGTGTTAAATGCATCTCGAATTATAACCTTGGAAAATAAAACTGAAACACTTTAAAAATTGAAATAATAAATATAACAATGTTTATATAGATATCGACTGTAATTACAAATTTATATTTAATTTTATGCAACTAACATAAACCACGGTTTGATGAAGTATGATGAAAACGAATCTAGAATAATTTACAACTGAAAACTTCGTAGGTCATTCATAATAAATACGTCAAATAATAAGTTAATATCATTGATCAATATTCATATTATTTTTATAAAAGGTATGCAAACAAAGAATTTACCCGTTTTAGTACAACAAACCTAATAATAGAAACTTGAAACTAAATTTTATTTACCTCCGATATTTATAAGTGTAACATTAATTTTTTTTAAACGTAAGTAAACATAGATGCACGTTTTTATGAAAATGAAACCAGGAGTAGTATTTCGAAAATTGACAACAAACTGATAAACTTGCAGTTGAAATATGAAATCTTAAAAGTTATTTATACAGTAGATATAAAATATGCCATATATTTTTTTTGTAACGCATGTAAACAAAGATTTTACCTATGTACAAAAACAGTAAGATATAGTATTGAAAAGGTGCTACTGAATCCCTAGTTGTATTGACGTATATAATCATACAAGTTATGTTATATCATCTGCTTTTAAATATATAAATAATTTTTTTGCACCATAAGTAAACAAAGATTTTTCTAATTTTTATGAAAACGCTACTAGAAAGAATAATATGAAATCGAACAACTGAAACCCTGGTTGCAATAAACTAATAAACCAAAAAGTTGTGTGTATGACTGTTATGTACATAAAAATTTGCTATTTGTAATACTAATAATAAATAAAAATAATTTAGACAAACAATCTAAACCTACTTTTTAAAGCAAAAAATAAAGAGTAAAATAAAACTTGAGAAGTTATGAAGGAATAACTTGTCATATTCAAGTAATTAATCTTATAAGTTAGATATATCACTATTATTTATGAATCTGATTTTTTTTAATATGACTTGTGTAAACGAGGTCTCACACATATTGAATAAATTGCAGGTTGAAATACTATTTTTAAAAGTAACAACTAAAAATTATTATCTTTGAAATAATTAGTTATAAATGTTATATATATATATATATATATATATCACGGTTATTTAGAAATTTGTATTTGCAATACAAATATTTATATATATATTTGCAATACATGACCACAATGAATACACAGATTTTTAAGAAAATGAAAAATGTCAAAAAGAAAATAAACGCTGTCTTAAGTTTATACAAAATAATTTGTTATTTAAAAGTACCCTGAACCGACTTTTCTTGTGTCACAGACTCGACAGAAGCTTAAAATATATATTATTACTTTCCAACTATAATTGACGTCGGTTAAAGATCAGTTTCGTTTTTTGGGGAATATTTCTTCAACATGATTATTTTGTTTTATTTTTTGCTTTTACTCAGATTTTGCAACACTACTTTGGGTAAATAATCTCAATATATCACAATCATATAAAAGAAATCCGTTTAACTGATTTTGAAATGGGGAACATTATATTTTCTTCGGACCCTTAGAGGCAAACATTTAGTATAATCTATTCCAAACCATGAGAGTGAATAACAGTCGTAATTTTGGTTTTTGGAATTATCAGACAAAACTACTTCTTCTCAATTCAGAGGGTATCTGAATGGATATATTCAATACATAAGTTTCTATAATAAGTATATGTGGCAAAAATCGAAAACAACATGTCAAAATTTTACGAACAGCTCAATACTTTACATATATCAGAAATGTAGACTAATCAGATTATCTTGTGGTAACAATAGTCCATAGTTATGTTTCTCTTCACTAGCTGTTTAGGCTTTTTCAGCCATTATCAAGTTTTTCTAAGTCAATAATTATAAATTAAAAATCTCATATGCATGTACTACATAACACTGACACCAACGCTTATTATATGTTATACGCATAGTAGGCCCACTATCTCTACGCGTATTGTCGTTGCTGTACACTTTGTATCATACTATATTCACTTAAAAAATGTACGAATATTTTTCAAACGTATGGAGTATTCAATTTTTTAGTCTACGAAGATAGTGTACTTGTAAACCAACATTTAAAATAATTTAGATTAGAACTTTACTCTTAATTAGTACAATTCATCATCCTTTACAATCTTAGTACTAATATAATAATTTGAACAAATATAAAATTATACAATTCAATAAAATGCATGGATTTAGGTTAACATTAGTAGCACATGGGTTCATATAATTGATTTTATATTACTATCGCTAAACTCCGACACACTACACAGTGGGTTAATAATACACCATTTATACAATTTGTTCTTACGTATTTCTAGAGATAAATATTTAAAGTTAGGTGGTAACTTGTTAAAAAGTCTTAATTCCAAGATATGATCATTGTTGGTAGATATTATGTTAGGTCTACAGTACATTAATTGAATTAAATAAATCACTAGAGCACTGTGGTGATTATATATGAACAAGGAAAAACTCCAAACCACAAAATGATACAACTACACAAAACTGTATATTGCGTTTATATTACCTTATGTACATTTCGATAGCTCTGCTATGTGTGTAATAGTTATTTGTTAATTATTATATTTTTTAGTGTTGTTTTCGTTCAGATATTAATTTTCCGAATTAACGAGTTAAAGCAAATCATTGCTTCTCTCAAAGCATCATCAGGAAACTACCTCTATATTTCCAAATTAGAACGATGATTATTGAATTTGGTGTCATCGGCAAAAGTAAACAAATTTAAAGGAACATTGCATGGTAGATCATTATAGGATACATATCAATAGAAGTAATGGATGACTAGAGAGATTAACAATAGAACCTCTGCCATTTGTATTTACCCCTTGATTCCTAGCGCCAGGATAGTATATAACAAGGAACTAATATAACAAGCTCACAAATATAACAAGTCATCCTTCAAACTTAAATAATGCAAAAAAAAGGATTAAATGACTTGAACAATTGTTAATAACTCGTAAATAAATATCATAAGCACTAGAAATAACGATAACGCAAAAGTAACACCATAAATAGGAAAATAAGGAACTATCGTACTATTCCTAAAAAGGGAAAAAATTGGTAATAGAACATCGACAATGTATTATAAATAATTATATAATTTACAATTACTTCACAAAATTAATAAGCATTACTCATCGATAAAAACTCACCTAAAATACAGAGAGGGTTGTGCAAGCACCTTGATTGGCATCCATCATAGTATGTAATATCGACAATGTAAATATAAAATTTACTATTCCTTCGTAAAATAAGCGTACATTCACTTAAAAAACTAACCTGTCATAATAAAGAGATTTTTGCAAGCAACTTAATGCGTGCCGATAATATTATTTATTAATGAAACATTACTATTACTAAGTAAAATAAGTACACATTCACGGAATAAAACTAATCTATTATTACAAAGAGGCTTGGACAAGCAGCATGATATGCGCTCATCATATTATTTAAGATTTTAATATCGATAATTTCAATTATGGTTAGTACGAATACTAGGCACATATTCATAATTAGTTCTATGATGGAGCTCGTCATATTATCACGAATATTACTGAGATAATTTAAAATACTGTCACCAGGAAAACTAAACATATTAATCATTATCTTGGTCTCAGAAGATTCGGTCAGAAGTTCATTGTAGAGCGCGTTGGTGGTGCTTGGATTTGAAGGGGGATATTAATTTATACGTGTTTAATTGCCAGAATTTCATGGACTCGCCTTAGAAAACTTTTGTTCAATGGATACCCAATTTATAAAACCTAACGTTAATAAAATTGTATTTCGACTAATTTGATTCAAGTTGTATAAACAGAGAACATGGGATAAGGACAATTAGATTATTATCAATTAAATAACAGGCGCCTTCATTGTTTTAAGCCGGCTTTATGCAGAGCAGTTCTTTCGATGAGAAAAGCAAGTTGTGACAAAGTTGTTTCACAGAAGATTCAGTTAAAAAAGACGTTATAAATGAAACAGCTCTTTCGGTAGGTGAAGACGAACGTGCACATGTCTTTCAATCGGAGAAGAAAGCGGTGACGAAAGGTTCTGTCAAAAATGAATATTTGACCATCATTTTCGGTCAGAGAAGATTCGGTCACAGAAGATTCGTTCGGAGAAAACCACTCCCATCGAAAATTGATATCTGAAACTCTAGTAGCAATGAAATAACAAATATTATAAATTAAATATGTCACTTGCGTGATAAGGATTGTCATCACGTAGAGAGGGGGTTAACTGATATGATGCAAAACATTTTGCTTGCAATGTATCATCAGGCAACCCGCTAGTAGAGCTGTTAGAATAGAGGTATCGCCAGGAAAAAAGGGATGTATGAAATGATTTCACTACACTAATGGAGGGATGTGTACCAAATTTGAACTCAATATCATATCTACTTCAAAATATATAAGATTTTTATTGTTAAAAACAAATGGCGAAAAAATGGGAACCGAACGTTATTGGACCTATTATTTTATTTTTACGTAAGGAAATATACTTCTAAGCGATTCCAGAGAGTTCTTGAAATAATAATAATGAAAAATATTATATATATATATATATATATAATT
Source organism: Aphrophora alni (assembly GCA_963513935.1). Lineage (NCBI taxonomy): Eukaryota > Metazoa > Arthropoda > Insecta > Hemiptera > Aphrophoridae > Aphrophora > Aphrophora alni. The sequence continues at coordinate 126,867,731 of OY740769.1, read as the reverse complement.
CACTGATATTTACTATGCGGTATTTGGATTTTGATTTTGCAAAGTAATTAAATAAAGATATTTCAAATTTTTAGGAAAAATATAAAAAAGTATCTGCAAAAATGACAACTAAAACCTTCGTGTAATTGAAATAATTAGTCTAACAAGATTATACAGAGTGTTCAAAAGTATGGATACTGTTTTATATTGAACAAAACTATTTTAAAAGAAAGATGTTATATCTATACGTTAATAAAATGTTATTATTGTGTAAAGAGTGTTCAAATGTTAACATAACTTTTTTTTTTTAACTTTTTTATACAACGTCATTATTATTTTAAAATATTCTAATAAATTATTTTGAGATACTTAATAGGCAACAGTTATCATTTCATCTTCCACCATATCCTAGTTATTGCGTAATAAATTCGCAATTTTTGAATCATTATTATACGTTCTTTGCGTGTCTGAGTGAATAATAATATATTATGTGGTTATTATGATGCAAAGTAAGCCAAGATGTATTTGAAATTAAATATCCGGTATAAGGTGTTCTAAAAGGAAATATATTGAGCCTCATATTTATTAATTAGAAAAAATATTAGAAACAAATGCTACTTTAGTTTAATTTATAATATGCAATATTTTCAGTTGTTACAAATTTAGGCAACCTAAACAACATATTAATAAAATCTGGGATACAAATTAATAAGCATAAAGTGTAAAAAATAATTCGTCATTAAGATTTGTTAAGAAAATCTACCCACAAATAAGTAACAAGAAAAACAATCACTGATACTCTACTAAAATTGTAAAAAGAAAATGATCTAAGAAAAAATATATTTTATCACCAGTATTTAAAAAGGGAAGTCAAAAAAGAGTTTATACATTTTAAATAAACTACACCAAGAAACAATAACTTGAATGCTACAATTAATTTTGTCTAGCATTGTAATATTGAAACTTTCAAATTATATTCATAAACCCAATTCACAAGTTTTTCATTTATTTTTGGAACGTTAATTGTCAAAATTTTTATCAATGTTCAATAAAACCTAACTAGAAATATTATCTTAAAAAGTGACAACGAAATCCCTTGTAACATTGAAATAAATAATTTTACAAGTTATTTATATCACCGGTAATGATAAATTTAGCATTACACACATTTTACCCATTTTTAGGAAAACCTATCTAGAAATAGCAACTTTAAAATGGGAAACAGAAACATTTATAACATTAAAATAATTTATCTAACTATTATATATTTAATTGGTATTTAGAAATTTGGTAAAATGTACAAATATTTTGAAAATTCTTATTCTAATAAATTGTCACAAAATAATTTTAATTCTCTATATCTATCTTATTTTTATTTATGTTTCCTTAGAATCTATCTCAAAGGTGTGCCTTTTGGAGCTCTTGTTATCTCATCAAATCAAAAATTTTCTTTACTTTAATTTTAAATTTGGTTTTAGAGCACTTGATTTCTTTTTCCAAAATTTGAAATTCACTGAATAAGGATATTTTAAGAATATAGAACAAGTTTGCACAAATAACAGTTTTATTATTTTGAAACAAATTTTAAACTGGAATGTTGAATACTACTTATTTATGCTAAAGACCGTAGGTACTTGATGGTATTCCATTTTAAATAAATTAAAACAACAAATTTTTTAGTATAAACCACAATATTTTAATTGAAACCTGCCGACAATGGTTTTGCTAGTTAAAGCATTGTAAAGGACTTATACAAGAATGAAACAAAAATGTTCAGTACACAATATAACAACACAGTATGACAATAGTTGGGTATTTCCCTTAGTACCTAAATGAGAAAGACAGAGGAGGGTAGTGGAGAGGAGGGTCAATGACTTGACTTGGTTAATGGTTTTAAAAGTGGGGAATTACAATCTATTTTTTCATTTAAAACTAACACATTTTTATTTTAAGTAATCTATTGATTTCTAAATTTTCCAAAAGGTTTATTTTTTATATTTATTAGCTATGTGTAAAATTTCAAAATTTATATTACCATGAATATCCGAAACATTAAGTGTTTTTAGATGATTAGCAAAACTAGAGTCCTCATGTCCTAACCTCCAAATTCTGTCATGCTCAATTAATCTACAGTAGTTTTAAATTTCTACCCGTTTGCCCTATATATATGTACCGTAACAAATTTTACAAAGTAATGCTTTAACTAGCGAAACCATGGTCGGCAAGTTTAAATATTGTGGTTTATGTTTAAAACTTAAAGGTTGTTTATTTATTTAATACTACTTGACTTTAATAATTTAAAATCATTACAACTTTCATGAGCTGACTTATCCTAACATATGAAATTTAAACCTTATTTCTATAGACAATCTGATACACACCTAATTCTATACTTATCCTATAATACTTAAGTTCTAAACAATATAAATACTATCTTAATAATTATGAAATTTTGAAATTCTACTCTTATATTTGACCAATCTGTTTTCTTTAAATAGATTTATTTGAAGTTTTTCAATAATGACAATGACTTTAATTTAATTAATTATTTCTTTTCGCTTATTTCCTATTATTATGTTATTTATTCCCGATTTTATTTAAAAAATTTAAAGTTTTGAAAGATTTTTTTATATTGAAATTCTTGATTTATGAGGTACCTTCTTAAATTGAATAGAGCTGGTCTTTTCTCCCTCAGGTTTTGGATGAATATGGTCCCTGAAAAATTCGCCCAGTGATGTCTTCCTCCAGTAAATCTACAGATGTCCTTCTTTCTTATTTTCTTCCCCTGGTCCCGTAAATTCTTCTAAAATTGTTCTTCACCATAACTCCCGTTCGCTTCGCTCGATCTTCTTTCGGATTGGCTCATTTTGAAGCTCCCTTCTTCCTGGTTCTGTTAAAACTTTATTTGAACCCGTGCGACCTTCCTTTCTTGAGTTATGGGGACTAAGATTTCGTGATTTTTCCAAATTTACTTCCTTATTTTGGAAAACTTTAAAATTTTCATTTTTATTATTGTTCCTCCTATTCCAAAAGTCTCAAAACTGTTCCCCTCTTCTTCCTGGCTTTTTTTGTTCCCAAATTATGACACTTCCTTCCTATTTGGTAATTATTAATCTTTTTATTTTATTAGGTTTAATTGTTTTTTTATTTGGGTTAGTTATTATTATTAATTGGTCTTATGAACACATTACTTTATTAATACTTTTTCGTTACTAATCTTACATCGCTACTAGCCTTGGCGAGTTACAGTATTTTTCCCCATAATGCATCTAATTACTACTTTTATTTCTACTATTTTTGGTTTATTTTACTGAAACATTTGGAATTTTGAGTTTTTCAAAATTTCACCTTGATATCGGTTTTTTGGACCGTCACTCTCTGTGTGTGTATGTATATTGCCGCGCTCCGCCTCGGTGTCGTGGGTCCGCGCGCCGACTCTTCGCAGCACTTACCACACTCCGCTCACCCTTCACGAATTTAAGATTCTATGTTCCCTTTTTGGAACACTATTTATCACGAACTCTTAAACTCGCTGTACGATCACCACCGACTGGGCGAACCACCTTTCTTCTCAGAACAAGCGCGGGCAAGGCCAAGATGCTCACTTTTACTTTTTTGAATCAAAGATTTTGCAACTCTTGGCTCTAGTAAGTATGAGCTTGTCCTCATAAACTTACTAACTTTTAATTTACGCAAAATTCCCTGAATTTTATCTCAATGCTCGATTATTTGACTCTTTTTTAAGATTAACACTCTCTCTCTCCAAGGTCGTGCCTTTTGGGAGAAATCGGCTCTTAAGTTCTGATGATAACTTTTAAAATTTTCAAATTATATTACCAGAGCACACACATAAGATTTATGTTTAAACAAGGTTAATAGCACATACAGAATGGATATATATTGAAAACACAACAAAATTTAGAAATGAATTATTTATATATTCTTTTCTCTTTAGCACAGAAAAATGTTAAATTCAAAAACTTTTTTAATAACACCAAACAATTTGATTAAACAACAACACAACTATTTATTTATTTGACAAAATTTATCAATGTAATATTTTCTATATTCTAAACAAAATAAAAACGCTTGACTTTTCAGACAGAACCACAAACAGTTTTTCCTGTACTGAAAAAGTCGTATTTAATTATTAATTATTTTCAACACCAAAGCAGAGGTTTAAAAATGAATTTAATTTTTAATAATTCCCCTAATGACGTTATATTTGAAATGAAGTTAATATTTGCGAATTATTCCTTAAGTATAAGATACCTTCACACTTTATTAGAAGTTCTAGTTGGATTTGGAATTTGTTGTATAATTAGGCTGATGTTGATTTGATGTTTTCGATCCAGAGTCTGTAAGCTGCTATGTAGTTGAATGCTGGTCTCGAATTCTTCTAAGTTGCCTTGAAGTTCGATTTAGAGTTGAAATTATTCTAAGTCCAGTTAAGTAGAGTGACAGTTGAATTTTCCTCTCAGCTCAGAGTCGGTTGCAGAAGAAACGTCCACTTCGCGTCGATTCCAAATCAAAAGTGTCCTTCTTTCGAACGACAAATTACGGTCTCCCTGTCAGTGGGAATTAATCCACTTTTCTGGAGCCAATTTGCCTCCCTTTTAGGGAAAAAGGTATTTTCTTTATATTATGTGTTTTCAGGCCATTTTGGTCTGAAATATTTACACTATATATTTTATTAGTCATATTTTTTGACTAATGAATAGTTTTCTTCCTTTATTATTAATTAAAACACCTTTTAATTAATAATTTATTGTATTTATTCTTCAACGTTATCTGTGATCCAAGTTGGCAATATGATGTTTCAAACTTTGGATTCGGCTGAGGATGCGCGCGCAACTTTTCATGTTTTTGCATGAAAATCTCTACTTTGTTCGTTTTTTCGTTCAACTCGCTATAACTTTCGAACGCTCGAACCGATTTTAAAGTTCCTTTCGGATTCTTCTTCCTATCCATCTTGTCGGTCTTGTGGAACTTGATTCATCGCTCTACTACGCTTCGTTCGCGAGTTATCGCCCTTTTCCCGAAATTCGATTTTTCTTCTTTCCAAATTTTGAGATAAGTCCTTTCTCAAAATTCTTTTGACGAAATCTTGTTCCTCTTCTACTACGACGAAAAACTCTGTTTGTACTTTTCACATAACTCGTTTGGTTTTTGAGTTATGCGTCCTTGAAGTCCCAAAGTTTTTACCGTATGAGTTTTTGTTCATAAACCCCCCCCCCATTATATTTTATTACTTCTGCTTTGATGTTTTACAATTTTACATACTAGATATCTATAATTACAATGTTATTTTACCCCTTTAACTTTTAATTTAACCGCTTTTGGGCTTTGAAGTTTTACGTTTTGTAATTATTATATCTCCCTTATTTTATTCTCAAATTTGATTCTAAGTACATATTATTGTGCCCAATTGTGGTCTCTTCAATAGTACTTATTATTATTTTTTAAATAATCCCCCCTTCAACTTAAAAATTCCAAAAAACTCCCCAAGAATGACTTTCTATGTCCATTTTCACCTGTTAAGTATTATTAATTCATATTTCTTATTTAGGATTATTATTAGTTCCCCTCTGAGTTATGACTCTACGTTTTTTGAATTTTGAATTTAAGTTTTTTCCAAATTTTAGGTTTTTGAGCCCCTATAAAAACTTGAATAACTTTTTTGCTTTAATTGCTTTTAAATTTATTCTTCGATATTATTAATCGGTTGATTCTACTGTACATTAATTTATTTTAATAATTTAGTATTTTAATAAAATAAGAAACAAGACAGAGCGACTGTACACGATCCAACATGCAGTGTTCAACACCTGTTGCCGTGACGTCATCGTCCCTCCTCGTCTCCCATCTACATGGCTTTATCGCGGGAATTTAAACTGTTTTAAATTGGCTTGAGACTTTTGGCTTTTCCCAAACCGTCTCAGTATGTGTGTTTTTGTGTAGGTGTGCTTGTATTTGTGTGTGTGTGAGTGTGTGTGTGTGTGTGTGTGTGTGTGTGTGTGTGTGTGTGTGTGTGTGTGTGTGTGTGTGTGTGTGTGTTTTAGCCTTCCACCCTTACCGTTCGTGCGGTAGAACATAATAGAGAACGGTTTTTCCGTTCTGTGTGTCGCTTTATCAAAATACAACCCAGCATTAGTTTGAAATGCCCCCAAACGCCGTCAACGTTCTTAATTATGTTGGTATATTTGAAAAAAAAATGTTAGTCTAACTGTAAAACTAAATTTTTCCATTATGTAAAGAATACGCGTACAGTGGCAGCTCTCTTTTGTGTTCATAGACCACAATGCTTTAATTGGAGCGAACAAGCGTTACAGGCTAGTATATGGCAACAAGTTAACAAAGTGAATTTTATGTCCGATTGGTAGCAAATTTCAATAGCTTACACCTTGCTTGTAGTGGTAGTCGTGTTTACAGAGAGGTTGTTATTGGCTCCAAATCAGTAGGGGCATTGCTGAATTTATTATTTTCACTCTCTCGTAACGATTAATGATTTTTAAAGGTTCTGAAAATTCCGACATTTATTGTACGGTCTTCTCTAGCAAAAATTTCGTATCTAATATCGTCGAATAGAAATACTGACCAATAGAAATTGTTGACCGATACCGCAGATGCAACTTCGGCGTCCGCTTTTGTACCGCTCAGTGTTCCTTTAATTTGCAATATACTTCCAAACATTCCTGTGAATATGTCCTGTTCATTAATAGGTATACGAATTTCATCGTTGTTTCCGTACGTTGACGACGCATAAGGTCTGTGCGAATGGTAGTCCAAACAACTTATGACGTCAATGTAATCTGCCTCACTATCTATTGCCAGTATATCCATTTCACTTTAAATCCCAAAGATGATAGAAAACATATTCTTCTAGCAGTTAACTCTGTTGAGTTTAAACGTACACTGATACTGGTCTTATAACGTTGTCCTTTAAATATGAGACCCATTTTGATGTAAATGCAATTGGAAAGAAAATGATGCTTCTCTGAAATTAGAGGTACTTTATTCTGATCTCTAAAGCTTACGGTGATGTTATAAACAGTTTTCACGTTGACGGGTAAATGTAATACAGTCGTCGGTATTTATACAATATTGTACCCCGGAGCCACTTCTGGGTAAAATTCGTGTACATTGTACGACTAATTTACTTTTATAAATGAATCAGTAACAATATTACTCGCAACTCTAATAGCATTCACCTTTATAATATTGACGGACAAATCAGTTTCGTGTTTTCGGTTGGCAGATAACCCTCCATTATCGAAAGCAAGTCATTTTCTGATAGAAAAGTCTTTAAAATATGTAGTCTCTCAATACCTAACTTACGATTTAAGTGTGATATTGTTTGGCTTAAGTGTAAATAGAATATCCGTTTGTAACTGTGATTTGATATATTTTTTGATAAGCTCAATTTCGTACTAACCTGTTGGTATAGCATCGGTGACTTCATAATTATCATTTTAATCACTACCGAGATATAATTTATTGTTAATTCCCTCTTCCATCTTGGGGATGAGTTGTACACAGCAAGATCGATGAAACCGATTTCCCACTCTCCATCGGTTAGATCAACCGGTTTTAAAGAAATGAAAGTGTAGAGCTATTGGTGTTTAATACAATACTTATGATAGTAGAAACTTTAACCACTAATGTCCACTGACAACTGAGTTGTCACTCTGATGAGGCTTGTAATATAGTGAACATTAGTGGTGAAGGAACCAAAATATCTAGTTGCTTCGATTGGAGGACTAAGATTTCTGAAACTTTCATAGTACTCCACATATTCACTGCGTCCTCATAGTATTTGTTGGCCAGGTCTTCCATGTTTATTGAGATTTTACGTTGCATATAACCGTTCTTTGAGCGTCAAATTTATTGTGGGTGTACATGTTTTACCGATAAAATACACTTTAGAATATTTCAAATTTAGACGGTCCCCGCTGTCTAGCGCAGTACTATTATCCTGTAACCGATCATTTTTAAAGTTATAGCCACTATTAGGTTTACTGGAATTATTGATTGGTGATATTATTTCGTCACGGCCACAACATTGTCTATCGGCTTAGCTAAACCACCTATACGGGCTCTGACAAAGCATGACGTCAGGCTGTAACATGTAACTGTGAAGTCACAAGCAGACGATCAAAAAAGGCCGACAGAAATGGCTTCCAGAGAAGAGAAGGGAGGGAGTGGCAAGGGGAGAGGCAACCAAGTCCCACCATCACTACCACCTCACTCTCCACCACCTCTTACCACGCCCAAACGCCCCACTCCAATTTTATTCTAAAGTGCCTCGTTATCTACTAATACCATATAAAATAGTAACATTAATGTAAAAATGCCTATGTGTAAATTGTTTAATAAGCTGTTTTTTTTATATGTTACGTAGTTTTTATTTCTCAATGGAAGATGTAATTTCTCTTTTCTTTAGAATAATACACCTGTATATTTAATATACTATTCCATCACAGTTAAATGTCACTTCTTTATATCATGGTAGTACTGTTTAGATTTGTAAGGGGTAAAACAGTAAACAGAACTATTATACAAATTAAAATTTCTAATACGATAAGGTACTACTTAGCGATATAAATTGCACGTTTTCGTCTCCTGTTGGGGAATGACTCTAGTTGTGTCTGCTAAATAAGAGGTCTGTTAGAACACCCATCAATCGTCGTTTAACGATCCGATCCTATGTCAGGACTCGCACAAACAAATGCCCCGTTCCCGATCTTTTCACTTGGCCAGACACTATTGACGATTAATTTACATCTAATAACTCATCTATTTATTCCAATTATTAATTAATATAATTTAGGACTTACGGGGATTATATAAGTAACCTAACTGGATATTGCACATTGCACAAGGCCCAATACGTTTTACGCTTATGCGATCCTCACCGTACGTCAATTTACACGCCAGTCGTATAAGTCACCAATATTTATATATTTTCAATCTATTTTGTACAACGTATTTAAGATATTTTACCCACTTTAGTGAAAACTATAATATTATCATATATAGTAACAACTGAACTACTTGTAGAATTACAATATTTAATCTGCCAAGTTGAATGTGACACTAGTATTCACCAATATACAATTTATTATATATAAAATAGTAAACAAATGTTTTACAACAGCACCGTATTGTATTGTACAGCAATTGTAGAGTATTGTTTAAAGTGTTAACTAAAAACCTTAACTAACAACAAAATATTTTGACTGATACATATATTTAACTTTATTTTTCAGATTGAACTTCGTAGTTCTTTAAAATTAAATAAAAATAAAATCGAAAAAAGTATACACATGGCTGCCAGAATTAAAACGGCGGAAATTAATAAATTAGCAAAATGTAGCAAAAAACAGATAAAATCGGAAGCAAAACGACATCAAACTGATTTTGCAAAATTTGTAAAAATGAGTGGAGCTGAATTACAAGATTTAAATGCTGAAATGTTGAAAGCCAAAGAAATAACATCAGAAAGCGCTGAAAGAGTCTTAAATTTAGTCAAAATTTCCGTCGATAAATTGAAAGCTCTAATTGAACAAATCGGCCAAGATATTAAAGAGTTGGCAGAGACTTTTATGGACAAAGTGATCAAGTATACACATGAATGTGAAGCTAAAATAAAGATCATGTTAGCTGCACAAGAAATAGTTAAAAGTAAGGCTGCTGCTATTGATTGTGCTGACGATTTGACTAAACTAGGAATTTGCAGTAATGAAAGAATATTGGAGGTTTGGGAATCTAATGAAATGAAAATAAGAGAAGTTGAATCTAGTAGCAGGCAGTGTGTTTTTGATTTAACAGAAAATGTAAAAATAAAATATCAAGTAGTTTCATCATCAGATGCAGGATTACAAAGTTACAAGGAGTTCATGAATATTAAAATCAGTGCAGTAGCACGTGACATTTATGACAAGTTTAAAGAGTTGTTAAAAAATTGTCTTCCTTTGCTTCACCAGTTGGCAAAAAAATGCGGAGCTGGAATAAAAGAATTGGCGAAAGGTGAAAGTAACTTATTGAAAGTTATAGCAAACCATGAAGATCAGGGTACGCAACAAAAAATGTTGAATATTGTCAAAAAATTAATGGGCGATTTAGATAAATCCAATAAAAGAATATTCGAAGAGTTACTTAAAGAATTAATTGATGGAAGCAATAAAATTTGGGAAAATATTCAACAAAGTGTTGCTGATATAAAAACTTGCTCTCCTAAACAACGCTGTACTTAACCTAAAATTCATTAGTCATGGTTCAAGAACTGTAAGTATGAAAATATCAAGTTACTTTTCTACAGTCCATTCACCCAAGGACTATAAAATTTCTATCAGTTAGTTATTAGTATTTTTTACGAACTTTGTTTCGTTGAAAATTAAACATAAAACATTTATACCAAAATAAAACCTTTAGTATTTATATAAAACTTTCATGTAGTATTTGTGTAATTCTCTCACAAAATAATTTATTCGCACTCAAACTAAATTAATGAAGCCGCTAAGAAGAAACGTCGTGTAGGAAATTTAGCTGTTTAAAGTGTTAAGGGTAACAATCTCCTGTAAATTCTACATTACTGCCAAACTCATTACGTCCTTATTAGAGTCAGAGACCTTGGAACGTCTCACCGCATAACAACGAACTGGAGATGAAACCATGAAAACAGTGTAACTGGATAACAAAGTTAATTTTGTTATATTACAGTTTTCGGGGGGTAGTAAATGAGTAAATTAAGTTTTTCCTACTTTATTGATTTGTAATTTTGCTCTTAGTAATCACAATCGCTAAACCTAACAACAATGCATCACCTTCATAAATTTTGATTGTTACCCATTATAAATGCCTGTTTTCAGTGTGGCCTATTATTATTTTATTTTATAGTACCAACTAATTCCCCCTTTATTTTTTCAAAACCTTCAATTAAATATTTCTGTGTATACTAAATTTAGTACTTTTCTTAATATTTTTTCCGCAGTAAATATATCAGTATTGCATTTTACAGTATTCGACAAAAATCCTATATCCCTTTTTATATAAACATTTAATTCAATTGGCTTAAAGAAATCACAAGTGAATGATGAATTCCTATAAGATTTAAAAACTCATGATATCTGTGTTTGAAGAAAGCGTAAATGACGCAGTAACAGTAACAATAATGATGATCTTATAACAAAATGATATAACAGTATGATTAAATGATTTTGTAACAAAATCAATGCGTGTCCGATCTTTAAATGAGTATCAGCCCATTCATTGTAATAAGTTCGTGAACATGTTTATCACTGTAAAGCACGTCTGATATGAATGTTTTTATTCAATTGCAAATGTCACTACATTGAAAAATATTAGTTAGTTATTAAGTCTATCAACTAAGCCAAGTACGGCGTATGTTACCTGTTCATTGAATGCTCATTTGCGTTACTTGTCTTTTTCTTCTAATCTGTTCATTTTCTGTCTATTAGATGTAATAATTAAGTTGTAGCTTTAGCAATCGGCTTAATTTTTATTTGTTATGTATATAACTAGTCTTCAATAACTTTCATTGATGATTTTCTCCCCAGATAATCTTAAGCGTCAGCACGCTTTTTGAACAAGCTTTTTATCAGTAACTGTACTATCATGATATTTACGTTTGCCAAAACCATGCGCTTTGCTTGATGAGTGTCCTGTGTAATGAATGGGTCTCCTCGTCCAGGAGTTATTTTTGATTCTTTTCTTAGCCGCATTACTGATAACCTGGTATATGACAGTTAAACAGCAGTTCTACTGCTTTCATGATGCAATAACCAATATCATTTGCTTTACCTACTGAGTCTTATGTGTAATAACTAGGTCTCCTCGTTGACAGTATTGACTACCTGGTGTATGACATGTAAATAGTAGTTCTTTTGCTGCCATGATACTTGCAATAGTCAATACCATGTGCTATGCCGTCCCATGTTTAATGACTTGGTCTCCTCGTTTCAGTCGTTTTTTAGTATTCGTAGCTGAGTAGCAGTACTGATTACCTAGTACATGACATTTAAACAGTAGTCCTTTTATTGCCATGATACTTATAATAGCCAAGATCATGCACTTTGCCGGCAGAGTCTCATGTCTAATAAATAGATCTCCTCATTTCAGTCGTTTATTCCGATTCATTTCTTAGCCGCAGTACCGATAACCTGGTATATGACATTTAAACTTTAGTTCTTCTTCTGTCATGATACAATAGCCAAAATCATGGTCTTTGCTTGCAGAGTCTCATGTGTAATAACAAGGTCTACTCGTTTCAGTCATTTATTTTAAAACGTTACTAAGCCGCAGTATTGATAATCTGTATAATCTGTTATATGACATGTAAATAGTAGTTCTTCTGCTTTCTTGTTATTTGCAATAGCCAATATCATGGCTTTGACTGCAGAGTCACAAGTGTAATAACTAGGTCTTCATGTTTCAGTCGTTTATTCTGTTTCCTATCTTAGCCGCAGTACTGATAACGTGGTGACTCAGTAAAACGCTGCAAATTTATTAACGGAAATAAATTATTAAATAAGATTTGAATTTTGTATACCAAATTGATTGATCAGAATTATTTGTCATTGCTTTACATTTTTATAATTCATAATTATCAATTTTTGTATAAAAGTATCTGTTTTATAATATACTTTTTCTTTGATTTAGGTGTAAGAATGTTCTGAAGAAATTTACAACACAACAAAAGTTCAACTTTGGAAAACACATATTAAATTAATGATATTTTAAAACACTTGTGTCTTATCATATGCATTTAATTTAATAATAAACCATTATGACTTCAGATTATGTTTTGCTTGTTTTATTATTTTTTTTAACTGTATATAAATAATAATTAGTGTACTGAAAATCAGAATATGTAGCAAAATATACTAGGAGACCCAATGTCTGGTTTTGACCAGAGGACAAATAAGTAAACATATTTTCTGTCGCTTTACTAGCACTCTTCACTTAGCTTGTTTCAAATTCGAAGCTGAATTGATTCATCTACTGTTAATAATTTACTATATTTCATTGATGTAATATTTCTTTTTTCCTACTAGTAATGGTGCATAAATAGATGTATATTTACATGAAAAAACAAAACCACACACAAAACCTCAATACAAAATAAAGCACTACTTTGCATGAAAAGTACACACAATTTATTAATTAGAAGAATAAAATTATTAAAGTAGAAAGTTCTGTGTTAGAAAATTTTTTTTAACGAAAAAAATAATAAAATAGATAAACATGACATTCAATAAAATATATACAGAGTGATTCAGATCTCTTCGGATACTTAAGGGGAATGTTCCTGCGATTAGTCTAAACACAGAAAATGCTTTCATTTGCCTGATATAAGCTAAGTTGTCTGTATCCGCCATTTTGTAGTTTGTACAAAAACGTTATTAAATTGGAAGCTGATTAAATATCAAGTCCAAATTTTTATACATATTTTTTATTTGACCTTAATTCAGAGTACCAAAAACCACGACTTGATTTGTATTTTTTTTCGAGATGGCGGCCGTTAAACAATTTTAACTTCAAATATCTTGAATATATAAAAGTTAAACCACATTGTAACTGACATAAAGAGCACTTGCATTGGTTCTTTAAGAAGTATAATTTCTGAACACAACTTCAGGCACTGTTTCTGAAAAAAAAACATTATATATTAAGTCCCATGAATATCAGAGTAAATTTGGAAACAAAAATATTTGATCATCCAAAATTCTTGATAAGTTCCTTCACCAAGTGTAATGTTAATATATTTTTTATCGTTGTCGTCGCATAATTCGTTGACGTATTTCGTCAAACATAAGAGTAATTTTGTATTGTTTTCTCTATAGTAGTTTTCTCTATAGTTTCAACCTTTTATCAATTATTAAAACGATTTACTGAGTAATGTCTATTTAGGTAATGTTGTTGGTGTAAAATATTCTAATTTCATTACTATTACCATAGTAATGGGATGAATAAAAGTTATGAGAATGCCACTTAAAGTCTATAATTGATTCACTATTAATAACTTCCAAGTCAATGTTTAAGATATGATCAATAATTTTTATTCAACTTAAACGGAGAGAAAATTAAAAACAATATTTTTCAATTTTATTATTTTGAGATTTGAAAGATGAATGCAGTTATTTAATTTTTGTTGTTGTGATGATGTGTTTGCTATGTATGTCGCAATAAATACCAATCCCATATTTCATATGAACTTATAAAATCTCCTTTGATACTGACAAAAAAAAGAAAGAAAAACAGAAAGACAGATATAAAGAATAATTTGTTTTAAACAGATTTTACATGTTATTGTTTATAATTATGTACCCTTTAAATGCAATCGAATCATTACATTGTAGCATTCAAAAACATCAACTCACTTCTACCACGTTAAATAAATCTGTACTCATATTATCAACCGTCAATTCTTGCCTAGTCCACTCCGCCCTTGATTAGTGTCGCTGCGTGGTGACTCACAGCCGAAACAATCACCTGAGTTCTCCGTCTTGCTCTAACGGACGAAGTCCAGCCTTACCGATATCATACAACCTGTTCCGCTTGAAAAACGTACTCACTCCTGTCTTGGTCATCATAAAATGTAGACTCAAAATTTAACAAAGTGCTAGTTCTAATTTATGTTAACATTTGCTTCAGAAGAAATAAGTAATAAAGAAAGATGTCAGTGATGTGTTTTTTGTGGAGTAAAGATCAAGGTTGTTAAATTTTTTTTTATAAGTAACGGCACATGTTACGTGAGCTCTTTCTAGAGGATCCAGGTAACTTATCTTTTTTCAGATTTTACTATATTATAAAATTTTGTTAGTATTTTAAGCTTTGTTCATTAAGATATGTGTTTCATGTTTTATTTTAGTATTCAAAATTTAATATTTTCGTAAAAGTATTTTCCTTTCTTTAAAACATAATTTACAGATATTTTAGGCTTTGTTCATTAAGATATGTATTTGATGTTTTATTTAATATTCAAAATTTTACTGAAACTTAATAATTATAAAAAAAGCATTTTCCTTTCTTAAAACATAGTTTACAAAACCTTAAACAGTCAGACTTTAAGTATTGAGCAGTTATGTTGAAATTAGATCAAACTTGTAACAAACATTAAGCAAACAGAATATTAAATTTTTAAACATGTCAAAATGCTAATTAGAGAAATGTTTTTTCTGGACCAGAATACTTGTTTTTACAGATTTTCTAAGTGTCATACAAGTTTTATTTCAAACAAAATCAAAGTACTTATATACAATCTTTATGACAATCTAAGAAGGATTTAATTATAAACTTAATGAATTTCTGTAATACCGTTAATATTCTCTAATTTTGACGAAATAACTAGATATTTTAATAAAAGAATCTTGTTGTACAACATGTTTAAGTTTGCATAATTCTAGTAAACGTGTCTTTTCTACAGCAAAAAATCTGGTCCGAGAGTGAGAACCTGTTTAATTTTGCATATTCTACAGCAAAACAGTAGCTTCGTCAAGGTTTCTACCTGTTCTCAAAGACATGCTCAATCAAAGAACTTTGAATATTACAAGTGCACAAAAAATGATTTTCTTCTGAACACTGACTTTGTGAACTGTTTTTATATATATATATATATTTGTTCATCGACTGAACTCTGTTTAGCAAAATATGTCCTTTATTGTCTATATGTAATTATGTGTAACTATTTATAATTTAAAATATTTTTGGGTGGTGCTGCATGCAAACTTTTCGGTCCTGACAGCCTCAAAGAGGTTATTTCTAAATTAATAAATTGACGTCAATCTTAAAAATTTCAGTATTCTAAATCTTCACTATTTTCTTTTTAAAATTTTCTTATGTTATAAACTAAATTTTTTTTATTTAAATATATATATGTTGGCCAACTTAGTACGTAAGAAATTCAACAAACAAAATCATGATATTTAATAAGTAATTTAATAATGAACTTGTTAGAATTAATATAATTTTTGAACTTAAAATATTAATCTTGATTATAGAATCTTTTCTTTTTTTATTTATTGTTAAATTTTGTAACAGTTTATATAAATAAAAAGGGGGGGTAAATATCAGAATTTAATCATCAATATATTTTTTTTTTATTCTATCTTTTACTTTAAGGGCGTATAATTTTTTTGTTTGAAGATTAATTGTAATCTTTTAATTATTAAGCTTTGCTTATATCAATTTAATTTAAGGTGATGTTTTTCAAGTTTGTAAATGGTAAATACTGATCCGTCGAAATTTCTTTTTTTTTATTTATTAAATTTGAGTCTTGTTGATTACATAATTTGTCTTTGTCTTTTTTTTATTTAAACATCGTTACCAGTGGGTTCCGCCTTTTCTTTAATTTAAGTCGATTAGTAACAACATTTTCATCTCTAAATTTAATCAATTTCTCATATTTATCTTATAATCTAATAATGTTTTTATACAAATGACCCTTTGAATTAATAGGTAGGTAAATTACATACGTTGGGTTTTCTCCTATTTTAAATTCAAGTTCTACCATCGAATAAAATTCTATTTTATCAAGTCTTTCAAATCTATTTTATCTCTATTTTTTAAATCGGTTCATTACAATAAAAATCCCTTTTTAAAATAATATTATTAACTTTTGTAATGAGTTTTGTAGGGACTTTCTCACATTTTTGTTAGTTTATAATTTACAACTCTTTATTTATGAAATAGTTTAAATCTTCTATTTCATAAGTTCCTTCAGGCAACATAATTTCTTCAAAATAATAATTTGAATTTGCCCCTAACCACAATCACTGGAACTTAATAAAACACAATTATCTGATTGATTGTTCTTTATTAATTATATCCACTTAATGCCCTGATGTACATTTCGATAACATAGTTATCATCATCGGAGGGTCTTGCTTATAAACTAAATCTAACCTTACATATCTATTACTAAAATAAAATTAAACCTAAAACTATGATAACCTGAGTGTAGGCTAAAATCCCTCCCACTCCACGTATCAGTTGACCAGTAAGGGCTTTGTCAAGTTATTGTTATATGTCTTTGACCTATGGAGTGGGGTGAAAGATAACTGTACCTCTAACAAAGCTGATGAGAAAAGGTGGCCTACTCCTTACAAAAGTCATTATAACTTAACAATACAAAATAATGTGACTACTTAATTTATTACATCTGTATTTTCCCTAGATTAGTAAGAAAGTTAATATCCATGTGTATATACATATATACACATACACATATATATATACACACATATATACATACATACACATATCAACATACACATATCAACATACACAATATACACATGCATACACATATACACATGCATACACATAGACATACAAACACATACACATACATATACACATACACACATATACATATATACATATCTTACTACTAATTGAATACATAATATGTTACATTGATATACTTAATATATATTTAACAAATAATAAAATACATATTTAAATTCTACTTCACTTGTTACATAAATAAATAGAACTAACTTTATATCTGTGTTGATCTATAACTAGTTATAATTTTCAATATATGTATATACACATGGATATTAAATTTCTTACTAATCTAGGGAAAATACAGATGTAATAAATTAAGTAGTCACATTATTTTGTATTGTTAAGTTATAATGACTTTTGTAAGGAGTAGGCCACCTGTTCTCATCAGCTTTGTTAGAGGTACAGTTATCTTTCACCCCACTCTATAGGTCAAAGACATATAACAATAACTTGACAAAGGGCCAGCCCAAGCCCTTACTGTTCAACTGATATGTGGAGTGGGAGGGATTTTAGCCTACACTCAGGTTATCATAGTTTTAGGTTTAATTTTATTTTAGTAATAGATATGTAAGGTTAGATTTAGTTTATAAGCAAGACCCTTTGATGATGATAACTATGTTATCGAAATGTACATCAGGGCATTAAGTAGATATAATTAATAAAGAACAATCAATCAGATAATTGTGTTTTATTAAGTTCCAGTGATTGTGGTTAGGGGTAAATTCAAATTATTATTGTGAATTTCACCACAGTGCTCAACAAGATTGTATCATAATTTCTTCAGCATTTCCAAAATAAAATTTATCGTTTATAACCTTTTCAATATTAGGTATAGAATTATTTGTGATTAAATCAAGTAATCGAATTTCCCATTATAAAGAAGTTGAAAAATCAATAATTGGAGGAAAGAATTCACATGCAAATTCTGATTTTCACCCTGATATGAAAATCATAATGGCTGTGATTTAAGTATATCTAAACACAAATGACCGCAGTTGGCTATATTAAATTTTTGATTTGTTGTGTAATTATATATTTGTATTACAGATTGTTTAGAATTCAAATATTGTTTCATTTCAATGGGTGGTCTTATATTTCTTAAACCCAATGTGTTCATTGACCTTTTGAAACTATTTAGGTTAATTTATACTTGTTTAGTTGTATAAAACAAATGATGGTGGCGTATTGCACGTATAAACTATTTTGAAGTATGGAATTTTCAATATTTCAGCATATTTTATTAAATAATTAAGTGTGAAAGCTTTATTTCGTATATTATAGAATATTTTTGTCGAGTGTATTTTGTTTTCTTCTTTAGACCTTTTCCTCTCTATGGTCGTAAATATAAGCTTTTTCCTTCCGAAGAAGCATTTTGTTTTTTATTTGTTGTATGTAATTTCGTAATTGTTTTATTTAAGTCGTTTTCTTTTTTATGTACACAACTAAATTTACTTTTAGCCTTTCTTATGTTTGTTACTGCCCAACTTGGTGGTTTTCAACCTAAACGGTTGTCTGCTGATTTTACACGTCCCCAATGCAAGTACTCGATTTTCAGTAGCACGTTGCTAACTAGCACTGAATTTATTATAGGCTACGTATATCCGTGTTCTTTACACGCAGCATCTACCCTGATCTACACGTTTTAAAAGTTTAATAATTTTTTTTCTTGTCCAACAATATTGATGACCTGGTATGTGCAGTAATATAGGTAAAATGTCAATCAATAGTTTTGTTTAAGATGATACTACAAATTATTCGACCACGTTGATATTTAATTTAATAAAATAGATTAAATTTTTGTTAGCATCATTGATTTACACCTATCAGCGTGTGACATAGAGGTAGATTTATTGTTGATTTCTCACATAAGCCATATACATATAATCTATTAATCTGTGCAAAAAAGTCTCTCCCATATCCGTAGTTGTTAAATTCATTACTCCTTTATTGATTATATCTCTTATCATTTTCATTTATACATGTTTTTGAAGTAACCTAAATTAAGTAAATCAATTTCTGTTTATTAGTTGCAATTTTTTTAAGTTTTTAATTTTCCAAAGACAAATATGTTTCTTGCGTTTATATTGGTATACTAATATTTAAAAAAAAATTATGTTTGGATGTAAAAAATTTAAAAACATGTATAAGTTTGGATCTTTATCTTTGAAAAAACATAATTCATATAATCTCATTGTTAAATCTAATAATAAATTAGGCATAATAAATTATAATAAATTAGGCATGAAAATATCATGTTTTTTAACGTTTAATTTTCATGTACAATGATATCGTATGTTTAGCAAGATAAGAGCGTATAACATAAATAACTGTTTTAGAGAAATCACACAAAACATGTTTACTGATTTATAAATCTATTATAATAATATCGTACCATAATATTAATTATTATTTTATTTCTATGTATATTAATTCTATGTACATTTAATTTAATGTATATGCAAAATACATGTTTATAAAGTATTTATAATTTTAAAACGGTTGATACACATTTAATCATTTTTGTGACTAAGGGTTTTGTTTGTGAATATGTTATGAGTAAAGGTAGAGTAACTCTAACTATATTTTGTAGAACCTTAACTAATTCATTTGTTATAAATATTTTTGTAATATGTATATACAATTATATAATTCAAATTGGTTTCTTATAACCTAATAAAACTAACAACCAATACAATTTTGTAAGTTATGGTCAACATAATACAATTTTTATTATTATTTACTCCATTGTTTAACTCTGTGAACAACATCTTATTACATTGATTTATTTTTTATTAAGATTACAAAATGTTTAAATTGAAAAAAAATTATAAACTAAACTAAAAACATTAAATTACTTGTCACTAGTTTGTATCTTATTTTAACACTACCTGCATAATTAATTTTTCTTTAAACTATATCTCAAACAAAATTATTTTAAAGAATGTAAAAGTAGTTAGTTAATTAATAACACAAATCCCTTTTAATTTGTTATAATTTACTTTTTAGTATTAATTTTCTGCGTCACTGTTTCCTTCATCAATATGACAATGTGTTATCAAAGTTTCATAAAATTTAGTGTATCGTAAACGAATAATAGGTGATGAATACAAGTATTTTAAATTCTTTAATTTGGATTTTGAAATTGGGAGAGCAGTTGAATGGGCTGGTTTCAGACTTAGTTGTTTTGCGAGGCTTTTATGTAGACCAGATTTCTTATTGTCTTTTACATTGAAATTTGTGAAGTCTCCTTTCATTGTGTATTTGAAATATATATGATTAGGACCACTTTTAACATACTTAAACCATTTTATGTCACGGTACTATGTCTCTATCAATAGAGAGTTGTAGCTAGTGTTGTTGCTTTATATCCGTATAAACTTTGAACTACTACGATATAATTTCTTTCAAGTTTAACTTTGTCACTCATGTAACACAAAAACTTTAGTGAAGTTTTATCATTAGAGTGTGATATTCCCAATATATGTCCTATTTCACGGATTCAAACTAATAATAAACTTATTTCGTCTGTGAGACAATTTCCAGGAATTGTTGAAAACACCATAATTCATCTACATAAATATGAATTTCACAGGTTGATTTGTTATAATTAGGGTAAAATGCATGAGTAAGTACTGATCCATTACATCTAATGTACTACAACAAGTATCAATTTTGTTTTAAAATGTACGAGTTATTCTTTCAATGGATATAAAAATATCTTGTAAATACAAATCATGAATAATATCTAAATCTTTCCCAAATTCCTGTTTAAGCATGTTTTGTTAAACTTAAAACGTTTTTATTTAAAAAACAATAGTACCATGTTAATTATTTTTATCCCTTTGCAATCCAATGCAAAATTAAATACATCTTCCTGTACACCACATCTAATTGATTCCAATAATGCTAATGAAACATTTATATTACCCCGTCTATTGTTAAATTGTAATATTTTTGAAATTTGAGAAAACCTTCTGAGAGAGAAGATGAATAAACCATTGTATAATTGACTTAAAATTTTTTTATATAAAAAATTAGATAAATATTGTAATACAAATAACTTCTGAGTTTCCGTTTTAAAACAATCATATAAAAACCACAAGCGTATCATATTTTAAAGTTTCCTCCACTTATGTCTATTACAAAATGAATGGGATTTTTAAGGGAGGATAAATATAATATACAATATTTATCTAACTATGTGTTTATTACATGTTATATTAAAATTTAACATTTATATTGAACATTTACATTCATTCAATGGCCAAAGTATGAAGGTTATCTTCTAAAATATGTCTTTTTCATGTTTCCATTAAGTGCTAATTTATTTATAGTAATAGGTAGTTTAAATTTTGTGTTTTATTAATCTAAGAAGTCTAACATCTCTCTTTAAATTGATTCCTTCAAAAACACATTACTTAAACAGGTAAATGTTATTTATTTTAAACAACTAGTTAAGAAATACATTTATCCTTTTTTTCGTTCCTAAAGCTGTCTTAAATGTATACAATTTTGGTTTAAGATATTTGCATTCTAAAATTGTATTACCTTTATATTCATCTTTAATATGAACCGATTTCTTCTTATCTATTATTAGAAAACATTTATAATCAGTGGGATAATCGGATTATCAAATTAATCAAAGCTAGATTAAATATACTCTCATGGATGTCTTCTGTGTGAATTTCATACAATAATGAAAATGTATTATATTACAGTAAATTAAATCCTGTTGGAATATAGTTTTTATTACATTATTTTAACCCCACGTTCCTCCAGTGGCATGATAGGAAAGCGCGAGGTTGCCGCGATC
The DNA here is from genome assembly GCA_963513935.1 of Aphrophora alni. NCBI lineage: Eukaryota > Metazoa > Arthropoda > Insecta > Hemiptera > Aphrophoridae > Aphrophora > Aphrophora alni. The sequence continues at coordinate 126,845,626 of OY740769.1, read as the reverse complement.
GATGAAAACGGAGTACGTGGAGCAACCACGTGAGATTGCCACTAAACAATCAATTGACAGTCAGTCAGTTTCAGTCAAAAAAGAAAAAAAAGAAAAACGCACCTACATTAGTAGAAAAACAAGCAAGTATTTTACTCTAGCGTCAAGATTATACATACATTCAAAAAAATATTAACAATCAACAATTAGCAATTACAATAAATAAATTAATGTCAACAATTAGATTAACTTTGCTTTTTATATTATGAAAGACATATGATTTGATTTTCAATAAAGAAAAACGTTGGCCAACGAAAACATCACACCAATTTCCAATTTCCAACTTCCAATTTCATTATACATATATACATATAAATAAAACCATACAAAGTACAATTGCGATACAAATTTAGTACATACATAAACTACAATAGTTATATTTTGATATTTAAATGAAACAAATTGATTTATCATAAAAAAATATTGTAATGACCACGATTGGATTAGATTAAAACTAAAGTTCAAGTTATGACTTAATGAATTTGAACACTTTTAAAGAGAAAATTATACTAAAGTTTCGGAATCTCATTACTTCAAAATGTGATTATTACTGGACAAGTTGAATGTTGATTTTCTAAACTTTGTTATGTAATATTACAATATTAGCCACATTTATATTAAAAAGCTATAATTTCATTAATTAAATAATCAGATTTCAATTAGGTAATGTAATTACAGTAATTGAATTACATTCCTTCCTTTAAAAAAAATGTATACTTTATCACAAAATATAAAATTGATAAGTGCTTTCATCTACTAGATATTGAAAATGTTTCAGATATATTATAGTTCACAAGTAATTTGGAAAACACTAAAATATAGACCAAATGATAAAATAAATTTTATTCAACTTCATATAAATTGTTGAATGTGCATGAAAACTTTTCTTGAAAACTATTATACAGCTCAAAGTTTATGTTTTCAACAAAGGATAGAATATGAATATCCATAAACTAAATATGAACCATTGATACAAAACCAGATTATATAACCTTTTAAAATATTATTTTTTTAATTTCTTTCCTGACTTAATAACTGAAGGATAAACCTCGTTTGCTTTCAAAGCCTTCACTAAAGTTTTTATGATTCAACACTTACATCTTCAGAATAGTTAAAAAAAAATTTTTTTTGGATCTCACACTTCAACCAGCGTGGCTGTTTTAGAAAAAAAGCAAACAAACAAAGGCATTACTGAAGGTGCATTTGAATTACTTGCACAAGTTGTTATTTTTAATTTATTTTTTATTTAGAAGATTCTTCAGTTTAACTAACCTGGTTCAAAGATACGGCTTGGCATGAAAACAGCTAGACGAGTGGATCCCTGCATGTCAGTCGAATGAAATGAATTAATATCTAAGAAAGAAATCTTGCTACGAGGCACAATTATTTACTTCCTTCATCTCTGAAAGGTTGAGGTTCTATTTAAATATTAGGAAGTAGATTTATCAGCAAGATAAGCATCCAATTAGGCTAGCGGTCGTTGCTGTGACCTATGTACGCTACATTATATTGAAATGTATACCATAAAAATTAACTTAGGTACCTCTAATAGAGAAAACCCAATTAAATGGCTTTATTTAGATACAGTGATTTTTAGAAAATTAGACTGCACTTAAACTTTCACTATAAACATTTTTATCTAATATTGTATTTTTAATTATAATTTTTTTTATTTATTTTTCGATTTAGCCTGTTCCATATTTAGCCCATATCTTATATTTTCTATATCTTTTTCATACATAGCGTTGTATAATAATTTATCAAAATCTTTTACAAATTCATCTTTCTCTTTCCTGTATCAATACAAGATTTAAGCCAATCACTTTCGTTAAAAGTGAAAATTGTATGTGGTTTTTAAAGTGCAAGTCAAGGTTTTAAAGTTTGTTTAAAATAATATAATGACATACATAATTTGTGTTTTCTTTAAGAGTGGTTAAAAATCTAATTGTTTAAACTTAAACCATTCAGAACCTTCAGTTATTGTTAAAAATATTACATCATTATGATCATTATGTAAATATTGTGGGTTACATACATCTACTTCTAATATATAACCAAAAGGTGAATCATATAAAATAATAATACTCGAATATATATCCATTAACATTTAACCATTTAAAAAATGCAGACATTAGCTTTACACATTGCCCATCCATATAAATTATTATAGTCTATGTATGTTAAATATGGTGAATTTTTAGTTATTATTAATTACAAATTTAATAACTACTGCAAACCGCTTCGCACAAGATGATATGCCTCCTCCCCCTTTTCCTTTTTAAACAAATATATGCAAATTTGATTCATATAAATAATGTATAATCTGATGTCACTTAAACTTTATGTTTGTTAATTTTAACAAAGCGTCATATGTTTGATTAGGTATATATAGATAATAATAAGCAGGATTCAATAATAAATTAACATACATAATTAACGAAAATTTTGATATTCATCACATAATAAAAGCACATCTGTACGTATGTAAGAGTCACTACATTCACCTAACGTTGTATAATTAGTATTATTAAAAATAAGTTTAACATATTTATTATCTTTAATCTCGAAATGAATTTTAGTCATACTATTATAAAAATATTGTATAGACGGAATTTCAATTTGGTTTAACTTAACCAATGAATCAGTGCACACATATGTACAACTTTTCTTGTAAACGAGTAGTATGTTTTCAACCAAATAATTATATATATATATATATATATATATATATATATATATATATATATATATATATAATTTCAATAGGGCGGATATAATTCCGTTGATTTTAATATATCGTCATTCGCTATATTTACTCACTAAAACAAATAATAAACTATTACCCTCAATGCATTATTGAAAATCTATAAAGTATATTTATTTATTCAATAATGCATTGAGAGGTACTAGCACAATATGTGTTGTACTACCAATAATAATTATTCATTAAATACAATAATTTTGTCATTTAAACTAATGATTCCTCTAAAATAAAATACCAATAACATGTATAAAAATAAACATTATTTATGCAAACAAATAAATATTTTCTGTTTTTTGTGATGTTTCCAATTACAATAAAGAGTCGTTAATATATTACTACAGCAAATTCCGGAAAAAACTAAGTAAGAAATCTGAACATTGAAAATATTTCGAATGTTTTAACATAGCCTAATATAGCTTATATTATATTAACCTTTATGGCTACAAAAAATACAACAAAATTGAAAATAAGTTTTTGTGTGGAAATTTTCATTTGTAGCGTTATGGGGTAAATGACATAGACAAAATTATATCAAATTATAAACAAGTATGATTGTTGAATATCCTAAGCCTGTATATTACGACCACTGTTATTAATAGTATTGTTTGGTCATTTTGCATCAATTTGGTGTATTAACACAATTACACGACTTTTCTATACTATAAATAAACTCTCGTTATTAATTGTCACACTAAAACTAAAGATAAAAACGTCAATATTGCCTAGTATCCTATATCAATGTCGGAGACTGAAACTAAATCTATAATCTAAAAAAAAGGAACTCGACCTTAAAACTACACATTAGGAGTAATTAAATGCAACCGTGATGACATAAAACAAAAACTAACAGGTATATACCACAAAATTGAAAGCTACCAACTGATTTGAATACCAAAATAAAGTTCCCATACCTATTTATTGGGGTTAAGTAACCTTTTGCAACCTCTTTCAACTGTTAAGTATTCGATTGCCCCATGATGCCCATTTTTATAATCATTAGCACAATATCTGCCATAACGTATTTTTATCTGGCCAGTTGGGTGGTGGGTTATGTTACAATATTGATAGTTCTGGTTTAAAAGTTTTACCGGGGTACTAAATGGTTCCTTGCGCGTAAAATTTCAACAATACAAAATGAAACGGGTCATTAATAAATTCGTACAATTTATATCACCAGTGAGAGACGGAATTTACCTGAACTAGTGCATAGACGGTCCGACTTTAATAAAAATACTCCGTGAAGTGGCCACTTTTAGTTTATCATTTAGTTATGAGCCCAAATCTTGGAAAACTGAAATTAAAATGCATTACCCAAGGTAGATCATACTAATTATATAGACAATTCAACCTCTCACTGTTCATCCCTAGGACGTTAGATGGGTTGGTGGAATATCACATACGGAATTTGAATCTTATTGAGGAGCTTATACATCGTAAACAACATGTTTACTGAGCACGTAGATACTATGGAACTGCTCTCTACCATCAGGCGAGGAGAATAGAGTATTTTCTTGCAGACGAGGAAACTTCTCTCGGTGTAGTATGACACATTAATTAGATTATGATTATATCTAATTTAAATCAATTTTTCAATCTGTGATGAGAAAGTGATTCGAGCTATGGATATGTCGGTCGTTCGTGATCATGTTGCAATGCAGATATATTAAAGTAGAGAGTTCGCCAAAATTATCGAAGTGTCCTTGGGCTACGTTATTCCTCAATAACGCATTTTGTCACCATTTTGTTTGGTATGGTGATGATAATTTTAAATTTTGCATAGGCTTATATAAGGACATATTCTTGCTTCTTAACATGAAAATTTCCTCGTATTATCTCTGAGCATATATGAAACGCTATGAGACTGACAAACAAATTTGCAGAGGGAAAGCTTCAACATTAATGTAAAACAATCCATCCTAGAATCATTAAATAAGATGAGAAACCTGAACGGATTAACCTACATAGACGTTAAGTAAGAGTGACTTATTCCGACTTAGTGAAATATATGTGTGTAATCCTGAGAAGCTTATTAATACAGCTCAACTAAGCCACTAATGAAGCTAGGCGATGTCGACTGTACTTATGACTGTAAGAGGGGATGATAAATACATGAAAAATGTATTGGGTGCCCTTCAGGAGCATCACTTTCCCAGTCCTCGATGTAGTTCTAGGATATCTGTTACTCGATATGCACCTGGAAAAAGATGCCAGATCGTGATGGTGGAAGAGAATTAGAAATGCTGAATGTCACTCTCCCGTTCTAACATCAGTTCTGTGATCAAACCCATTTACTATAATCAATGGAGATAGGGTTGATTTTAATATAAATCTAAGTGGACCAGAGACCAATTAGTCTTTTACGCAGACGGGTTCAGGTAATCAAGAGGCAGAGCCAGATATTTTTTTAAACTTCCAGATACAGGGCTCTGTAAACCACTAGGTAGGTTTACCACAATCTTTTAAGCAGAAATGTGTACGATCCTGATTATAGTGTAGTTCTGTATTGAAAGAGGCTATTCAGATATGAGTATTGTTGTATATGCAGATAGCCAGAACGCTGGAACGTGTTCTCAGTGATCAGCCAATGACAAGGTAGAAACTCTGGCAAGAAAGGAACAACAGGAACGGACCCTGTAGTACGGATTAGTCCTACAGTAATAGGACAATAGTTTTTTATAATTGGAGAATGAAGAGCATACTGGGCACAACCTTATTAAAGAAACACGCACAACTTATCACACGCTTAAACGCAGGCCTCATTCAATCTATATACTTTCATATTTGGAAAAATATTACTAAGACGCAATACTTCCTTGGTCCTTTCAATGAACAATTACGAAAATAAGGAATTTTCAAGGAATATCCCATATATCGGTTGTGTAACAAGTCAGAAGAGATTGCCGACCACATTCTAAACTGAAGTGAATGCCAATATTTCTGGACTCCTACGCTATCGTCGATGATCTTTTTACCCTGGATGGAACGTCATAGGATCTAATAGGATAATAACGTTTATGGTTTGCACGTTAGCCCATCAAAGATTGATATGTTTGGAACCTTGATCAGCTCCTAACGGTAAAAAATATACAATTTTAAGTAGTGTGGTGGTTTTAACAATTACAGATTCAGTGATTGTTGATTATTCAAGTTTTACTTTATAACCATAAAAATTTTCCGTGCTGTTAATTTTTTCAATGTAAAATATTAATACAAAACTAAAAATCGAAGAATGATAAAAACTTTTTTCTCTGTTAAAAATAAAAGTAAAATAAACAGTAGATCTGTACCACATTACACATACAAACCACATTACAATCGCACCTAACATGCATCATCTTTTATTAACTGCAGTTTTGATATTTGTACATTTGTAGTAAGACCATACTATAATAACTAATATAACCTACAAAACATACATTTGATATTATGAACAAGGTACGTTAAACTAAAGTTTTTTTTTTTTTTTAAATGACTATTTCCATATGAAAATGAGTTCATATGAAAATAGAAATTATAATGTGTAAATAAAAGTAGCCTAACTTTAGCACAGAAGACATCTTACTCCATTTACAAGAATAAAAATGTCAGCACCTGATGATTTACTAAAATGTGTTTTCTGAATTGTGAGAAAATATTGCCGAATTGCGAGAGGTTGGAGAAATGCAGGCTTAATATTTACGATAGAATATATATTCTTCTACCAAAATAATTTACATAAACTGTAACAAGAAAAAGATGGATATGCCTAACGTGTAAAATATCTGTAATTAATTCAAATAGATAATTTTAATATTTAATTCAAATTAAATATGATTTAAAATTATATATTTTTATATCATTTAAGAAAATTATATCATCACATTATTCAATCCAATATACGCAAACTGCCACTGTACTTATAATTATCTATCTAAAAATTAGGTAGTCATGTAATATTAATAAACTATCAAAGCATTTGCTAATATTTATTTATTGATTTAGGGGTGATTTTTTTTACCATAGAGGTAGTTCATAGTATTATGCAGAAGGCCCAAAATATCCGTAAATCAGTTTTGTTTAAAACACATTTTTAATAGAATAAAACTCTTTGTTTTGACATTCTTTAAATCATTAAAATGTGTAATTTTATAGACCATAAAGAAAGGCTAATTCTTTATTTTCAATTATTTTCATTAATGCAATTATTTTTTAATGGAAAATAATACTCTATAGAATCATAAAATAAATGCTTTAGATACTGCTTAGTTACAAAGTACAATTAGAGGAGACAACTAATTTCAAATTAGTTACACCGATAACATTGTAACTTAAAATAACGATTTTATTATTAAAGTCTGTATTCACAAAGCGATTAGTAACACACTATTCATGTTAAGAACAAAGATTTTAAAGTAACATATTTAGCCAAGCCGTGTAATTCTATTATCTTTTCATACCACTTGTACATACGTTTACATTTTATTTTAATAATTAATTATTCTAACCGTGAATCTCTACTGGTATATAACCCTCAGATCACTGTCGTAGCACACACATTTTGATTGTGACTGTTATATTACGAATTACTATGAAGATTATTCTGATTTTATCTGTAGTGGTAATGTTCTGCGAATATCTTGCCATAACGGTAAGTGTTAAGAAAAATATATAAATATATATTTAAACATAACATTATAAGTATTTATTTTTTTCCATTTAAACATTTAGAAACAAGTTATCATATATGAAAATACAACCTAAATATTTTGCTTCAAAGAAATATTTGTTTTATATCATTTAAAAACAAAACTCAATTTGGTTTTTTAGTGGAGTTTGTATTTCTTTCTATTAAATAAGTATGTGATATATTTTGGGATTGTAAGACAAAAATTAATACAATATCGATATCTGCTATAACGATTTTGAAAACATTTTATTCTAAACCATTTGTAATTTATTGATAATTTATTCTAAAATAGGTTTTAGATATTTATGGAGCTATAAACCAATATATTATATATATGTTATAACAATATTAGAGCGTGTACTAAATAAATACAATGTAATATCATCCAGATTTTAAGCAGCAACTATTAATAAACTGATAAACATGTCTTCTATAATTCTACTATCTAACTCATTTTACATGTATTAATCCAGATAAATTAAATAATAAATTAACCAGGAATAAAATATATGTTTTGTTAATAATTAAATAATGTTAACATTTTGTTGTAATGTACAAAAGTGAAAATTGACCCTAAAGATGATTTGTAGATAAGACGGACAAAAACATATATATATTTACACAAATCTCAAAATTATTGAATTAGTACTTAAATTTTGAACATAAAATCAAGAAAATGGCAAATATACTAAAAAGTGCAAAAAGTGTAAAATAAAGGTACAAACTTCATATCCTCTGTACGAATTTGAAAATGGTTAAAGGAAAAATATTTCAAACTGGGTGTACTGATATTTATAGGCGGACGAAAAATGTAAATTGAAATAAATAAATAAAAATCTGCATTAATGCGTACCTGTAGTTACCTCAAGGTTTTTTTTTGTCTCTTGTATTATATAAATTTATACAATATATTTAGAATTCCTATAACAATGAATTTAATGTGTATATAAAAAAACATTCATAATTTATAAATTAGTTTTTATAAAAAAATATACTAGGCTACTAATTTTTAAAAGATTTTTAGAAAACCTTCGTTTAATTACGTCACTCGGTGACACCCTCAAAAATTTGTCAAATTTTAATAATTTTTCTTAAAAATTTGAAAAATGTATTTCACTTTGATTTTACACCTTTCTTTTATTTTTGGACAAATGTTGTTTTATTTTAATAGCTTTTTAATTTCATAAACTGGTATCTACTTTAATTAATTTATAGAGTTAGTTACAAATCTTGCAAACAATTTATATTTTTACATTCGCGCCTTATAATAAGATATAAAGTAAATATAAGTATTTTAAAGCTATTTAAAATACTGCTTAAATTCGAAATTGGGTTTGATTCTGGTGAGAAACATTGCAATCACCCTTACAGAATCATCGTCAAAACCAAATAAAAAATATACCAAAACTAATCGTCGCCTAAAATGACAGTTTGATACGTGATATTCATAAATGACCCTAACTTGCTTTGCTTGTGCCATAAACCAGACGTGGGTGTAAATAGTATTTGATTAAAATCGTGCTTTTAATGACGACGTGTGACGGTCCAAGTTCTTTTTATTAGCCAGTAATTCTTGAAGAGTAATATTATATTTGCTTGAGTTTTGACTAAAGTTTGAACGAATTCGGTTTAGAGAAGACACCATGGACATTTTGCAGAGGTGACGACTATTAAGTTGAATTGTATGCTTAGAGTCTAAACGTTATCAAAATGGGTAGAGCCAATTTGGATATAATTGTATTTTTCATTTTATCTTATAACAGCTACCCTCAAATTTTGAATTAACAAATACCTATAGATAAATGTATCATGAGACTTGACATAACTATACCGACATATTAAATTTTATTTTATTTAGTGCACGTGTTTGAGTTGTAGTGCTGTACATACAACAGACAGACAGATATAATTCCAAACACGACGTTTAGGGCTCCATTTACTCAAAACATGTATATCGTCTAAAAACACGCCATCAATAGTTATCAATTACATAACTCTCACTACTATATACATATGTTAATGTAAACATTACAATGTTTTCACAATGTGTTTACCAATTTAAAAAAACCGAATGACCCGTTAGAGATTGAATAATAGTTGTGAACTATTTCAGGATTCTAATTCACCTAAATATTGACATTTTTGTGCAGTGGCTATTTTACTGAACTCTTCAAACACACCTTATTTCATAAAATTATAATTTTCATTTTGGTTAGGTGATTCAGTCACGTCCAATATTGTGGCTTTGTTACATATTTTACATACTGTATCCAATTGCACGATTCGATTTGGTACATTTTTAAACAATTGTAACAGTTATTATATATAAATATAAGATATGTATAAATTTATTATATATGTAGAATTTTATTCCTTTTCTAGTCTTTTAACAATTTCTTTCTTTCTATAGCTAACTCTAAAAATAATTATAAAAATCAGATTCATTATAAAATTAAATACACTTTAAAAGATGTTTTATTTATTCTTTTATTAATATTATCCTTTAAGTAAATAAAATATAATAATATATATACTTTATGCAGGTAAATTATTTTAAATATTTCGTATGAAAATTAAGTAATTAAGAAATCGAACAAAACTTAAGAAATTAAGTTTCTGTAACGTAATTAATAAAATAAAAATCTTACTATATAAATTAAACTTACATTTACGTTTATGACCAAATACTGAGGACACCAGGAAAAAGCAGGAAATTATAAATGTTTAAAAAATTAGAAACTTTCAAACCTTTTAAGTTTATTGGAATTAAATATTTCTCAGGAAGTCCAGGTTATGGGTCACCATCGGTAATTGAGACTCTATAAGGCATGTGTCAGTAACCATTAAAAATAAATTCGTAGCAGCTGATATAAAATTTGGTTATTCTGTAAAATGCTCATAGATTTCCATCCTATACTAATCAATATATAACTTTTTTTAAATAAACCATTTATTTAAAGTAGAATCATACATAATATCTTCAACCAGACAGTTGAACTGTATAATATCTAAGAAAACATAAGACTTATTTCAATATGGCGTTGTATGGAGTTTTATGTTTGTTTTAAGCTCTTCAGATGTATTCGTTTTGCACTCGCTTTGTATTGATAAATAAACATTAATAACTGGCAACGAGTCGTAAATAGATGGATGCCTATAGAGGAGATGATTTTGAAATATGTCAAGATTTTTGGCTTCTGGTATTGTTTAATTACTATCCAAAGATAAAATATGATTCATTGTATTGAGTTATGTACCTCCACAGCAAATTATCTCGTATTGTAGTCTTGAATTAATTAGGTCATAATATATTTTATAAACATTTATTATAATACACATCTTAACGTATTAAATTTCCTTAGAATCACTTAGTATATTTTTTAAATAAAATATTCTTCCCTGGTATATAATATTATTAAATCTTTCTATTGTAATTGAATATACATTATTAGCTAACATTCAAAAAAACTTCGTAAATATATACATACTAACGTTTTAAAACCTTGACTCACTTCATTTTGTCGGATGTTTCCCTTTTTTAAAAATTTGGATATAATCATTAGTGGTTGAACAAATGGAAGGGATATTTGAAAATCGATTTTAATTTCACTATTTTTTTAATTGAATTAATATTATTTTTGAAAAAATAATATTTCGAATACACTCTGTGTTTTATTTAATATTACAATAAATAATGTCTACCTAAAAAGTAGAGAAAATACGAGACATTTAAATGAAAAAATAAACCCATGGTTACAATGCTGCCCTCGCGTGGTTTGAAAGAGAACTACTCAGACGCGGAAGAATATATCTTTTAGCACTGATGAGCGTGTTTTTTCAAATGTTTCAAAATATCACTAAAACTAACAACACGTTAGTTCTTATAATATTTTGTAGTATTTTACATAATCCCATATATAACCATTAATATAAACTATTTTTGCTAAACATTTGTAATTCATTTATTTTTTTAACTTTATTACTCAAGTTAATGGAAATTACTAGCCAATTCGACATTGCAATTATTAAACAATTTCATTGTGTAAAGAATAATATTTATTACATATACATTTGTTTAGCTACTGCGATGTCTTTTACGGTAATGAATACAGAACACGTTTAGAATTTTGTATTCATTGTTGTGAAACTCCTATATCAGAGATTATGAACTGTCAACTGATCCTACTTACTATACGTGTAATGTGTCACCGTTTTATGTGGGTTTGTACGATTTTGTGAATAGATGGACAAGTTCCTTTTTCAAAACTGTTTGTTGCATTTTTCTTAAAGATTCTAAATAAAGGAAAATATTGATGTAAATTATAATAATTGTTTTAATGAGAATAAATAGTTAGTTCTTTAATGCTTTTTTAGTTGTTTCTATATGCAAATGTATGTCATATATTAAACACATATCTAATATGCCATTTTTATTTCTAAAAACTAAATGTAAATTTATTCGTAATAAAGTGTTGATGTTTTTTAAGTATATAACATTAAATATTAATAAGTTTATTATCTGCCGAGATCCTTTCCATATTATTAAACAACAAAAATCAAAACGCCCGCCATGCCACATAACTTCAGAGTTTTTTCGCGCGAAGATTGAATGGCATCTTCCTGTGTTGTAGTTGGTTTAGATTGGGTGGGAGAAGGTTTAGTCTAGTCAAGTGTAGGTAGGAAGTTGTGTTAGTGCTATATTGCAGAAAATGTATTGTGATAAGAGCGATAGTACCAATACGATTCTGTACTAACAGTCTTTTAGTGTTACTATATGTAGAAACGAAGTGTTGTATTTTTCAATAAATATAATTACAGATCTTTATTGTTGCTTGTTTCAAAAACAATAAGAGAGTAAGACTCTAAATGCAAAAAACGAAGTAAAGTCATGTGCTTCGAATCTTCAACAGTGGAGGGTTTTAAAATCTTTTGATTTGATGACCCGAAAAAATAATGTTTTAAAAAAAGTGAAAAAAATCAGCAATTCCACTAATTCCGACAATAATGTGTGTATGGACAATGGTGTGGAGGTTAAAATAATCGTATTATTAAAATAATTTTGAATCTTTAGCTTTATTGTTTTAATTAATCTTTGAATATGGAGTTTCAACAAGAAATATCTGCTGTTACATTAAAATTATTTTATATCATTTAAGAAGCTCACTTGAGCGTAGCACCAATGATTTAATTTGGTTTTTAAGAAACTGGTATTATTCCAATTTCAAATAATATGTTAATAAATTATTTAAAGAGTCATAAATTACGTATTAAAAATCACTGTAATAAAAAGATTTAGAACCCAAAAAGATTGATATTTAAGAACAATTGTTTTGCTTTTATAGGCTGGTATTATTGGAGAAGGATAAGTTGAAATAAGTTGAATAAAAACCAAACCAAGTTGCTATCCCCTTTTTTGGTGTGTTATTCCAAGATTTTGATTACAGAAGTTTAAAATTGCAATAAAATATTCTCGGTAGATTTTAAATCAGCGTAACAAAAACATATAGCATATAATATGATTTGTAAAACAAAAATGTTGAAATTATAGGCCGTCTTATTTTTGATATTAGAAATATTTTTGGTTAAAAATCGGTAGCGTAAAAATATAGTAATATTTCTCAGCTATATATTTTTTTTTTGGAGGCCTGGTATAAGTTATACCTAGAATCCGATAATTTTTTTTTTGTTTTGCAAAATACATGTGAAAGTCACACTTAAAATTTGATATTAATTTGCTAATAGGCAAATAAAACTTACGCATAGTTGAGTGATTTGGAATCATTTACCTAATTTGGTAACGAAACGATAGACTCCCACCCACGATAAACCAAGAACAGCTTATTTAATAAAATATACAAAGCGAACAATCAAATTAACAAAAAACTCCGGTGATATCTCAAAATGACTGTTTATAGTTTTAAAAAATACGAAAATGAATCCTGATGTCGTTATTTGAAACTCGTTGGTATAAAGTTACTACTTTTTCAAATGACGCAGGGTGACCAGAGGAATACATTCACAAGGAGGGCACATGGACTAAAAATAGAGGACAATGTTAAATACACTTTATATGTTTTAAAGGGAACTTTTATTTGTAGTATTTTTATACAAAAAGTATTTAAAATACATGTTTATTGTGTAGAAATACATATTTATTAAGTATTCCTTCCCCGAATGAAAAGAAAATTTAACTCTGCTTGCTTAAATATTATACCTTAAAAATAACAAAAACCTTTAAAAAAAAACTTGAGGGACTGGACTGGAGGGGTACGCTACGAAGCGCAGGCGCAGAAACATGAAAGCGAGCGACAAGACGCCGCGGCTGCAGAATTCTTAATCACATGAAAAATTGATATGTTTCATGTCATTCTTTTTATTATTATTACTGCTGGTTTTCGAAAAAAATCCACACTTTTTAAATACTTTCAAAAACCGGGAGGACAGGAGGAAAATCATTAAAAAGGAGGACATGTCCTCCTAAAGCGTGACGTCTGGTCACCATGCATGTACGTAGTATATATAGTGTTATGCGATGGGTGAAAAAGTCGAAGTCTAGATTTGTTTTCGAATCCCTTTTGAGGTCCCCAGAGACAAAAAAGGTGGCTTTTAGAACATTGTCTGTCTGTCGTAGGTTCTACAGATAAAACGCGGAACCGAATTTAATAAAATTTGTTATGTGGCTTTATTTTGGTATTATCTCAAAATTTTTATTATTATTTTATATTTTGTTCATAACACAAAGAATAGCTTAAAGGATAGCTGCCATAAGAAAAACACAAAATTACTATATGGCACAAAATTACGAAGCTCCAAGCCCAGAGGAGTGGACTAGTGTAGATAAAATAGTGTGCAAACTAAGCAAACGTGAGTTGAAGGTCAAAAGCACGCCATACGTAATGAATTTAAAATATAAACAATCAGCAATTTCAAAAAAGGAAGTCTATTTATAAGAGCAGCAGTGGTTGATTTACCCGCCCCTGGAAATGAAACTAGGACTAAAGTGTGCAACGGCTATCGTGCAATGGTGCTAGTCATTCACAAATCTCCCGTGCACTGATGTTGAGTAGGTGTCAATTTGGTTATATTTTCATTTCACTCTAGGAGAAATTAATAGTTTCTTATACGTAGCCTATAACATTTTCGGAAGATCAAATAACTCAAAATAAGCACTAACGTTATCGAAAATGTTTTACTAATTGTAATAACTCCAATTAAAAAAAAGTAATTTGCAAAACACCAAAAACATTTGACGACGACGTATAACATTGATATCTTGAAAGTATTTAATGTACATCTGTACATCAAAAATATGTTCAATTACATCGATTATAAGCTGAGCTGTGAGTGTGTGTATATTTAGTAAGTTGTTTTTTAATTTATGCTAAGATAAATTCGAAATTCTATAAATTACTATATTTAATATTATGTAGTTTGTTATTTTAGGTATTACAAAATTATTGTTTTATTTTTACTTTTAAAAACATTATATAATATATGTCTTCTTTATATTTATAATTTCTTTATCCTTCGAAGTATATTAAAACAAATTTTAAAGCGTAGCTCAAGTGTTTCCGTTTTGGAAAATAATTGGGAGTAAAATAACTAATATAATTAAGGGATAGTCTCACTTTGAGGCTACGTTTACTATGTGGAAATTGATTTGTACCATTACATTTCGTACTTGTTTCATAAAAATGTATATTCATTTTAATAATATTCGTTGTTACCTTAATATAACATAAATAATTAAGTAATTCTTATCTTTTGATTTTGAAGGGTTAATGATGTTATGAGAAAATCGTTCATACTAATGGGATAAATAAATAAATACTATCTTAACAAAATACTGTATATTTATTTAATATATTTTATCTCTCTTTTATTTACAGAATGCCAAGATTAACGAGAAGCACTTAGAAGAATGTAAGTAATTTCCATTATATACTAGAAGAAAAAAATATTATAACATTTAGTTTATTTATACAATAAATTTATAGTTAATCTTATATTTGATATTATATAAAACGACAAAAGACATATTCTCAACACTCAAACTTTGGAACAATTTCAATAAGAAAATATACAAACGAATATAGACCCTAATAGTTTACAAACAAGGTTGGGCGACATATGAATTGACAATTACCTTGTTACAATTAATTTCAAAATAATACACAGTTGACACATACATGAAACTATAGTACAAAAACGACTTTTCACAGATATGTAGGCCTATTTTACGAGAACAAATTAACAGGTTTGAATAGAATGTTTAAAAATTAGATAGACAGATCTATGATAACATACACAATCTGACTTATATAGATATATTAATGCAGTCATCAAAAATGTAAGAAGCCAAAATAAAGATTACGTACATTCAACATTTACATTACTTTGTAATAAATAATATACTGTAATATATAGACAAGCATATAAACCCTTACACAAACACACACACACACATACACACACACACACACACACACACACACACACACACACACACACACACACACACACACACACACACACACATACATACACACACACACACACACACAAAACCTAACCAAAAACCTATCCCATGAGACCTAACAATCCAAGACCCAGTCCCAAAAACTAGGTTATAAGGTCCATAACAGGAAAAGGGTTAGAAAAAAGGATAAGATTCGGGACCGCTGATCAAAATGCTAAAAAATTTAAAATACAAGAAAAACCAGTCTATAATTTTTCCTAAATCAAACAAAATGAACCTACCAAAATAATAGGGGAATTACAAAATATTTCGTGTATTATTACGGAAGAGGTTATGTTAGAAGACGAAAAAATAAGTTTACCAACAAAACTATTAAATGAATGTCGGAAATTAATGTCAAAATTAAGAAAAAAGATATGAGGGTCTTTATAGACACAGGCGCTCAAAGGTCGTGTAAACAGGCCGAGTATTATGAAGAAGTAAAAAGGCAAGGATACCAATTTTTAGAATTAAGTGATTTCAATGTGGAAGTGGTCACAGCCATAAAACAAAGAAGACAAAAGGTATATTAAGTGTTAATGCCTATTAAATTCTACGATAAAGTGCGAGAGGTAAATTTTCAAATAGTACTTAAAATAACAATTTTAGGCATTTTAGGGTGTAGTAGTCTCTTCGAATTAAATTAAAAAATCAACATGGAGGGAAAATACCTAATAATAAATTTAGGAGGGGAAAATATTAAAATTAATTTAGACGACGACAATAAAAATTTATATGACCAAAATATTTTAATAAAAGAATATAGATTAGACATAAACCCACCGTTAAATAACAACTGGGAACGGGAATGGCAATTTCAAACGGCAATATAGGAGGTCCAAATACGATAATGCGAAGCAAAGGGGTATTATACATTTCTACACAACTTGTGTCGTGGTAAAACCAAAGGGGCATGGACGAGACCAAGCCAAACGTGACAAGAGGGGAGAAAAAAATCGAAAGTGAAAAAACCTGACGAGACCAAGCCGAACGTGACACAAGAGGAGCAAAAACCGAAAATGACAATACCGAACGTGACAATCTGGGAGGTAAAAAAAATGGTAGGAAGCTTAGAGAAGGGGTAGAAGCAAATTCAAGGATGGAACTGGGTAAACCAAAAGAAGGTCGAAGGAAAAGAAACCATTCCGAGAATGAGCTGGAGAGAAGCGAAGCTGGCGAGAGTGAAAGGTACTAGGTACAACAAAGCTTCAGAAACGTGAGTTATCGGTAGAAGGGCCAAGTCAAATCGTCGATTGCAAAATAAATAAAGAACACCTACTTAGGCACCGGACATCAAGGGGAGACCACGCGAAAAGGAAGAGTACCGTAGTAACCACACCTAAGCACAAACTGACCTTAATTCCAATAAAGAGGAAAAAAGTCGATCAAAAACAAAACCCTAATAAGTTTGAAATAAACTTAAAAACCAAAAATAAGGCTAAAGGTTAAATTTATAAACTAAAATTCAAAACGAACATAACTTTAAGACAAAGGAGAAAGGGGAAAATAAGTTTTAAAAAAAGGAACGGTAGAAGTAGGTGGTAAAGTAATTACAAAACAAAAGCTTAAAGTAAAATTAAAACATTAATTATAATTGTAAATATGTAAATTAATAATAATAGGAAGTGGAATAACTATGTCTAGAAAAGAAAATTTAATAATAAATAACAAATAAATATGTAGTCCGTGAATTAAAGAATAAATTCCTAAATTACAATAAAACAGATATTGTTAGTTAAAAGTACAACGCTAAGGGAAGAGCAGAGAGACGTTAGGACAATGACCCAGCACTAGGTCGAGGTATAAACATCCGAGACAAAATCCAGTATTGTGAAATAAAAGTGAGGTAGAGGATATCTCTTCAGCTTTAATTAAAATATTCAATAAATGCGAAAAGGAGAGTTGGACAGGAAGTAACGGGATGTTAGTTTGTAAGAACATGACCAATCTGTTTACTAAAAAGATAGGTAGATCCAATAAAGCATAAATTCATTTAAAAGTAAGGATATCTTGATTTATGTAACCTTTCGTTCTACAATTTTAATTGCATATTTTGTTTCTAAAAGACGGGACAAAATTACACAATTATTTTTGTAAAATAAATGATTACACAAAATCAGTATGCATTTCATAGCTGATATTTACCGATAGATTCACGGCTTGTTTCTAACGGAGTAAAATGAAGAACAAAATTTCACAAAATTACATTTTCTTATTTAGGTTAATAGAATAATATATTATACCATAATTAGTCGGCTGTAAGTAACAATTAATTATGTTCAACAATTTTTTTTCAGCTAATTATTTTTTAACAAACACTTTTTTCTATATTATCTTCTTTAAAATTATTTACGTTATATAAAAAAACCGGACGAGTATACTGGTATTGGGATGCTATATTACATAGAACTAAGCATTAAATTCTACAACTTTAGAAAAATCAATATCAAACTGAGTGAATATATTAGGAAACAACTAAAAAGATAGAATTACTTGAACTAAAAACAATTGAGTTACATCTTTTCAAAATTTGATTAAAACATTTGATACCACTAAAAGAAAATTTTCTAACTTTTATTTTAAATACATATTAACCACACTATAACAGTGAATAAATAGGTTCATTGTGAAGTTGATGAATGGCTTATAATTTTTAATTTTGGTAATAACAACCTTACTAGAATAGCGTATGATCATTATTTGTTTTACAATTTTTTTTCAATAATAAGAATACAAATTATATTATATTTATATATTATGTAAGCAGTTTTAACTACTTAAATGGGGTGTTAATACAATAATATATAGTTTTTTTTTAATGAAACTAGTCTTAAATTCTGAAAAAGTGAAAATCTTAATTTATACTTTACTTTACATTTGGTTTTTGTTCAATACAGAGAGATAGGTGTGACCAAATTTCAAATAATCGGAAAATCAAAACTTAGATTTCAAGCCATTTACTAAAATACCGGTTTAAACCATAATGCTTATAATTGACTGGCTCTTAAGATACTATTAAAATATTAAACTTTGTGAACATGGAAAATTACTTTGACTAAATTTAAATTTTCACAAGGAACAATGATGTTATTAAGGACAAGAGGAAGGTTTTGACTGTATCTTTCTTGTATTTACGTCATTTTTAAAACAATATTTTATGAATGCTCTAGATTAAATCAAAATTGAGTAAGTCATTGCATGAAAATAGGTAATACAGTTGTCTAAAATTAGTCCAAATATGTGCTGACCAAGTAGATATCTAAGCAGAATAAATCTTAATTACGTAAGTACTGTTTTGTTTTAAAATGAATTATAAAAGTCCGGCTATTAGCTAAATTTGGCGTAAAAATCAATTGTTTTTTAATGAAACATTAATTGTTGTGCTTAAGTTTTTTTACATGCGAAAAACCTAACATGTAATAAAAAAAAATTGTGTAAAAACTTGATATTCTGTCCAAAATATGAGGGGTTTTGATTTTTGTCAAGACCCATGTAATATTCACTCTTGGTGTTTACGTTTGAATAAGACATTGAAAAAATGCAATTATTGAAAAGTTTAAACAAATAATAAAACCTAAACCCAAATTATTCTATAATATGTTTGGAAATTTGTTCTCCTAAAGTACTTTGATACATGTAATATGATGTGTTTAATGTATAATAACTCTTTAATAATACTTAAAAACCATTTATACACCTAAATCTTCACATTTTCACATATTAAGAGTAATATACTCACTGTGCATTTTTTTATAAGTTTTTTCTAGAAATCTTAATTAATTAATTGTTTAAATTATACCGATATTTCGGTAACATATATTGTTTAACAGTACAGAAATGTGTAAAAGTGTATAAAATATTAGAGGGATGTGAAATTCAAATAGAGAAGATACCTGCATAGTGAAAATTTAAGCCCAATAACAACAATGACAGTCCCACATTTGTTTTTGTACAACTTCTATATGTTGTACGTGTATAATAGTGGGCAATTTATTTGAACGGAATTATGAGTAATATTGACAGTTTCTGTTAATGCAAGTTAACCTTGTTTATTTCATTTCAATAAATAGGAAGAGCTTTGACATGGTCAAATGTAACACAAATTATTGTAGGCACTACATCCTGTGGGAACACTGTTGAATGAATTACAAATTACTGTAAACTGGAACACTGTTGAATGTATTCTAAAAAATCTTAAAAGTAATGGAAAAACCATAATCGTTAAAACTTTGTCAAAATATTTCATGAATTGATTCACGTTTTAGATTAACTTGCATGGCCAAGATTTGAAAAGTATCGAAGATTCCACCTCCTCTCCTTTTTGTGTGTAGGTGTGAGTAAGTTATTAAGTTTTGTATTAATATAAGTTTATAACAATCTTGGGTTATAACTTACACACACCTTCACACTGACGTAACAGAAGTTGGTCTTCAATGTTCCCACAGTTCCATCCTTCCACGGGCCTTCCACGGGCACAATTTTGGAAATGTGTGCTAAGGCATAGTTGAAAAAAAAAAATTAATATATTTAGCAAACTGTCACCACGATTGTTTCTAATAAAAATATAATAATGAAAATATAAAAATTACCTTATATTTTCGTTTAGAAATCCTTTTTTGGTAATCTTAGATTACCAATTTCAGTAGTCTATGAAGCCATCATCAGATCTATACTCAAGTAAAGTTCTCAAAAACACAATTGAGAACAAAACATTTAATAATTCCAATTAGAGCCAGTAATATTTGGTAAAATATGATTTTACTTGTCATAATTTAATAAAAATACAAACACACATACTGTTGAAATACAATCATATTTACTTCACACAAAAAACGACAGCAAATGTTTATTGAAAGTGATGAAAATACATGATGTTATATTAAGCTATCAATGTCTTTTTTGTTTTTTACTTAGTTTATGAGAAGTAAAATTAAATTTTACTCCATGTTAGTGGCTCTAAGTAGAGAAAATTACAATCACAGTTCTATAAACTGTGTTTGAGATCTTTACTTGAATGTAGATCCAAAAATGTTTATATTGCATTTTGTTAATAATTAAAATTGAATTAATTTACTTATAAGTGTGTTTTTTTGTGAATCCAATAGATATCAAAATATTCTACATTAACAATTTTAAACAGCCCTAATTTTATAAACGTATAAACTTATTTCTACAATATATTAAAAAATTTCATCACTTTTACAGATTTTCAGACTAATCGTCATATTGACGATGCAACTAGAGAAAATCTATCTTTAAATATGCATGCAAGAGGATTTCAGGTAATCAGCATATTATTGCTTGAATTAATAGTGATATTATATAGTCTTATTATTATTTGTTGTTACACACAAGTAACAGCTAACAATTGTATTTCTTAAATAAACTTACATAAAACATAAAAACAACTCTGCACAATTGAAACGTAAGTTCAATGATAAAGACGAAAACTTGTATTTCATTATGACCTAAACATAATTAAAGTGGATATAAAATTTTCAATTAGTCATTACTTTCTTTTAGAACATCACCAATAAACGAAGAGCTATTTCGCGTATTTATAAAGATGATATTATTCACAGATTTGTTACGATTTATTCATCTCCAAAATAGGTTGAAATAGAACAATAATTTAACACTGCATATGAACTTTTAACTTCATATATTGCAACCAAAGCGAATAAAGATGATGTTACACTTTTTTATTGAAGCTCACCTAGAAATATTACCTCTAGGTAATTGTGTGTGTGTGTACAATTTTGGTGTTGTTTAGCTGCCTTACATGGGGAAAAACGTATGCATTATGGCAGCCAGGTCATTCAGCAGCCGCATTCGGCTGCCAGATAGAAGAATTATATTTCCTGTTTAAAACAGTAAAACAGACCTAAGTTTTAAGTTTAGGAAGGTATCCAAATTATTATTTTTTTGATTATGTCCTTTTATGGTGTACGCTACCACAACAATAGTTTACGCGCGCGCTCGCGCGCGTGTATGTGTGTGTGTGTGTGTGTGTGTTGCCGCGTACGCTCACCTCGCTGTAATTTTCTCTACTTAGAGCCACTAACATGGAGTAAAATTTAATTTTACTTCTCATAAACTAAGTAAAAAACAAAAAAGACATTGATAGCTTAATATAACATCATGTATTTTCATCACTTTCAATAAACATTTGCTGTCGTTTTTTGTGTGAAGTAAATATGATTGTATTTCAACAGTATGTGTGTTTGTATTTTTACCTTGAACTAACGCAGACAAGACCAAGATGCTCACTTTTACTTTTTCTTCAATCAAAGATATTGCACTACTTGGCTTTTGTAAGTATGAGCTTGTCCTCATAAATTATCTTTGCCCTATCTAAATAAATTACATTTTTTGCATTATATCCGGTTTCCTTAATTTTTGCTACTTCTTTTATTTTAATTTCTAATTTTTTAACTTTCTCCCCAATTTCTTAAGTCGTATTTCCCTGTTCCTTATTACTGTCTGTCACTTTTTTAATTTCCCCTACGCACTTTTCCACTTTTCCTTCGCAAGCTTCTATCCGTCTCGTATTTTCTGCCATATTACTATCAATGGATTCCTTAATGTCCTCCATATACTTTCCTATTTCTTGTTTTCGAGCTTCTTCCCTTTGGATCCGTTTTGTTTCCATCTCTTCCTCTCTCTTCATCCTCTCTTCTCTCTCCTGCTTCCATCTGGCTTCCATTTCATCTCTCTCCTGCTTTCGTTTGGCTTCCAGTTCCTCATCTATTCTTATCCACTTGGCTTCCATTTGGGTCTGCTTGGCCTCCGTTTCTTGATCTCTCTTGCTCCATTTGGCTTCCATCTCCTCCTTTTCTTGTTTTCGCCTAGCTTCCAATTCCTCCTTCTCCTGATTTCTCTCGATTCTTTATTCTAATATTCTTAGCTTGTCATCTTCTTCCTTCTCCTTTTCTTTTCTCTGTTGCTCCGCTTTGTCCTGTTCCCTCTCTTTCCTTCTTCTTTCCTCCATTTGGTTCAAGTACTTCACCATTTTCTGCATCTCCGTCTCCTGTTCTTTTGAACCTTCTTGTTTTGCTGGATCTTTCGCTGGTCCCATTTTCACTTCACTTGTTCACTGATTTATTTATTAAATAATTTAGATTTCGGTTTAATTTGGACTCTACTTTTAATTATTATTAATTTTGCAATTTATTATATTTGTCGTTGTAATTACCAGCACAACTTATTACAACACACATATACATATAAATTATATCAGAAATTAAGATATTCTCGTTCGTATGAAACACTAAAACTCAAAATTTTGAATTTTTTCCAAAACTTTGCTTTTTCGTGCTCCACGCTATTGGGCGCCATTTGCCGCGTACGCTCACCTCGCTGTACAACCGCCTCCGTGGGGGAAGTTCGCCTCTTTTACTTTGAACTAACGCGGACAAGACCAAGATGCTCACTTTTACTTTTTCTTCAATCAAAGATATTGCACTACTTGGCTTTTGTAAGTATGAGCTTGTCCTCATAAATTTACAACCTTTTAATATACGCAAAATTCCCTGAATTTTATTTCAATGCTCGATAATTTAACTATTTCTCTTAATTAACACTCTCTTTCTCTGGGGAAGTGCCTTTTGGAAGAAATCGGCTCTTAAGTTCTGATGATAATTTCTTTAAAATTTTAAACTATATTTAACCAGAGCACATGTAAAACATTTATCTTAAACAAGGTTATATGCATATACAGAATGGATAAATAGAAAACACAACAAATTTGAGAAACGAATTGCGTATATAATTTCTCTTTAAAAAACAATTAAAAGCAATTTAAAAACATTATATCACAACAAAATTAATCAAACAAGACAAAACAATTAAAATATTTCACAAAAATCAAAACAGAATATTTCTTACATCCTAAAACAAACAAAAACGCTAGACTATTCCAGCCTGAACTACAGATGGTTTTTCCTGTACTGAAATAGTCGTATTTAATTATTAAATATTTATAACACCAAAGCAGAGATTATATTTATGAATTTAATTTTTATTAATTTCCCAAGTGAAGTTATATTTAAAATGATTTTAATATTTGCGAATTTTTCCTAAAGCTTATTGTACCTTCGCACTTTATATTAGGTTCTTGTAGATTTTGAAGTTAGTTGTTAAAGTTGTCTAATGTTGATGCGTTGTTTTCAATCCAAGTCCTGTAGACTGCAGAATAGTTGAATGCTGGTCTCGATTTCGATCTGCTATTCGCCTTGAAATTCGAAATGAGTATTAACTTTTCTAAGTCGAATTTAGTAGAGTGACTAATGTGGCTTCTTCTCTGCTTGGAGTCTGGTACAGGAGAACACGTCTTCCTTGCTCGGAGTCTGCTACAAGAGATACGTCTTCCTTGCTTCGAATCTACCACAAGAGTACCCGTCTTACGACAGATAATTTTCGGTCTCCCTTTCTGTGGGAAATTTCCCACAAAAGGTGACCACTTTTCCTCCCTTTTGTCAAGAAAAGTTTTTTCTTCGTTTTGAGTATTTTCAGGCAATTTTGGTCTGAAATTTTTATACTATATATTTAACTAATCATAGTTTTTACTTATTGAATAGTTTTCCCTCTTTATTTTCTATTAAAACACCTTTTAATAGATAATTCAATTGTTGTATTATTCAGTGTTAAGTGTGTTGACGGTTGGTCATACAAAGTCCATCGCCTGTACCGTGACGTAGAGATGCGCGAGTCACTCTGCATGTTTTTTCCTGAAAATCTTGAATTTGTTTTTTCGAACAACTCGCTGTAACTTTTGAACGGCTGGTCCGATCATCAAGTTCCTTTCGGATTCTTCTTCCTTTCATTCTTTTGGGTCTTGTGAAACTTGATTCGTCGTCCTCGTACGCTCCGTTCGCGAGTTATCGCACTTTTATCGAAAGCCTGATTTTATACTTTTGAACTTCCGATATAAGTCCTTTTTCGAAATTCTTTTGACTACATTTTGTTCCTCTACTGCTATGACGAAAAGATCTGCTTGGACTTTTAAGGTAGCTCGCTTAACTCTCCAGTTATTCGTCCTTGAAGTTCAGAAGTTTTTGTCGTCATGTTTATTGTTTATAACCCCCCCCCCCCATTATCTATTACCATCTCTGCTTTGTTGTATAACAATTCTATATACTTTTACGTAGATGCATAACATAATCACATACTTTTACATCCCCTTTAACTTTAAATTTGATCGCTTTTGGGCTTTAAAGTTTTACTTTTGGTGATTATTATATCTCCCTCATTTTAAGTTGAAACTTGAATCTAATTGCATATTATTGTTCCCTATTGTTGTCTCTTCAATTGTAATTATTATTATTTTTTAATATATCCTCCCTTCAACTCTAAAAATTCAAAATACCCCCAAAGAATGACTTTCTAAGTCCATTTTCACCTGTTTATTATTATTATTGCTTCTTTTTTACAAATTTATTGAAATCGGCACAATTTAATTTTTATTTCAGAAAACAATGGATTTTGTAATAAATCTCTTACAACAGGTTATGTCGCCTTTTCCTTCAATTTACATTAAAAGTTTCTCTTTCAAACAACTTGAAAATTCTCTATCCTAAGTAATTCTAACAATAACTAAATCTAACAATATATATTCTTAATCTAACACATTTATCTATTAACCCTTTTATTTATATTGTTCCAATTTGTTACTTGGTTTTATTGAAAATTTGACTCGAATTTATTTTATTTGATTACTCTTTGCTTTATTGAATTTAAAATTGACTTTATTTCTGACTCTACTTTGATTTTAAAACGTTATTATTCAACTTTGTTAATTTTAGGAATTTAGGACTTTTCTGAAGTTTATTAAAAAATAAATTTATTTATTCAAAAGGCTTGATTTATGCAGTACCTTGTTTTTGTGAATTGCCCAAGTCCGCTCGTCCTGATTCTGAGGATGGTTGTGGATACTGAAGATTGATCCTAGAGTTGTCTCCTGTTCTAGAATATCCCGAAGTCCTGTCCCTGTTGAATCTGCTTCCTGCTGCTGATGACGACAATTACTTGTAGGATATTTGCCGGAGTCCGTAGTAAAGATCTCTTCTAATAAGCTGTTGTAGGATGTATCGTTGTCTCCTTCAAGGCCGATCCTGATGTTAGATATCGTTATTAACCCAGAGAAGTACTGAACACTGACAAATTATTTTTACGACGATTTCCTCTTCAGACTTTAGTAAAAGTGGGTGATCCTTCCTGGAGCTGGTACTAGACTGATGAATTAACTTGTTGCAAGTCAACTCGTCCAAGTTTGTGCTATACAGTATAGCCAACTTTTTTGATTTTTGTTCCTTTTTTATTTCGCGATTTATTTAAGTGTCTATATTTTATTTTAACTACTTATGAACTCCTCTTGCCTTATCCTTACATTATTTGGCTATCTTCACTATTTTAGATTAATTATTTCTATTATTATTAGTTATTTTAGTTTAATTGGTTGTTGTTAAATTTGGCTAGGGTTGGTAATCTACCCCTTCCTTGCGGCGAGAGTCTCTCGTGCGCGCGACCTTGAACACAAGTCTGTTCCTGAAAATCTTGAGTTTTGACTGTCGATTTCTTTATTTCTTCATATCTCCCGTTCGCTTAGTTCGATTTTCTTCTTGGTGATTTCATTTTGAAGCCCCTTACTCCCTGATGGTTTTCCATCTTCATTCGAAGCGATACGACGTATATTTCTTCTTTTATGACGATTTGAAGATCTCGTAGTTTTTTCGAATTTACTTTTTTCATTTTTGGAAAATTTTTAATTCTTCTTTTTGGATGTTGTTCTTCTGATGCTGAAAGTCCCAAAACTGCTTCCTTCTTCTTCCTTGCTTCATGGGTTCACAAATTACGGTACATTCTGCATGTTTGGTTATTTATGGTTTTATTACTTTATTGCCTTTAATTGAATTTTGGTTTCGAGTCTTATTTATTATTAGTTTATCTTAGGGTTATGTACTGTTATTATTAGATTTTTGGTTTTATTTATATTAAGAGAGTTTTGCGTTTTATTACGTTTCATTTTGGCTATAACTTTTTTATTATTAATCTGAGAAGTTTATTTTCTTATTATTTATTACTAGGTTTTTCTAGTTCTACACGATGATATTATTTTAGTATTAGTTTTCAAATTTTGAAATTATAACATTGGTTTATATGAGTCTATATTCCTGTTAAAACCGGAACGTTGAACATTTCCTGTCCAAGCCCGTTGACCTTGGCTCCGTTTAGCCTTGCTATGCTTTTAACTTAACGTATGTTTTGAATACTTTTCTTACTTCTACAATTTTTATTCGATTTGATTGAAATTTTGGATTTTGGTTGTTTTCCAAAATTGTTCCTTGCGAACGGTTCAATTAAACCGTTGCAGTGTGTACGTTGTGTGTGTGTGTGTGTGTGTGTGTGTGTGTGTGTGTGTGTGTGTGTGTGTGTGTGTGTGTGTGTGTGTTTGTTTGTTTGTGTAGGGTGTATCGTGAGAGGTTGCCACAACTTCAGTTTACCCAGGTCAAATACTTTTCACTATTTAAATATTCAAAATGGAAACTGTTTAAAATTAAATATCTCGGAAACCGTAAATTTTACAAAACATTTATAGGAGACCAAATATTTATGTTTTATAATGATAAACAAATGGGTTTTTTTCTCTAACTTGAAATATAATTCAATTATTATCAAAAACTCTAAAATGGAAAATATTAATGGTCAAGTACAAGCACAATTATTAAAATACATTATTATCAATATTGGATTTTATTTTCACATTTGTCTTATTAAAGGTAAATTACTTAAACAAATAAATAAAACAAAATATTGGTAACCATCTGGGACAAAAACAGAATAATTATGCTGCAAGGCTTCGTTAGCTGTTTTTAAACAATGAAATTACAAATGGTCACATAATGAGGACCATTTGTAATTTAAATATTTTCTGGTCAATTAAATTTAATTGAAGTTACAATAATAATTGACTCATGAATAATTATAAAATTCTACATACATTTTAAACTTACCGTTCATCCTTGCCATTTAATTTAAGATTTGTTTGTACAGTCACTGGAATGTCAAGAACATCAATATTTCCAATTTGTTAAACTAGAATACAATTTAAATAAACACATTGGTTATGTAATTTATGCTAAACAAAATTACTAATAATAGCTTCTACAATATCACAATATGTCATTGATGCTTGTGCCAATTTTCAATAATATTTTAAAACTCATAAGAACAGCACTCAAAATTTTGTTAACTGAAACTTTTAATTAAAATTAATTACTAATACATAAAATAAATTTTATTTTTCAGATTAGTCGTCGTTCAATAAATAATTTGAAAAATAAAATCATAAAAAGTATGCACAGAGACGCCAGAAGGAGAAAGGTGGATCTTAAAAAAATGGCAAAAGAAAGCAATGCAAAGATAAAATTTGTAGGAAAAATACAGGAAAATCAATTTTCAAGATATGCAAAAATGGGTACTCCGGAATTAGAAGGTTTAAAAGCTAAATTGATGCAATGCAAAATAACAACAACAAGCAGCGCTAAAGATTTCATGTCCACATTAAACACTACCGTCGAGGAGTTGATGCAGTTACTTTTAAAAACCGCTGAAGATATTAAAGAGTTAACAGAAACTAATAAGGATAAAATGAGTAAATATTTAGATGAATGTAAAGCCGAAATAAAAAGCTTAGTAAATGCAAAAGATAAAGATCAAGCTATATCTACTGATAACGACCAATTGTTGAAATTAGCATCTACCGCTAATGAAGCTTTATCAGAGTTGTTTAAAAGTTCTGACGAACATATAAAACAAGTAGAATCTACCAGTCGGGAGAGTGTTTTCAATTTAACCGATAATATTAAAACAAGATATGAAGCGATTTCAACTGTAAATGAAGGAATAAACAATTACCTAGTGACTATGATTGGTAAATTCAAAGATTTAGGAATATTACTTTCTGATAAGTATAAAGAGATGGTAACAAATTGTGTTGACTTGCTTGAAAAGTTATTAGAAAAGAATAAGGATAATCTTTTAAAGTTGGCCACAGAATATGGTAAATCATTGAGTGACGATGGTCCCGGTGTTAATAATGAAATCGAAAAATTAGAGGACACATTCGAAAAATCCAATAAAAAAAATTTTGAAGATATGCTTAAAGCTTTGTATAGTGAAAGTGTCAAAGTAACGGACACGATTGGGGTCAAGGTTGGTGATGTACAAGCTTGTCTGCCTCTTGGTTAAAACTGTAATAAAAATTAACCTGACGTTAATAGTCATGGTTCAAGAATTGAACTGTAAGTATGAAAATATCTGTTACATTCCTATAGTCCATTAAGTAACGACGAGAAACCTGGTAGCTTTTATTTTTGTTTTATATTTTACGAAAACTTCATTCGTTGTAAATAAAACGTATAAAATTTAACGTTTGCAATAAAATTAAACTTGTAGTAAAATTTATAGTATCTAAAATAGGCCAAAATAACTTTTTAGATAACAAAATATCATTTAACATTTGTATAAATCTCCCAAAAAATAATCTATTCGCAGAACCAGGTAAATTCCTTGAAAGGTTCTATGAAAGGCAATGCGAATGTGGTTCAATTTTGTTCAATATATTGCATGTTGCAATCATCACGTGTTAATATCTTCACTCCATTGTTGTTATATTTGTTGTCGGGTTAGTGGGCGTAAGTAATCATAATGTTTAGTTTGGTGGTGGTCCAATATACAATTTGATTTCACTGTTTGCTAATGTTTTTGTTGGTTTATTAATCCAGGTGCAAAACCATAGACAAAACATGTGGTTAATATTTTAATCATTAACATTTTATAACTTTTTTACACTATCAACGAAGGAAGAGTGAAATTAACTTTATACGTGTTTAAATTCAGTGGTATTAAAGTGTTAAGTGTGCTTGTACATCTAAAGATGGTAAAATGACTAGGATAAGGCTAGACTCATTTTAAAAACTCTGAAATCGTACATCTAATTTAAGATATTATATTTTTATTAAATATAACGATTTCATAAAGTAGAGTAAGATTTTATTTAATATTTAGTTTTCAGTTGATTTATAAGAAGATGTTTTACGTCGTCTATCTGACGTAGAATTTTAATATCCACAACAAATCAATTTTTGAAGCCATGATGATTATTTCGTGGAATATACATTGCTTCCGAATAGTTAAGGAGGAATTTATTAAGTAAATACCTCAAAAACTCACTTTTTCCTTTTGGTTTTGCTTTTTAGTATTTTTAATACAGGCTTGTTTCTGTTAAATTTTACATTTATATTTTAAGAACAAAACAATTGTGATATAGGTTTTGAATGTTATTAATTCAAAATATCGTTTTTTACGAAAATGATGTTGTTCATAATTTGAACTGAAGACCAACTGTTTAGGTAACATTTGCACTTTACACTTTCTCAAATTGACTTATTATAGAAAATCAATATATAATGGGTAAAAATGACCCATTAAATTCTGTGGAAAGTATTGTGTTTTCTTAAATATAGTAAAGTATATTTTGGACCGACATAAATCTTTCCGTCATCTGTGTGTTTATTTGCTTTCTATATTCTCTGTAAGCTCAAAGGAGTAGTATGATTTTTATCATTACTTAGGATTCCCATTTCTCCATTTTAT
The DNA here is from genome assembly GCA_963513935.1 of Aphrophora alni. Classification (NCBI taxonomy): domain Eukaryota; kingdom Metazoa; phylum Arthropoda; class Insecta; order Hemiptera; family Aphrophoridae; genus Aphrophora; species Aphrophora alni. The sequence continues at coordinate 126,814,984 of OY740769.1, read as the reverse complement.
GAAGCTCAAATAATCTCCACAAATTAAATTCAATTTCTCAAATATAATTCATTCTTCATATTTCTTTAATTGGAAAAAAAGTTATTTCCCATAACAGTTATGGATTTTCGCATAATTTTCTAGATTCAAACTATTGAAGTGCATTATACTTTTAAAACGGATTATCTGTATTACTCTATATAAAAAGTTAGTAGTGCCTCAGCAATACGCTACAAAAATATAAACGTAAATGTATTATTATATGAGATCTTTGATTTGTAACACAAATTATTTGATCAGAATTTTTTGTCATTGCCTTATATATTTATTTAACCATACTTATGCATTTTATATCAAAGTATTTGTTTTATAATATAGTTTTTCTTTGATTTAGGTGTAAAGAATGTTCAGAAGAAATATACAACACAACAAAAGTTCAACTTTGAAAACACGAATTAAATTAATTATATTTTAAAACACTTGTGTCTTATACATATACATTTATTTAACAATAAACAATTATGATTTCTGATTATTATTGGTTCGTTTTATTACATTTAAAAAAATCATTTATAAATAATAATTAAAGACAGAATTTCAGAAAATAAAGCAAAAGATATTTGGAAACCGAAGATTTTGTTCAGTGCACTTATTAAGTGAACATAATTTTTGGTCCCTTTAATAGCAATCCTGATTTCTTGTTTCTTATTTGCAACTGAAACGATCCATCTACTGTTAATAACTTACTATAATAAATTGATGTATTATTTCTGTCACCCACTAGGAATGGTGCATAGATAGATGTATATTTACATGAAGAAACAAAATTATACACAAAACAACTAAACATGGAAATATAAATGACAAACAACAATGCAAAATAAAGACTACTTTGCATGAAAAGAACACAATATAATAATTAGAAGGGAAAATATATTAAACTAGTAAATTCTGTTTCGTAAATTGTTTTTGTATGAAACCTAAGAAGAAAAGAAAAGAGAAAAACACACACACACACACACACAATAAATATAAACATGACGTTAGATATATATAAAGACTGTTAACCCTGGAACCGGTGCATGTTAATTTTCTTCGTTTGTTTAAAAATTAATAAAATATATTATTTTCATACAAAACCTAACTTATAAGACATCATTTTCTCAGAAAGAAGCATAGAAATCATCTATGTAAAAAAAATATTTTGAAACGGTTTTGGAGTAAGTATGTTACATGTCAAAAACGAAGTTATCATTTTTCAGGAAAAACCTGTATCATCCATAATCAAAAGCTTACCACCTTTTTCTAAGATATACAAAAGTTTTGTGTAATACTTTTGAATATATTTAGAAAAAAACAATTTGTTACATTTTCAAAATTTCAAAAAATTTTAATTTCATTATTTTATATTCAAAAATTCACTAAAAATAGTAATATATATCTTTTACACAACTTCTATATGTCATTTTATTCAGAAAGGTGCATATAATTTGGCTGTGTAGTGAAAAAAAAATACAAAAAAATCGAGAGTAACAGAGAGAAAAATTTCACAGAAATCAGTACATAAACAATATAAAAGATTTTTTTGAAGTATTCCTAGAGATTTGTAATGTATTTGTGGATAAAAGCTGCTAAAAAGAAAAATCAATTTTGAAATTTTTCATTAGACGTGGTACATTTTTATGTAAAAAATGAATATTGTCGAACTATTTTCAAAAATTCACCAAAAATACAATTTTTATTCTAAACTAAAGTTTTTATTACCTATGTCCTCACAAATATACATAGATTTTATGTGTGTAATGAAAAAAAAATTATATGGAAACATTTTAGAGTTATTATGCACGGAATCAACAAATTTACCATGTAACCGAGGCCAAATTCCACAGAATTAGGTATAAAAACCATATTAAAAAAAAATTTTGAATTTTTTTTAAAATATATAAAACTGTTGCAATATAGTTGTGAATAAATGTTGGTAAAAGTCTAAATCAATTTATACAATTTTTATAAGGAAATAGCTATGTTTATATATAAAGTGGTACAACTAGGTTAGGTCATTTTTCACATACAACATGTAAATGATAAATTCATACATACAACATATAAATCATAATATAAAACCAAATATATGAATAATATAATGTAATAAGGTGAAATAAAATAAATTTTGTGTACTTGCGTTTAGAATGGCATCCAGTTATGATGTAGCGCTGCAGAGCTGTCAGGAACATCACGAACCAAGTTACTGGTTAGGAAGGCTTTCTGTTGCAGATTTCATTAGCCTTTCCCTCCAGTAATGCTTGAGGTTTGTGAAACATTTCTGATGTACAAGTAGCTATTTTACTAAAACTCTTGTCGGATATTTTAAAGGATTGTTCCTGGGATAGTTATGATCATACAAAAATGAGATGTTTCTCTATCCGCCATTTTGTCTTTTGTACAAAACACAATATAAATTTAGAAGTAAATTACATATCAAGTCCAATTTGGTACAATTATTTTTATATAATCTTATATCAATGTCCAAAAAACCACGACCCTTATTTGTATATTTTCGAAACGGCGACCGATAAAAAAATTTAAACTACAAATATGTCAAAACACGTTTACTTCACGATCAATAATTAGAAACAAAAGTTCCTTTTTTTATTGACAAAGAAATTGTTTTATATATTTAATAGTCGAGTTATTGGTACAAAAACTAAGTACATAAATAATTTGCAATTGTCTATTATTACCCAAAATTGTCGTAAAATCGAAATATGTTTTAATGGTAATATAATAAAATCCGTTGTTGACACCAACTTTTTTTTAAGGTGTTGTTTCGTAATAAAGGAATCTTTACCAAGGACGGACATTTAAATTTCTGCCATGTTTGATCTCTGGATAATACCCATGAATTCGCCATGCGTTTCCACCACCACATATTTCCTGTCAATATTTAGGCTGGTGTCCTCTGCAGCCAATATTTGTATAATCTGGTAAATCGGAATAATTACTAATCTTGATTTCTTGAGAGACATTCTTCTGGAACGTTTCGAAAACCTACCTTTAAAACCAGAGTTATTAAGGGGTTACTTCATGATAGCGCTCCGGCTCATTTTAGAATTATTGTAAGTGAACACTCGGATGAGGTTTAAGACCATTGATGGATTGGGTGTGGTGGACACTTCTTATGATCTCGTAGCACTTCTTTTATCAACCGTCGCGTCGGTTCATTTCAAGAGGGAGGTGGTAGATCGGATGAAAGATTTAGTATCAACACGCCTTTAGAAACGGAGGGTGACTGCGTTAATAGCTAAGTTAAGACCAAGGGACTTGCCCGAGTTAGATGGTCTGTGATCAATAGGTACAGGTCATTTAATATGGCTGGAGAACGTCATTTTGAACAAATGTTATACGAAGTATAACAAACTGTTTTTTTACTTGAACCACGTTTAACATTGTATTTTTATGTTATTATTATAATTTTTTTTATTTCTATCTCAATGTAAAGCTGTAATTGTTGTTTTTATCAAGATACAGCTTATTGTAAATTATAAAGCAAACTAGAACAAGATTGATACATTGAGGCACTTTGACAATTAAACTTGATAAACTAAACCATGAATATTATTATTACTAATAAAAAAGATCATAATCTAAAAATAATTTGATTTTGCGCTAAAGTTGGATATTGTCACCAATATCCTTAAAATTATTCTATCCGTTTTAATACAAAAACTAGATAATCCTTTAATCTACAGCAAAAATATAAACAAAATTTTGTTTGTCATACAAAAAAGTAATATTTTCCCTTAATATATATATATTTTTCAATTTAACCGATTTCGATATAGTTGAGGATAAACATTTTAAGCGGCCGCCATTAAAAAAATATACAATATAATATCTTGGTCTTTGGTACATTGATATAAAAATATACCAAGATATTGCGATTTTTTTCAATTTTTTTTTTTAAAATAACATTTTTTAACACAATACAAAATAATGGAGATACATATAACTAAGCTCTTTTCAAGCAAATAAACAGTGGTTCTGTGTTTCAATCAACACTAGGAACAATTCCCAAAAAATATAACAATAGCTTTGAATCTGGGTTTTAATTACAAAAATATTGAAATATACGTTATATAGTTTCACTGTTTGCAGTTAATCTATAGGACTAGTTAAGAATATCTATAGAATCTTTATTGAAATATAGTTCAAAACATCAAAAAGTACGATATTCTAGGGGCCAAGTCGTCAAAAATACCTAACAAAAGCTCATGTAGTTATAATTTTTTTAAAAGATGTACTTAAAAAACCAAGTTTTCTGACACCGCACGCGTGTGCTCGCATCGTTAAAGTGCAAATTTGTGTATATTTTTGTTTTTTGTTTTTTTCTAAATAACTATTAAATAGTTCGTCCTACAAATAAAGGACAAATATTTTGAGGAACACAATATTTGCTGCAAATATTGTATGTACTTTTTTGTGTACCTAATACTTGCATAAATATATAAATTTAAAGACACCAAAATTTTTAAAATGTTGCGAAAATAATAAAATAACTTTTCAGAACAATTTATTACAAGAAAGTTGGATACTGACTTGCTACTTCAATATTTTATTTTTGCTAGGGATATCAAAACAGTACAGTATTTTTGCTTATGCGAGCACTATAAGCAGTCAGTACGAACCTTCCTTACAATATTAAGCAATTGATATAATCCAAAAATAATATAAAAACTATAAGGGACATATTACAAAACTTAATCTATTTGGAGATGTCGCAAAATTATTTTACCGTGAAATATTTATTTAAACAACGGGTAATAAAATTTTACAATTTTTGTTTCAATAACACGCTTAAAAATATTTTGTAAAAGAATTGATGAATAAAACAGTACAAAGTAAAACACACACACAAAAGTGGTTACTCATGGATCGTGCAGCGGTGGTATTAAAATGTGTGACAATAAAGTTACAACAGGTTCATTCATTCTTTTCAACAGATACTGCATTGCTAAAAAGAATGACAATGATTTTAAAGAAGAAATAAAAGTTCTAATGACTCTCTTTTGTAAAGATGGAGGGGGGGACAATACACAATCGACATTGTACTCAAATACACTCCCATACAGAGCAAAAACAAGATAGAGAACAAGAAAAGTACATTAATTGATGGTGTGTATCTTCTACATAAGGTTATGTTCAATAAACTTTAGCAGCAAACTTCATTGCTGTGTGTTAAATTATTTGGAGTACGTACAAAGACACTTTGGTTCAAATGCTGTTTTAGTTTTTGTTGGATATCTTCCAAATAAAGTTTTGTGGAATAAACTTTAGCAGTCAACTTCATTGCTGTGTGTTGAATTATGTGGAGTACGAATAAAGACACTTTGGTTCAAATGCTGTTTTAGTTTTTGTTGGATATCTTCCACATAAAGTTGTGTGGAATAAACTTTAGCATTCAACTTCATTGCTGAGTGTTGAATTATCTGGAGTACGTACAAAGACACTTTGCTGCAAATGCTGTTTTAGTTTTTGATGGATTCTCTGGAAAATGCACTCTATAAAACCCAAGAACAAGGAAAATATAGCTATCAAACAATTTACAAATGAGCAAACTCAACAACTTTTTACTGTACCAAAATCATTAGTCGAAACCATTTTGCAAGCATATCACAATTCTTTGACACCATGTAGGCAGGTATAGCCAAAACTATTTAAAAGTGGTTCACGATGTTAACAGACGTTATAATTTATAATAAATCATAACATACAAGTCGAAATATTAAATCCTCCAAATAAAAATTAAAATGATTGTTACAACGAATAATACCACACGAGAAACAGTTTACGAAACTAACTTCAAATTATTTTGGCCCACTATCTAAATAAAACAAAAACACTTTTATCCTCGTCGCTACAGATAACGCTATAAAACTCACTATAGTAAAAACAACGGAAAAAGGCGACGTACAAACTATGGAAAATTCATACTAAATGACACACTACCGACATGTCAGGGTAACACATAAACGGTTAGAGGAAACATATTTTGTAGCCGAATCAATAGGGTATAACAACTTTAGGGATAACACATCAATCATCGACAAACTGCAGATCATAAAGTCAAGGAATCACTGAAAGATAAAAATCCACATTATTAAACAGGTTACGTTGCTACGTCAAGGAATACCAAAATCATTGTAAAATTTGTGACTGTGACATACAATTCAGCGTAACATGCTTCTAAAGGACACTCAAGATTTTATATATTACATGGGTTTATGCAATAACAGTGTTAAAAATAGTTCTTCAGATAAAAAAAAAGAACTACCACAACTTTTAGAACGGACAAAAAACAATCAATGTGAACGTTATAACGAAAAACATAAGGAAATAAAATTTTGCTTAGAAGACCTATTGTTGGTAAAGAATCAAGGATAGATTCCTCTTTACGTAAAACTACAAATATGTCTAAAAAATAATCATTTCTAAAAAATAAATAAATGAGTTACGGTATGTCATTTTATGATATTCTAAAATAAAAAGGAGAGTCGTTAAATTATTTACTACGGTAAATTACAGAAAAAAACTACAAACTATATGAACATGCATTATATTTTTACTTTCTGCAATTATATAATCATTATATCGTTTATAAAATATATACTTCAAGCAAGTTAATGTCTGTAAACTAAATGCCTAAAAATACTACAACAAAATTGAAAAAAGAAAGTTTTTTGTAAAATTTTGCATAATAGTGTTATAGGTGAAATAAGATAAACAAAATTAGACACTGTAATGGTTGTTGAATATCCTTAGGCCACTCTTGTTAATATTGTTAAATTATTTTGCATAATTTTGTTTATACATGACGTTTTGATGGTTTAAATCAACTCTCGTTATCAATTGTGACACTAAAACATAAAAGATAGAAACGCCAATATTTCCTAGTAGTCTAGATCCATGTTGTAAACTGAAACTAACACTATAATCTAAAAAAGAACTCAAACTAAAAACGATAATTATGCAGTTATAACAAAGCCAAAATTCAACCACACAGTCCTATATCACAAAAAATAAAATGAAACCGAGAGTCCCAATATGAAATTCCCTTAACTATTTATTGGAGTTATATAACCTTTTACCAACTCTTTTAATTCTTAAGTTTTCAATTGCGACTTGATTCCCATTTTACCACGTTTTTATTAGTTCGGTTTCCGTCATATCTGTCAGTCTGTCCGGGTGGAATTCTGCAATCGAGTTTAATCTAACTTTCCGATAAGCTAGAGACCTGAAATTTTGAACACAAGTCAGAATTGGATGGCAATGCAATATTCGGTTGGTTTCTTGTCTCTACATTTGTTTAAACAAAAGTTATTTAAAGAAATAAAAATTGGCCAATGAGATATACATTTTTCCCTCGCGTTATCGCTTTTGAATGGTAAACGGAATATTGAAATATGATGAGGCACATTTTTCATGGCTTGTGAGAGTTATTGGATTAATAATAAATCAAATATATATATTTAAACATACCACGTTTTTAAAACGAACTGAAAAATATAAAATGATTTTTCATGACCCATTTTCAATTTTGAGAGTTACTTGTATGAGCGTGTCGCGATTCGCCCCCCCCCCTAGTTTAAAAGTGTAATTGCATTTTCCAGTAGAAAAATCCCGTTTCACGAGCGTTTAGTGATATTGAATAGTGCGCTAGGTTTTTGCCGTGCATTCAATAGTGTGCTAAGCGTATATGTCAATATTACATTTCTGACAATCGTTACAATGGTTAAAGAGACGGCTACATCACGGAAGAGCAAATTAGAGAAGAAGCAAACACGGCAAGTTGCGATCACAACAGGAATCTGAAGCAGGTAAATTGGCAAGATTAGCCAAACGCCATGAGCGAGCTACAAAACGTTCCAAAAAACAACGTTAGATCGAACTTGAAAATCATAAGAAACGAAAGGCTCTACAGGTCACGTTAAACGGGGGACGCAAGTTTTTCTCGATTTTCCGATGACGTGCATAGACATGCTCAAGCAAGAGCAAACGAGGCTCCCGAAGCCCGTGTTGCTCGGCTTGCTCGAGATGCACGCCGCCATTCTGAAAAACAAACGTACGAAACATCCCGAGTAGCAAACTACTCTCCTAGTTAACAATGTAAGCCGCCATTCTGAAAAAAAAAAGAATTTGCGAGACTCCTGAAGCGCATACCACCCGCCTAGCTAGTGACTGTCGGAGTCTCATCAATATATACAGAACCGTTTGAAATCTTTCACCCGGACATAAGACTAAAAAACAGAAAATAATAAATCAAATAAAATTTTTTTTAACATACCACGTTATTAAAACTAACTAAAAAGTATAAAATATTTTTTTACTAACCGTCTACAATTTTGAGGGAGGATTGTTAGTGGCTATGGATATATTTTGAATACTTGGAGAGAAAAACGTGGGGCGCAGCCACTAAATATTATAAGTAGACAATCCGGATGAATTCACAGATAATTTCAGTGAATCGGAAATGAGATTCACTGTAATTTTATTTATTTACTCCTCCTTAACTATCATATGTTGCCTGCGCCCCACGATTTCTCTCCAAGTATTCCAAAAATATCCATAGCCACTAACAATCCTCCCTCAAAATTGTAGAAGAGTTATGAAAAAATATTTTATACTTTTTAGTTCGTTTTAAAAACGTAGTATGTTATTTTTTATTTATTTTTTTTTATTATTAATAATCAGTGGCACAATTTCCACCATAACTACTTTATATCTGACCAAATGGGCGGGGACTTATCTCCGGTTCAAAAGTTTTACAGGGGCACTGACTGAGTCCTTCCGCGTAAAATTGTCACTGCTACAAATTAAAATGGATCATCGTAAACAACATGCTTACTAAGCACGTAGAGTCGCTGAGCTTATATGAAACGCTTGATGTTTCATATAGGTTGTTCCATATAGATGTTCCATTATGGTTGGTGGAATATCACATATGAATTTTATTTCTATTGATGAGCTTATACATCGTAAACAACATGCTTACTGAGCACGTAGATACTATATAACATATATCTATTAACTTATTTTCTTGCAGATAAGGAAATTGCATTTTATGCAGTATTACCTATTAATTAGATTATTATAATATCTAATGTAAATCAATTTTTTTAACTGTGTTCAGGAGGCTACTGGACCCATCGATATGACGGTCGTTCGTATTCATGTTGCGATGTAGAAAGATGGAAGTAGAAATGTTTAGAAAAATTATCGAAGTGTCCGCTGGCAATGATGCATTCTGTCTTCACATTTTTTGTGAATGGTGAAGAAAATCTCCTAATAATGTTGAACGAGTAGGTATACTCTTCGTAGGCCTATATTGGCGACAATGTCTTGCTTGTTAAAAGAAAATTTCCTGATAGAGTCTCTGAGCTTATTTGAAACGCTATGAGACTGACAAACAAATATTGCAGAAGGGTTTTGAAGTATTACCGTAAACCAATATATCCTATTCTCATTATCTAATCAGAGAATATGATTATTATAAGAATTATCTAACCATACTTATGAAGATCGTTTGGTACTGATGTGACAACCTATCTGTTTTGTAGTTGTTCTTCAGTGTCCGTCTCTACAAGTCCAAAAAGATTTCAAGTTCGAAATGTGACTGGCGACGTATTGTTCTGACCTAACATTTGGTGCTCCGGGCTTGAGGAGCCAATACACCTTGACATTTCGCAACATTATTCCAATTGCGAATTTAGTGAATATTGACGATTTGTGAAGTTATTTGGTTTTTCCTTTTATCCAGAAATATTCCATTATTATTAGTTTATGCATGATTATATTTTAAAATTCGCAAAACATATTTAATAACCTTTTTTCTCTTAATTGTCTTTTAAGTAATTTCTTGGTGTTGGTTTTCCCCACTCCTTTGGCCTTCATTTTGGGGTGTCAGTATTCTTTACAGGCAGCTACAGTAATTCCTCTAATTTTGAAAGTAACTTTGCATGTTTTGTTATTTTCGCTGTAACTTTTGTTTCTTTCTCACCGATTTTGCTTTTGTCTTCGGAACCTTATTCTCCTGTTCCCTGTGGTCCACCAGTAGAAACTTCATTTTTTTGAAGTCGTAGTCCACGTAGTTTTGGAGTTATGACATTTCGGCTTAACTTCTATTTTTTTTCAGAAATTGTTTTTTTACTGATAGGGTTGCTTGGTTTTTTTGTTTAAGAAAGTTGTTCGCTATGCCATATAACGAAAATGTATGTAAACACTTTTTGATATCTCACTCCCTTCTCAAGATATCTTCCTTTAAAATAGACGTTAATTGATTATTATTTTTTGATTAACCTCCCTATTTACTGACTCCAACTTTCTGTTTGGATAATCCTATCCTGCACAATACATTTTATATGCATTACTATTATAATATTAAGCTTTTGTTCGAAAACTCTATTTGAGGGTTTTACACTTTAATCGTTTATAATATTGTATTGCTAAATAATTACTAATATGTTTAGTAAGATATATGTAGCTTTACCCTAGTTATTTTTATTAGTTATTGAAGTTATTAACTTATTATTATTTAGCTTATTAATGTTTAAAAAACCCTTAAGTACGTCTATTTAGGCCCCCTTTTTACCGCTTCCCTCTTTCAATAGTTTTTTTTATTATCTCTCTATCTCTACTGCTCAACAACTTCCTTTCCTTAACTTTTTTTTTAATTCTTTTTTATTTTTGAATTAATATTTTTTTCTCCCTCTCTTCTTTCTGTTATAACTTTTGTTGTTTTACATTTGTTTTTTTATTATTGATTTTTACCACTTTTAAGAACGATAATGGAGACGCGTGGATGGACCGATTACACGTGGCACATGTCAGTGGGATATTTGTGAAATGCTGAAAATTTGCTCTTACCTTGTTGTCCGAATTTGAGAACAAAAAAACCAGAATAAACTATTTACAACTAAAATCAAAGACAGATATACAATTTAAACATCAACAGTTATTTTAACAAAACTTCAAACATATTTTTGTTTAATGATATGCCCTCAAAATTAAAAAAAAAAGAAAATGATGCACCCTTAATAAAATATTACATATTAAAAAAAATTCACTTGAATCAAGAAATATCCCTCCACCAATAAATATCAATAAATAAACAACATTATGAAAAACTAAAAAATTACTATTGAAAGATGAAATTTATAAATATCAATAGAAACGTACTATGCCAAAGATGTGCACAACAACATAAATTAACCGTGTGACGGTCCAAGTTTTTTTTATTAGCCAGCAATTTTTGAAGAGTAATATTATATTTCCTTGAGTTTTGACTAAAGTTTGAACGAATTCGGTTTAGAGAAGACACCATGGACATTTTGCAGAGGTGACGACTATTACGTTGAATTGTATGCTTAGAGTCTAAACGTTATCAAAATGGGTAGAGACAATTTGGATATAATTGTATTTTTTGATTTTAATTTATAACAGTTACCCTCAAATTTTGAATTAACAAATATAGAGAAATGTATCATGAGACTTGACATAACTATACCGACATATTAAATTTTATTTTATTTAGTGCACGAATTTGAGTTGTAGTGCTGTACATACAACAGACAGACATCATTTCAAGAATTACTTTTTGGGGCTATATTTCTTCAAAAAACTTCCTTTGTGATATCAATTTCTTCAATACAGATATAATTCGCTAAAACATTTACAACGATTTTCAGAAATTACAAAGCTTTCTCTATAATATATACATATGTTAATGGAACATTGTATTGTTCTCAGAATTTGTTTACAAATTTTTAAAAAAATGTCTAATTACCAATTATTATTCAATAATAAGTGTGAACTATTTCGAGATTCTAATCTATTTAAATTTTGAACATGTACATGCCAGTGGATATAGGCTATTTAAAAGAAAAAAATAGAAAATCTTCTTCAAAAATTCTTTCTGGTATGATGATTCAGTCACTTACCACTACGTGTGTTCTTTACATTAATTACATACCGTGTCCAATTGCTCTATTTGATACATTTGTAAACATATATAAAGGAAATAGTCGAAATGTATTTAATTTGTGCAATTAAAAATATCTAAATTTTATAACAATTTCTTACATATCATATATCTAACGCTAAAAAATATTATTAAAACACATTTTTACATAACATACATTAAAAAATAAATAAAAATTTTTGCTTTCATTATAATTTTGCTTTAATTAAATAATTGTTTGTTTAATATTTATTTTATGCTGTGTAACGAATCCCTTTGCCGTTCCTTTCAATTTTTATTTCACTTACCTAGCTATCTACGCTTCCCCAGTCCGGGACGAGGTTATTATTCCGCTAAATGAAAACAAAATTGATTGCCTACTGGAGGTATTCAGATTTCTGTATTTTTTCTTGTCTAGGCGACGAAATATCTTCAGTTTGTTCAGTAGCCTGCAAACCATTGATCCCTCTAATTTACAAATCTTCCAGTTACTGCATATCTTTTGATCAATGATCAAGCTCCTTTACTCTGAGTATATCCTCATCTTCCAGAAATTCATCATATACGTATTTTGCTCCCACACTCATGTAAATATCCCTCGGCGTGAAATTGGTTATCTCGTGGTGTTGATTTCAGGGGGAGGTTCTATAAATGTGACGTATTGTATCCACGTCGCCTGTGAGTCATAACCATGTTCTCAATGTCCTTACGTTTACCCTAGTTTACACGTTTGGCCAAATTCACTTGGGGATGCCTCACTGGAAAGACAACTTGTATATTTTCTACTCCTATTCATGTGTTGTCTGGACGTGAAGGCCTATATTCTAGTACACCCACTTCTATAAAATATTATTTCGTTTTGACTATACTGTTGCTCGTTGTCGGTTTTCTTACAGTATATATATATTTTTTGAAAACATCTAATATAACGAAAATACCAGTTATTACTTGTAAGTAACTTGTAAGTACGAAGTACCTATATTGAACATTAACTAATCCCTTAGGCAAGTGGTACCAGAAAATGTATGGCCAACATTTTATTCACGTAATTTGTGACTGTTGATCTACTTTGTCTTACTATCTCTTTACATATTTTGCTTTTTGGCATATGTTAGATTTCTTTGATATTTCTAGTATCCGTTTCCTTGCATTTTGGCCTCATAATTTTATATATTGTATTTATCCCCACATGACCATACGTCTCATGCGTTCTGAGGAATAATCTTTCTTAAATTTCTTGCGGGATTACTAATTTCCATTCTCCTGGAACTAACTTATATAACATTTTATTTATCATTCTAAAATTTCGGTATCACTCTATAATAACGATGATTCAGGTACTTGTCGAGTTTTCCTTTTGTTTATCGAAAAATGTTAACAACATATTTCTAAAACATTGTTTTACTTGTAATTTAATTTGAATTAATTTTATCTTGATTTTGTCTGATAATTTTGATTAATTTCCATACATTCTGCTGACTAAGTCGCACTTAATGTTCTCTGTGCCTTCACAGTGTAGTACCTTAGGCTTGTACTCTTGTATGGCTAGGATCCACATAGTCATCCGATAGTTTACAAATTTTCATGAAGTTAAATAGTTCAAGGCCTTGTTTTGGTGGTAACTGTTAAAGGAGCTGCTAGTACCAAAGTTATGAACTTCTTTAGACCATGTACAATCGCTAACAGCATTTTTTGCATATGGTATAATGCGTCTCATCTGGTTTTAGGGTTCTGCTTATAAAACGGATGATCCGTTTTTGCCCTCATTGTATCTCCAACTGCTACAACTGTCTATCTATTGCCCATATGCATGTGTCTCTTAGAATGTCTCCTTTCTAACCTCTGGATGTGTTATCACCACTGCGTCCTTGATTACGTCCTTAATATCTCCAACTACTACAACTGTCTAGCTATTGCCCATATTCATGTGTCTCTTAGAATGTCTCCTTTCTAACCTCTGGATGTGTTATCAGCACTGAGTCCTTGATTACGTCCTTAATATCTCCAACTGCTACAACTGTCTAGCTATTGTCCATATTCATGTGTCTCTTAGAATGTCTCCTTTCTAACCTCTGGATGTGTTATCACCACTGCGTCCTTGATTACGTCCTTAATATCTCCAACTGCTACAACAGTCTAGCTATTGCCCATATGCATGTGTCTCTTAGAATGTCTCCTTTCTAACCTCTGGATGTGTTATCACCACTGCGTCCTTGATTACGTCCTTAATATCTCCAACTGCTACAACTGTCTAGCTATTGCCCATATTCATGTGTCTCTTAGAATGTCTCCTTTCTAACCTCTGGATGTGTTATCACCACTGCGTCCTTGATTACGTCCTTAATATCTCCAACTGCTACAACAGTCTAGCTATTGCCCATATTCATGTGTCTCTTAGAATGTCTCCTTTCTAACCTCTGGATGTGTTATCACCACTGCGTCCTTGATTACGTCCTTAATATCTCCAACTGCTACAACTGTCTAGCTATTACCCATATGCATGTGTCTCTTAGAATGTCTCCTTTCTAACCTCTGGATGTGTTATCAGCACTGCGTCCTTGATTACGTCCTTAATATCTCCAACTGCTACAACAGTCTAGCTAATGCACATATGCATGTATCTCTGTATTACGGATTAGTCCTACAGTAATAGGACAATAGTTTTTATATAATTGGAGAATGAAGAGCATACTGGGCACAACCTTATCAAAGAAATACGCACAACTTATCACACGCTTAAACGCAGGCCTCATTCAATCTATATACTTTCATATTTGGAAAAATATTACTAAGACGCAATACTTCCTTGGTCCTTTCAATAAACAATTACGAAAATTAGGAATTTTCAAGGAATATCCCATATATCGGTTGTGTAACAAGTCAGAAAAGACTGCCGACCACATTCTAAACTGAAGTGAATGCCAATATTTCTGGACTCCTACGCTATCGTCGATGATCTTTTTACCCTGGATGGAACGTCATAGGATTTAATAGGATAATAACGTTTATGGTTTGCACGTAAGCCCAGCAAAGATTGATATGTTTGGAACCTTGATCAGCTCCTAATGGTAAAAAATATACAATTTTAAGTAGTGTGGTGGTTTTAACAATTACAGATTCAGTGATTGTTGATTATTCAAGTTTTACTTTATAACAATAAAAATTTTCCGTGCTGTTAATTTTTATAATGTAAAATATTAATACAAAACTAAAAATCGAAGAATGATAAAAAAATTTTCTCTGTTAAAAATAAAAGTAAAATAAACAGTAGATCTGTAGCTGGGTTTTACATTAAACCACATTACAATCGCACCTAACATGCATCATCTTTTATTAACTGCAGTTTTGATATTTGTACATTTCTAGTAAGACCATACTATAACTAATATAACCTATACAACATACGTTTGGTATTATGTACAAGGTAGGTTAAACTAAAGTTTTTTTTTTTAAATGATTATTTCCATATGAAAATGAGTTCATATGAAAATACAAATTATAATGTGTAAATAAAAGTAGAAGACATCTTACTCCATTTACAAGAATAAAAATGTCAGCACCTGATGGTTTACTAAAATGGGTTTTCTGAATTGTGAGAAAATATTGCCCACAATAGAGGTTGGAGAAATGCAGGCTTAATATTTACGATAGAATATATATTCTTCTACCAAAATAATTTACATAAACTGTAACAAGAAAAAGATGGATATGCCTATAACGTGTAAAATATCTGATATTAATTCAAATATATAATTTTAATATTTATTTCAAATTAAATATGATTTAAAATTATATATTTTTATATCATTTAAGAAAATTATATCATCACATTATTCAATCCAATATACGCAAACTGCCACTCTACTTATAATTTTTTATCTAAAAATTAGGTAGTCATGTAATATTATTAAACTATCAATGCATTTGCTAATATTTATTTATTGATTTAGGGGTGATTTTTTTTACCTTAGAGGTAGTTCGTAGTATTAAGCAGAAGGCCCAAAATATCCGTAAATCAGTTTTATTTAAAACACATTTTTAATAGAATAAAACTCTTTGTTTTGACATTCTTTAAATCAATAAAATCTGTAACTTTATAGACCATAAAGAAAGGCTAATTCTTTATTTTCAATTATTTTGAATAATGCAATTATTTTTTAATGGAAAATAATACTCTATAGAATCATAAAATAAATGCTTTAGATACTGCTTAGTTACAAAGTACAATTAGAGGAGACAACTAATTTCAAATTAGTTACACCGATAACATTGTAACTTAAAATAAAGATTTCATTATTAAAGTCTGTATTCACAAAGCGATTAGTAACACACTATTCATGTTAAGAACAAAGATTTTAAAGTAACATATTTAGCCAAGCCGTGTAATTCTATTATCTTTTCATACCACTTGTACATACGTTTACATTTTATTTTAATAATTAATTATTCTAACCGTGAATCTCTACTGGTATATAACTCTCAGATCACTGTCGTAGCACACACATTTTGATTGTGACTGTTATATTACGAATTACAATGAAGATTATTCTGATTTTATCTGTAGTGGTAATGTTCTGCGAATATCTTGCCATAACGGTAAGTGTTAAGAAAAAAATATAAATATATATTTAAACATAACATTATAAGTATTTATTTTTTCCATTTAAACATTTAGAAACAAGTTATTATATATGAAAATACAACCTAAATATTTTGCTTCAAAGAAATATTTGTTTTATATCATTTAAAAACAAAACTCAATTTGGTTTTTTAGTGGAGTTTGTATTTCTTTCTATTAAATAAGTATGTGATATATTTTGGGAGTGTAAGACAAAAATTAATACAATATCGATATCTGCTATAACGATTTTGAAAACATTTTATTTTAAACCATTTGTAATTTATTCTAAAATAGGTTTTAGATATTTATGGAGCTATAAACCAATATCTTATATATGTTATACCAATATTAGAGCGTGTACTAAATAAATACAATGTAATATCATCCAGATTTTAAGCAGCAACTATTAATAAACTGATAAATATGTCCTCTATAATTCTACTATCTAACTCATTTTACATGTATTAATCCAGATAAATTAAATAATAAATTAACCAGGAATAAAATATATGTTTTGTTAATAATTAAATAATGTTAACATTTTGTTGTAATGTACAAAAGTGAAAATTGACCCTAAAGATGATTTGTAGATAAGACGGACAAAAACATATATATATTTACACAAATCTCAAAATTATTGAATTAGTACTTAAATTTTGAACATAAAATCAAGAAAATGGCAAATATACTAAAAAGTTCAAAAAGTGTAAAATAAAGGTACAAACTTCATATCCTCTGTACGAATTTAAAAATGGTTAAAGGAAAAATATTTCAAACTGGGTGTACTGATATTTATAGGCGGACGAAAAATGTAAATTGAAATAAATAAATAAAAATCTGCATTAATGCGTACCTGTAGTTACCTCAAGGTTTTTTTTTGTCTCTTGTATTATATAAATTTATACAATATATATTAGGATTCCTATAACAATGAATTTTATGTGTATAGGAAAAAACATTCATAATTTATAAATTAGTTTTTATAAAAAAATATACTATTAATTTTTAAAAGATTTTTAGAGAACCTTCGTTTAATTACGTCACTCGGTGACACCCTCAAAAATTTGTCAAATTTTAATAATTTTTCTTAAAAATTTGAAAAATGTATTTCACTTTGATTTTACACCTTTCTTTTATTTTTGGACAAATGTTGTTTTCTATTAATAGCTTTTTAATTTCATAAACTGGGTATATACTTTAATTATTTATAGAGTGAGTTACAAATCTTGCAAACAATTTATATTTTTACATTCGCGCCTTATAATAAGATACAAAGTATATATAAGTATTTTAAAGCTATTTAAAATACTGCTTAAATTCTAAATTGGGTTTGATTCTGGTGAGAAACATTGCAATCACCCTTACAGAATCATCGTCAATACCAAATAAAAAATATACCAAAACTAAACGTCGCCTAAAATGACAGTTTGATACGTGATATTCAGAAATGACCCTAACTTGCTTTGCTTGTGCCATAAACAAGACGTTGGTGTAAATAGTATTTGATTAAAATCGTGCTTTTAACGACGACGTGTGACGGTCCAAGTTTTTTTTATTAGCCAACAATTTTTGAAGAGTAATATTATATTTGCTTGAGTTTTGACTAAAGTTTGAACGAATTCGGTTTAGAGAAGACACCATGGACATTTTGCAGAGGTGACGACTATTATGTTGAATTGTATGCTTAGAGTCTAAACGTTATCAAAATGGGTAGAGCCAATTTGGATATAATTGTATTTTTCATTTTATCTTATAACAGCTACCCTCAAATTTTGAATTAACAAATATAGATAAATGTATCATGAGACTTGACATAACTATACCGACATATGAAATTTTATTTTATTTAGTGCACGTGTTTGAGTTGTAGTGCTGTACATACAACAGACAGACAGATATAATTCCAAACACGAATGTTACTCAAAACATGTATATCGTCTAAAAACACGCCATCAATAGTTATAAATTACATAGCTCTCACTACTATATACACATGTTAATGTAAACATTACAATGTTTTCACAATGTGTTTACCAATTTAAAAAAACCGAATGACCCGTTAGGGATTGAATAATAGTTGTGAACTATTTCAGGATTCTAATTCACCTAAATATTGACATTTTTGTGCAGTGGCTATTTTAGTGAACTCTTCAAACACACCTTATTTCATAAAATTATAATTTTCATTTTGGTTAGGTGATTCAGTCACGTCCAATATTGTGGCTTTGTTACATATTTTACATAATGTATCCAATTGCACGATTCGATTTGGTACATTTTTAAACAATTGTAACAGTTATTATATATAAATATAAGACATGTATAAATTTATTATATATGTAGAATTTTAGTCCTTTTCTAGTCTTTTAACAATATCTTTCTTTCTATAGCTAACTCTAAAAATAATTATGAAAATCAGATTAAATATAAAATTAAATACACTTTAAAAGATGTTTTATTTATTCTTTTATTAATATTATCCTTTAAGTAAATAAAATATAATAATATATATACTTTATGCAGGTAAATTTTTTTAAATATTTCGTATGAAGATTAAGTAATTAAGAAATCGAACAAAACTTAAGAAATTAACTTTCTGTAACGTAATTAATAAAATAAAAATCTTACTATATAAATTAAACTTACATTTACGTTTATGACCAAATACTGAGGACACCAGGAAAAACAGGAAATTATAAATGTTTAAAAAATTAGAAACTTTCAAACCTTATAAGTTTATTGGAATTAAATATTTCTCAGGAAGTCCAGGTTATGGGTCACCATCGGTAATTGAGACTCTATAAGGCATGTGTCAGTAACAATTAAAAATAAATTCGTAGCAGCTGATATAAAATTTGGTTATTCTGTAAAATGCTCATAGATTTCCATCCTATACTAATCAATATATAACTTTTTTTAAATAAAACATTTATTTAAAGTAGAATCATACATAATATCTTCAACCAGACAGTTGAACTGTATAATATCTAAGAAAACATAAGACATATTTCAATATGGCGTTGTATGGAGTTTTATGTTTGTTTTAAGCTCTTCAGATGTATTCGTTTTGCACTCGCTTTGTATTGATAAATAAACAACAATAACTCGCAACGAGTCGTAAATAGATGGATGCCTATAGAGGAGATGATTTTGAAATATGTCAAGATTTTTGGCTTCTGGTATTGTTTAATTAATATCCAAAGATAAATATGATTCATTGTATTGAGGTATGTGCCTCCACAGCAAATTATCTCGTATTGTAGTCTTGAATTAATTAGGTCATAAAATATTTTATAAACATTTATTATAATACACATCTTAACGTATTAAATTTCCTTAGAATCACTTCGTATATTTTTTAAATAAAATATTCTTCCCTGGTATAAAATATTATTAAATCTTTCTATTGTAATTGAATATACATTATTAGCTAACATTCAAAAAAAACTTCGTAAATATATACATACTAACGTTTTAAAACCTTGACTCACTTCATTTTGTCGGATGTTTCCCTTTTTTAAAAATTTGGATATAATCATTAGTGGTTGATCAAATGATAGGGATATTTGAAAATCGATTTTCAATTTCACTATTTTTTTTTAAGTGAATTAATATTATTTTTGAAAAAATAATATTTCGAAAACACTCTGTGCTTTTTTAATATTACAATAAATAATGACGAAGTGTCTACCTAAAAAGTAGAGAAAATACGAGACATTTAAATGAAAAAATAAACCCTTGGTTACAATGCTGCCCTCGCGTGGTTTGAAAGAGAACTACTCAGACGCGGAAGAATATATCTTTTAGCACTGATGAGCGTGTTTTTTTTCAAATGTTTAAAAAAATCACTATAACTAACAACACGTTAGTTCTTATAATATTTTGTAATATTTTACATAATCCCATATATAACCATTAATATAAACTATTTTTACTAAACATTTGTAATTCATTTATTTTTTTTACTTTATAACTCAAGTTAATCGAAATTACTAGCCAATTCGACATTGCAATTATTAAACAATTTCATTGTGTAAAGAATAATATTCATTACATATACATTTGTTTAGCTACTGCGATGTCTTTTACGGTAATGAATACAGAACACGTTTAGAATTTTGTATTCATTGTTGTGAAACTCCTATATCAGAGATTATGAACTGATATATATTATGAGTCTTCTTTATATATTTATAATTTCTTTATCCTTCGAAGTATATTAAAACAAATTTAAAAGCGTAGCTCAAGTTTTTTGTTTTGGAAAATAATTCGGAGTAAAATAACTAATATAATTAAGGGATAGTCTCACTTTGAGGCTACGTTTACTATGTGGAAATTGATGTGTACCATTACATTTCGTACTTGTTTCATAAAAATGTGTATTCATTTTAATAATATTCGTTGTTACCTTAATATAACATAAATAATTAAGTAATTCTTATCTTTTGATTTTGAAGGGTTAATGATGTTATGAGAAAATCGTTCATACTAATGGGATAAATAAATAAATACTATCTTAACAAAATACTGTATATTTATTTATTATATTTTATCTCTCTTTTATTTACAGAATGCCAAGTTTAACGAGAAGCATGTAGAAGAATGTAAGTAATTTCCATTATATTATACTAGAAGAAAAAAATATTGAAACATTTAGTTTATTTATACAATAAATTTATAGTTAATCTTATATTTGATATTATATAAAACGACAAAAGACATAGTCTCAACACTCAAACTTTGGAACAATTTCAATAAGAAAATATACAAACGAATATAGACCCTAATAGTTTACAAACAAGGTTGGGCGACATATGAATTAACAATTTCCGTGTTACATTTAATTTCAAAATAATACACATTTGACACATAAATGAAACTATAGTACAAAAACGACTTTTCACAGATATGTAGGCCTATTTTACCAGAACCAATTAACAGGTTTGAATAAAATGTTTAAAAATTAGATAGACACATCTATGATAACATACACAATCTGACTTATATAGATATATTAATGCAGTCATCAAAAATGTAAGAAGCCAAAATAAAGATTACGTACATTCAACATTTACATTACTTTGTAATAAATAATATACTGTAATATATAGACAAGCATATAAACCCTTACACAAACACACACACACACACAAACACACACACACACACACACACACACACACACACACACACACACACACACACACACACACACACACACACACACACACACACACACACACACACACACACACACACACACACACACACATCACACACACACACACACACACACACACACACACACACACACACACACACACACACACACACACACACACACACACACACACACACACACACACACACACACACACACACACACACACACACATTCACACACACACACACACACACACACACACACACACACACTGCAACGCACCCCCCCCTCCACGGGGACAGCACTTCTCGCTGCAAGACCTCACCCTAACTACCACCCCGCGGATCTACTTACTAATATTAGAGAGTGATTCTTTCGCAGTTTAATAGTTTTGATAAGGCTCTTGATTCCTTATGTCACACAAGAATAATTTATTTTAATCAACTTATGCTAACACAGGAAATTTTACTATATTAATATATTCACTTCTTATACTAGCTTACCTTTCTTAAAACTCCAGACTCTTTTTCAAAGGGTGTGCCCTTTGGAGCTCTTTAATTCATTAACACCAAAATTTGCTCTGTTTTGAATTTTTAACTTTATACTTGGTGAGCACTTACTTTTTCTTCTTTCTAATGTAATGAGTTTCTTTGAATGGGTTAGATTTAATTAAAATATTCAACAGTGAAATTTAACAAATTTATTTAAGAGTCTACAATTTAATTTTTATTTTGAGAAACAATGGATTTCTTTCGAATCTTTTACAACAATTAATGTCGCCTTTTCTGACCATTTATATTAAATGCTTTCTCTTTTAACAAACTGCAAATCTACTATATTAAACAATTTTAACAATAACTAAAACTAACAAATTGATATTCTTATTCTAATACACATAAATATGAATCCTATTATTTATTCCTTTCCAATCTGTTACTTTTGCTTTATTATTGGACTCGAATTTTATTGTATTTTATATCTCTTTATTTGAATGAATTTAAAATTGGCTTTATTTTGACTTTACTTTGTCTTTAAAATGTTATTATTTAACTTTATTGAGTTTAATAATTTTGGACGTAATTCAAGTTTATTAAAAAATATTTTATTTATTAAAAAAGCTTGATTTATGCAGTACCTTGTTTTGTGGAGTGCACAAGTCCGCTCGTCCTGATTCTGAGAGTGTTTGAGGATCTTGGAGATGTTTTCTGAGAGTTGTCTAGAATATCTCGAAGTCCAGTTCTCGAAGAATCTGTTGATGACGACAAGTTCTAGAAGAATGTTTGCCGGAGTCCGTAGTGAAGATCTCTTCTACTAAGCTGTTGTAGGATGTCACGTTGTCTCCTGCAAGGCCGATCCTTTCTGTAGGCACCGTTATTAACCTGGCGAAGTACAGAGCGTTGACAATATTTTCCCGACGATTTCCTGTTCAGACTTGAGTAAAGTTGGTGATCTTTCCTGGAGCTGCTATTAGAAGACTTCCCTGGAGCTGGTACTAAACGAGACTGTCGAATTAACTTGAAGAAAGTTACCTCGTCGAATTTTAGGCCTTTCAGTGTGGCCAACCTTCACTGATTATTGTTACTGTTTTATTTCACAATTTAATTAATTTTATTTATTTATTTGCACTACGATGAACTTTCCTTGGCTTATTCTTCTATTGCTTGTCTATTTTTCTTATTTTAAATTATCTATTCCTATTATTATTTGTTATAATTAGTTTAATTTCTTATGGTGGATTTGTGTTGAAGTTGGTAACTTTCCCTTTCCATGCGTCTACTGCCTACTATGCGCACGACGTTCAAGACAAGTTGATTCCTGAAATTCATAATTTTTTACTTGCGAATTCTTCTTTTCTTCATATATCCCGTTCGCTTCGCTCGATCTTCTTCTGGGTGATTTCATTTTGAAGCCCTTCTTTTCTTGATGATTTTCCATCTTCATTTGTAGCGATACGACATATATTTTTTCTTTTACGGAGATTTGAAAATTTCGTAAGTTTTCAAAATTTAGTTTTTCCAATTTTGGAAATTTTGAAAATCTTCTTTTTGCAAGTTGTTCCTCTGATGCTGAAAGTTCCAAAACTGCTTTCCTCTTCTTCCTCGCTTCTGGGTTTCACAAGTTACGGTACTTTCTGCATTTTTGGTTATTTATTATTTAATTACTTTATGGTCTTTTATTAAATTTTGATTTCGAGTCTTATTTATTTCTAGTTTATATTATGGTTATGCGTTGTTATTATTAGATTTTGGAATTTCTTTATTTTAAGGGTTTTTTATGTTTTATGACGTTTTATTATGGCTATAACTTTTTTATTATTAATTTGACGAGTTTATTCTCTTATTATTTATTATTAGGTTTTCCTAGCTCTACACGATTATATCATTTTAATTTAAGTTTTCGGATTTTGATGTTTTTTGCATTAGAAACATATGGACGAATTCATGTTCAATCCGGAACGCTAGATATTTCCTGTCAAGGCGCGTGACCTTGGCTTGGCTAACTTACATATTCCCTTTAATTTTACATGTGTTATTTTATTTTTAGAAATGTTTTTGTCATTTCTACAATTATTATTTGATTTAATTGAAATTTTGGAATTTAGCTCTTTTCCAAAATTGCTCCTTGCAGGCGGTTCAATTAAACCGTTGCAAAACACACACACACACACACACACACACACACACACACACACACACACACACACACACACACACACACACACACACACACACACACACACTGCAACGGTTTAATTAAACCGTCCGCAAGGAGCAATTTTGGAAAATAACCAAATTCCAAAATTTCAATTAAATCCAATAATAATTGTAGAAATGACAAAAACATTTAAAACACATGAAAAGTTAAAGGGAAGAATTAGGTTGTACCAAGCCAAGGTCACAAGCCTGGACAGGAAATATCCAGATTTCCGGTTTGAACATGAATACTCTCATATAATCCAATGTTGTAAATTCAAAAATACGAAAACTAAAAATAAAATAATATCATCGTGTAGAGCTAGGAAAACCTAGTAATAAATAATAAGATAATAAACTCGTCAGATTAATAATAAAAAAGTTATAGCCATAATAAAACGTCATAAAACATAAAAAGTTCTTAAAATAAATAAAATCCAAAATCTAATAATAACAGTACATAACCATAATATAAACTAGTAATATATAAGACTCGAAATCAAAATTTAATAAAAGACCATAAAGTAATAAAATCATAAATAACCAAACATGCAGAAAGTGCCGTAATTTGTGAAACCCAGAAGCGAGAAAGAAGAGGAAAGCAGTTTTGGGACTTTCAGCATCAGAGGAACAACCTACAAAAAGAAGAATTCAAAAATTTCCAAAATTGAAAAAACTAAATTCAGAAAAACTATGGATTCTTCAAATCCCCATAAAAGAAGAAATATACGTCGTATCGCTGCAAATGAAGATGGAAAATCATCAGGAAGAAAAGGGCTTCAAAATGAAATCACCCAGAAGAAAATCGAGCGAAGCGAACGGAATATATGAAGAAAAGAAGAATTCGCAAGTAAAAACTTAAGATTTTCAAGATTCAACGTGTGTCCAAGGTCGCGCGCACGACAAGCATTCGACGCATGGAGAGGGAAGTATACCAACCCTAACCAAAATCCACCATAAACAATTAAACTAATAACAACTAATAATAATAGAAATAGATAATTCAAAATAGAAAAAATAGCCAAATAATGTAAGAATAAGCCAAGAAGAGTTCATAAGTAGTGCAAATAAATAAAGAAACTTAAATAAATTAATTGTGAAATAAAATAGTAACAAAAATCAATGAAGGTTGGCCACACTGTATGGCCTAAACTTTGGCGAGTTAACTTTCTTCAAGTTAATTCATCAGTCTCGTCTAGTGTCAGCTCCAGGAAAGATCACCAACCTTACTCAAGACTGAAGAGGAAATCGTCGTGAAAATATATTGTCAACGTTCAGTACTTCGCCAGGTTAATAACGGTGCCCACAGAAAGGATCGGCCTTGCAGGAGACAACGTGTCATCCTACAACAGCTTAGTAGAAGAGATCTTCACTACGGACTCCGGCAAACATTATTCTAGAACTTGTCGTCATCAGCAGATTCATCGAGAACTGGACTTCGGGATATTCTAGACAACACTAAGAAACCATCTCCAAGATCCACTAACATTCTCAGGATCAGGACAAGCGGACTTGTACAATTCACAAAAACAAGGTACTGCATAAATCAAGCTTTTTTAATAAATAAAAATTATTTTTTAATAAACTTGAATTACGTCCAAAATTATTAAAATCAATCAAGTTAACTAATAACATTTTAAAGACAAAGTAAAGTCAATTTTAAAGTCAGTAAAATAAAGAGATATAAAATAAAATTCGAGTCAAATAATAAATCAATCAAGTAACAGATTGGAAATAGATAAATAATAGGATTCATAAATATATGTATTAGAATAAGAATATAATTTGTTAGATTTAGTTAATGTTAGAATATTGTTTAGTATAGAAAATTTTCAATTTGTTTGAGGAAGAAGCATTTAATATAAATTGTCAGAAAAGGCGACATTAATTGTTGTAAGTGATTTGAAAGAAATCCATTGTTTCTTACA
This sequence comes from Aphrophora alni, assembly GCA_963513935.1. Taxonomy (NCBI): domain Eukaryota; kingdom Metazoa; phylum Arthropoda; class Insecta; order Hemiptera; family Aphrophoridae; genus Aphrophora; species Aphrophora alni. The sequence goes on along the minus strand of OY740769.1, from coordinate 126,788,586 downwards.
GTAAAAATTAAATTGTAGACTTTTCAATAAATTTGTTAAATTTCACTAGCTAATATTTTAATTGAAACTAACCCATTCAAAGAAACTCTTAAAATCAGAAAGAAGAAGAAGTAAGTGCTTACCAATAAAAAGTTAAATTCAAAAAAGAGCTTATTTTGTTTTAATGAATTAATTAGCTCCAAAGGGCACACCCTTTGAAAAAGAGTCTGGAGTTTTAAGAAAGGTAAGATAGTATAAGAAGTGAATATATTAATATAGTAAAATTTTCATGTGTTAGCATAAGTTGATTAAATTAAATTATTCTTGTGTAACATAAGAATTAAGAACCTTATCGGGATTATAAACTGCGAAAGAAACATTCTCTACGTTTCCTGTAGTAGTAGGTATCTTGGTAGGGTCTTGCGACGAGTCCGTCCTGTGCGTCTGTGTGCGGGGGGGGGGGGTGCATTGCAACACACACACACACACACACACACACACACACACACACACACACACACACACACACACACACACACACACACAAAACCTAACCAAAAACCTATCCCATGAGACCTAACAATCCAAGACCCAGTCCCAAAAACTAGGTTATAAGGTCCATACCAGGAAAAGGGTTAGAAAAAAGGATAAGATTCGGGACCGCTGATCAAAATGCTAAAAAATTTAAAATACAAGAAAAACCAGTCTATAATTTTTCCTAAATCAAACAAAATAATCTTACCAAATTAATAGGGGAATTACAAAATATTTCGTGTAATATTATTGAAGAGGTAATGTTAGAAGACGATAAAATAAGTTTACCAACAAAACTATTAAATGAATGTCGGAAATTAATGTCAAAATTAAGAAAAAAATATATGAGGGTCTTTATAGACACAGGCGCTCAAAGGTCGTGTAAACAGGCCGAGTATTATGAAGAATTAAAAAGGCAAGGAAACCAATTTTAATAATTACCTGATTTCAATGTGGAAGTGGTCACAGCAATAAAACAAAGAAGACAAAAGGTATATTAAGTGTTAATGCCTATTAAATTCTACGATAAAGTGCGAGAGGTAAATTTTCTAATAGTACTTAAATAACAATTTTAGGCATTTTAGGGTGTAGTAGCCTTTTCGAATTAAATTAAAAAATCAACATGGAGGGAAAATACCTAATAGTAAATTTAGGAGGGGAAAATATTAAAATTAATTTAGACGACGACAATAAAAATTTATATGACCAAAATATTTTAATAAAAGAATATAGATTGGATATAAAGCCCCCGTTCAATAACAACTGGGAACGGGAATTGCAAAATTCAAACGGCAATATAGGAGGTCCAAATATGATAATGCGAAGCAAGGGGGTATTATACATTTCTACACAACTTGTGTCGTAGTAAAACCAAAGGGGCACGGACGAGACCAAGCCAAACGAGACAAGAGGAGAGAAAAAATCAAAAGTGAAAAAACCTGACGAGACCAAGCCGAACGTGACACAAGAGGAGCAAAAACCGAAAATGACAATACCGAACGAGACTATCCGGGAGGTAAAAAAGGGGTAGGAAGCTTAGAGAAGGGGTACAAGCAAATTCAAGGATGGAACTGGGTAAACCAAAAGAAGGTCGAAGGAAAAGAAACCATTCCGAGAATGAGCTGGAGAGAAGCAAAGCTGGCGAGAGTGAAAGGTACTAGGTACAACAAAGCTTCAGAAACGTGAGTTATCGGTAGAAGGGCCAAGTCAAATCGTCGATTGCAAAATAAATAAAGAACACCTACTTAGGCACCGGACATCAAGGGGAGACCACGCGAAAAGGAAGAGTACCGTAGTAACCACACCTAAGCACAATCTGAGCTTAATTCCAATAAAGAGGGAAAAAATCGATCAAAAACCAAACCCTAATAAGTTAGAAATAAACTTAAAAACCAAAAATAAGGCTAAAGGTTAAATTTATAAATTAAATTCAAATCGAAGATAACTTTAAGACAAAGGAGAAAGGGAAAAATAAGTTTTAAAAAAAGGAACGGTAGAAGTAGGTGGTAAAGTACTTAAAAAACAAAAGCTTAAAGTATAATTAAAACATAATTATAATTGTAAATATGTACATTAATAATAATAGAAAGTGGAATAACTATATGTAGAAAAGAAAATTTAATAATAAATAACAAATAAATATGTAGTCCGTCAGTTAAAGAATAAATTCCTAAATTACAATAAAACAGATATTGTGAGACAAAAGTACAACGCTAAGGGAACAGCAGAGAGACGTTAGGATAATGACCCAGCAATAGGTCGAGGTATAAACATCCGAGACAAAATCCAGTATTGTGAAATAAAAGTGAGGTAGAGGATATCTCTTCAGCTTTAATTAAAATATTCAATAAATGCGAAAGGGAGAGTTGGACAGGAAGTAACGGGATGTTAGTTTGTAAGAACATGACCAATCTGTTTACTAAAAAGATAGGTAGATCCAATAAAGCATAAATTCATTTAAAAGTAAGGATATCTTGATTTATGTAACCTATCGTTCTACAATTTCAATTGCATATTTTGTTTCTAAAAGACGGGACAAAATTACACAATTATTTTTGTAAATTAAATGATTACACAAAATCAGTATGCATTTCATAGCTGATATTTACCTACTGATTCAGGCCTTGTTTCTAACGGACGATAATGAAGAACAAAATTTCACAAAATTACATTTTCTTATTTAGGTTAATAAAAGAATATATTATACCATAATTAGTCGGCTGTAAGTAACAATTATTTTCAACAATTTTTTTTCAGCTAATTATTTTTTAACAAACAAGTTTTTATATATTATCTTCTTTAAAATTATTTACGTTATTTAAAAAAACTTGACGAGTATACTGGTATTGGGATGCTATATTACGTAGAACTAAGCATTAAATTCTACAACTTTAGAATAATCAATATCAAACTGAGTGAATATATTAGGAAACAGATAAAGAGATAGAATTACTTGAACTAAAAACAATTGAGTTACATCATTTCAAAATTTGATTAAAACATTTGATACCACTAAAAGACAATTTTCTAACTTTTATTTTAAATACATATTAACCACACTATAACAGTGAATAAATGGGTTCATAGTGAATTTGATGAATGGCTTATAATTTTTAATTTTGGTAATAACAACCTTACTAAAATAGCGTATAATCATTATTTGTTTTACAAATTTTTTTTCTATAATAAGAATACAAACTATATTATATATATTATATATTATGTAAGCAGTTTTATCTACTTAAATGGGGTGTTAATACAATAATATATAGTGGTTTTTTTAATGAAACTAGTCTTAAAATCTGAAAAAGTGAAAATCTTAATTTATACATTACTTTACATATGGTTTTTGTTCAATACAGAGACATAATTGTGACCAAATTTCAAATAATCGGAAAAACAAAACTTAGATTTCAAGCCATTTACTAAAATACCGGTTTAAACCATAATGCTTAGAATTGACTGGCTCTTAAGATACTATTAAACTTTGTGAACATGGATAATTACTTTGACCAAATTTAAATTTTCACAAGGAACAATGACGTTATTAAGGACAAGAGGAAGGTTTTGACAGTATCTTTCTTGTATTTACGTCATTTTTAAAACAATATTTTATGAATGCTCTAGATTAAATCAAAATTGAGTACATAGGCATTTTGACAATTAAAACTCGACATAAGTTTAATTTTAAGGTTACATCATATTGAGATATTTTCAATAATTTGGTTGCTTCTGAAAGTCATTGCATGAAAATAGGTAATACAGTTGTCTAAAATTAATCCAAATATGTGCTGACCAAGTAGATATCTAAGCAGAATAAATCTTAATTACGTAAGTACTGTTTTGTTTTAAAATGAATTATAAAAGTCAGGCTATTAGCTAAATTTGGCGTAAAATCAATTGTTTTTTAATGAAACATTAATTGTTGTGCTTAAGTTTTTATACATGCGAAAAACCTAACATGTAATAAAAAAAATTATGTAAAAACTTGATATTCTGTCCAAAATATGAGGTGTTTTGATTTTTGTCAAGACCCATGTAATATTCACTCTTGGTGTTTACGTTTGAATAGGACATTGAAAAAATGCAATTATTGAAAAGTTTGAACAAATAATAAAACCAAAACCCAAATTATTCTATAATATGTTTGGAAATTTATTCTCCTAAAGTACTTTGAAACATGTAACATGATGTGTTTAATGTATAATAACTCTTTAAAACACTTATACACCATTTATACACCTAAATCTTCACGTTTTCACATATTAAGAGTAATATACTCACTGTGCATTATTTTATAAGTTTTATCTAGAAATCTTAATTTCTTAATTGTTTAAATTATACCGATATTTCGGTAACATATATTGTTTAACAGTACAGAAATGTGTAAAAGATTATAAAATAGATGTGAAATTCAGATAGAGAAGACACCTGCATAGTGACAATATAAGCCCAATAACAACAATGACAGTCCCACATTTGTTTTTGTACAACTTCTATATGTTGTACGTGTATAATAGTGGGCAATTTATTTGAACGGAATTATGAGTAATATTGACAGTTTCTGTTAATGCAAGTTAACCTTGTTTATTTCATTTCAATAAATAGGAAGAGCTTTGACATTGTCAAATGTTGTAACGTCCTTCTAAATTCAATATAAATCTGTACTAGTTTATCAACAATTCCACTTGCCGTTCCCTTATATCGCATCCGGACCAGACCTCTAACGTGTGCTGAAACCTGGTGGCGATATAATAATTCTACATCGTACGATACCGGTTCACCCCCTCTCCTAAACACGCTAGAATCAAGTCTTTCTAATCTACTTCACTTCAGTTCAACCTCTTAAAAAATGTAGACTCAAAATTTAATAAAACTTCCTTTGGACTATTCTCTTCAGTGTTTTTGGTTCTAATTTATACATAACATCTTGTTTCTGAAGCATAAAATGTGATCTTTTCTAAATTACAATGTCACCATCTACAACAAAGTGTTAGTGAGTTTTCTTTTACGACATACACAAAATAGTGCAAATCTTCATCGGCACATGGCTCTTTTTGAACTCTTTCAATAGTTACCAGGTATGTCTACTTTAGATTTGACCATACAGTAAGATTGTTAATATTTTTAAGCTTTGTTTACTGAAATATGTGTTTTATATTTTCCTTTTTATTATTCAATGATTCTTATTGAAGGTTAACAACTTGTAAAAAAAGCCTTCTTTCATTTAAAGGACAATTTACAAAATATAACTGTAAACTTAAACTGTCAAAGTATTAAGTATCAAATAGTATCAAAATACTAAGTAGACAAATGTTTTTTCTGAACTAGAATCTTTGCTTTTAAAATTTTTCTATCTTCGTTACAATTCTTTATCTTAAACAAAGATCAAGATATTTATATACGATTCTTTAGTAATATCAAAGAAAAATTTAATTATAATCTTTTCTGGACTTCTGTAATTCTGATAATTTTCCATTCATTTTTGATTAAACAACAAAACATTTTTAATGAAAAAGACTTGTGCAATAACCTGTACAGTTTATATAAATCTCTAGTCGACTTGCCTTTTCTTTTGCTTAGCAAAAAGCTGGTCGAAGATTGTCGGAGTTTGTCAGGAATAATTGGAGATCTATTTGAGACTGCTCTACCTGGCAATTGCAGACATGTTTAAAAAAACTATTTTCAATCTTCACTAAGTGCACTCTAAAATAATAGTTGTTTAAAAGAAGGGAACTTGAATTGTGAATTTATTCTTCAGAAAATAATATTTAGGACTGAACTCTGTACGATAATATGTCTTTTACTATATATATAATAATGTGTACTAATTTATAAAATAATTAAACTTGGGTGGTGATGCATGCAAACATTTCGGCCTTCTCGACCCCAAAGGGGTTATTTTTCAAAATTAATAAAATAAAAAAAACATTGACGTCAATATTGAAAAAATTTCAATATTTCAAAATTACAAAATTTCACTTTTTTTTTTAATTTAAATTTTTCTATATATAAATATTTTTTTTTTCAAATCAAAATTAATTTCTATATATATACATAATACGAATTTGTTATTTTAAAATGGAAAATGGTATAACATCCATTTATTTGTAAAATGTGCTTCTATATATGAATATGTGTACATATGTATGTGTATGTTTAGACAAAGCATAGGATAACACAAAACTTGTCAACTAATCTACCATTTTCACCTTTTTTTATACATGCATATAATATGTATCCGAAAACTTAAATTTTTTTTATATAAATTCTCTTTCAACAAAAAAAAAAACTCTGTAATTTTCTTAAAAAAAAAATTAATTGTGAATGGTCAAATCTGATCCTCAAACTTAAATTTAAATTAAATAAATTTTTGGCTTTTGTTAATGAAATTTGTCTTTCTTTTTTTTTAACATTGTTACCAGTTGGTTCCACTTTTAATAATTTCAGTCGCCTGGTAACAATGTAACAACAATTATTGTAGGAACTACATCCTGTGGGAACACTGTTGAATAAATTACAAATTACTGTAAACTGGAACACTGTTGAATGTATTCTAAAAAATCTTAAAAGTAATGGAAAAACCATAATCGTTGAAACTTTGTCAAAATATTTCATGAATTGATTCGCGTTTTAGATTAACTTGCATGGCCAAGATTTGAAAAGTATCGAAGAATCCACCTCCTCTCCTTTTTGTGTGTAGGTGTGAGTAAGTTAATAAGTTTTGTATTAATATAAGTTTATAACAATCTTGGGTTATAACTTACACACACCTTCACACAGACGTAACAGAAGTTGGTCTTCAATGTTCCCACAGTTCCATCCTTCCACGGGCCACCCTAACCCTCCAACATTTATGTGTTTATATTGACTATAAATAATTTGGTTATTTCACTGTCCAATATATTGAAATTATTAAACAATTTAAAAAATTATTTTGAAAATTAATCAAATTTGCAGAAATATTTTTTTTTAATTTGAGGCATTTATAATAATGTATATTATTATTATTATATATTATGTGTTTCATTTTGGTCCCACATATCAAACTATGCCAAAAAGATATTTTAGTTAATACTAGATGACATTAGAAAGTATCGGCTACCCAGACATCATTAGATAGTTTTTGTAATGCAATTTATAAGTGTGAAAAATTACAAAATGTAGAAAATATTCAGTATTGATAAATTGTTGAATAATCTTATCTCTATTTAATTGCCTTAAAATGCCAAGCAAAACATCAATATGTGTATCTAAACAGTACATTGTTTTACAATTTATTAAACTGTGGTACAACTTTCTTAAACCTTAGTTGTTTTCGCAGATAACTGGGAGTTAAATATTATTTTAAAGTTATTCCTCTTAGCTATAATTTTGCAATGAATGATTCTATTTATTTGTTTATTTACCATGAACAGAGTGCTCTGCTATGGTAAAGAATGTAAACAATTTCAAATGTGCCTTGTAAAGTAGAAAATACATCTTTAAACTGAGTAAATACTTGGTGTCAATCTTTAAACGTAATAATTCGTCTATATGCTTAGTGCTTTGACATGCCGATGAAGAATTATCAACTGTTACTTGAGTGTATTATGTTACCTTTTCTCAAACATACTTTTTGAATATAATATTCTTAACTGTATTAAAACCTTCAACTTTGAAATTTTTGGAAATGTGTGCTAAGGCATAGTTGAAAAAAAATTAATATATCTGGCAAACTGTCACCACGATTGTTTCTAATAAAAATATAATAATGAAAATATAAAAATTACCTTATATTTTCGTTTAGAAATCCGTTTTTGGTAATCTTAGATTACCAATTACAGTAGTCTATGCCGCCATCATCAGATCTATAGTCAAGTAGAGTTCTCAAAAACACAATTGAGAACAAAACATTTAATAATTCCAATTAGAGCCAGTAATATTTGTTAAAATATGATTTTACTTGTCATAATTTAATAAAAATACAAACACACATACTGTTGAAATACAATCATATTTACTTCACACAAAAAACAACAGAAAATGTTCATTGAAAGTGATGAAAATACATGATGATATATTAAGCTATCAATGTCTTTTTTGTTTTTTACATAGTTTATGAGAAGTAAAATTAAATTTTACTCCATGTTAGTGGCTCTAAGTAGAGAAAATTACAATCACAGTTCTATAAACTGTGTTTGAGATCTTTACTTGAATATAGATCCAAAAATGTTTATATTGCATTTTGTTAATAATTAAAAATTGAATTAATTTACTTATAAGTGTGTTTTTTGTGAATCCAATAGATATCAAAATATTCTACATTAACAATTTTAAACAGCCCTAATTTTATAAACGTATAAACTTATTTCTACAATATATTAAAAAAATATATCACTTTTACAGATTTTCGGGCTAATCGTCATATTGACGATGCAACTAGAGAAAATCTATCTTCAAATATGCATGCAAGAGGATTTATGGTAATCAGCATATTAATGATTGAATTAATAGTGATATTATATAGTCTTATTATTGTTTGTTGTTACACACAAGTAACAGCTAACAATTGTATTTCTTAAATAAACTTACATAAAACATAAAAACAACTCTGCACAATTGAAACGTAAGTTCAATGATAAAGACGAAAACTTAAAGTTATTAAAGTGGATATAAAATTTTCAATTAGTCATTACTTTCTTTTAGAACATCACCAAAAAACGAAGAGCTATTTCGCGTATTTATAAAGATGGTATTATTCACAGATTTGTTACTCTCCAAAATAGGTTGAAATAGAACAATAATTTAACACTGCATATGAACTTTTAACTTCATATATTGCAACCTAAGCGAATAAAGATGATGTTACACTTTTTTATTGAAGCTCACCTAGAAATATTACCTCGTAAAATTACAACAAAAACCCTAGAATCACTGATATAATCATTGGTTATATATATATATATATATATATATATATATATATATATATATATATATATATATATATATATATATATATATATGTACAATTTTGGTATTGTATAGCTGCCTTGCATGGGGAAAAAGTATGCATTATGGCAGCCAGGCCATTCAGCAGCCGCATTCGGCTGCCAGATAGAAGAAATTATATTTCCTGCTTAAAACAGTAAAACAGACCTATGTTTTAAGTTTAGGACGGCCTCCAAATTATTAATTTAATTGATTATATCTTTTTATGGTGTACGCTACCATAACGATAGTGTATGCGCGTGTGTGTGTGTGTGTGTGTGTGTGTGTGTGTGTGTGTGTGTGTGTGTTGCCACGCTACTCTCGGGGTCGATGGGTTCTTCTCACCCAACGCATGAACGCCACTTACCACACTACTCTCTCACGATTTTAAGATTCTTTGTTCCCTTTTTAGAACGCTATTTACCACGAACTCTTAAACTCGCTGTACGATCACCACCGATAGGGCGAACCACCTTTCTGCTCAGAGCAAGCGCGGGCAAGGCCAAGATGCTCACTTTTACCTTTTATACAATCAAAGATATTGCAAAACTTGGCTCTAGTAAGTATGAGCTTGTCCTGATAAACTTACTAACTTTTAATTTACGCAGAATTCCCTGAATTTTATCTCAGTGCTCGATTATTAGACTCTTTCTTAAGATTAACACTCTCTCTCTCTAAGGTCGTGCCTTTTGGGAGAAATCGGCTCTTAAGTACTGATGATAACTTTTAAAATTTTCAAATTATATTACCAGAGCACACATATAAGATTTATATTTAAACAAGGTTAATAGCATATACAGAATGGATATATATTGAAAACACAACAAAATTTAGAAATGAATTATTTACATATTCTTTTCTTTTTTGCACAGTAAAAATGTTGAATTCATAAACTTTTTTAATAACAACAAAAATTGATTAAACAACAACACAACGATTTTTATATTTGACAAAATTTACCAATGGAATATTTTCTATATTCTAAACAAAAATAAAAACGCTTGACTTTTCAGACAGAACCACAAACAGTTTTTCCTGTACTGAAAAAGTCGTATTTAATTATTAATTATTTACAACACCAAAGCAGAAGTATAAAATTGAATTTAATTTTTAATAATTCCACTATTGACGTTATATTTGAAATGAAGTTAATATTTGAGAATTATTCCTTAAGTATAAGATACCTTCACACTTTATTAGAAGTTCTAGTTGGTTTTGGAATTTGTTGTATAATTAGGCTGATGTTGATATCATGTTTTCGTTCCAGAGTCTGTAAATTGCTATGTAGTTGAATGCTGGTCTCGAATTCTTCTAAGTTGCCTTGAAGTATGATAGGAGTAGAAATTATTCTAAGTCCAGTTAAGTAGAGTGACAGTTGAATTTTCCTCTCAGCTCGGAGTCTGTTGCAGAAGAAACGTCCACCTTGCGTCGATTCCAAATCAAAAGTATCCTTCTTTCGATGGATAAATTACGGTCTCCCTTTTAGTGGGAATTAATCCACTACCTGGAGCCAATTTTTCTCCCTTTTTAGGGAAAAAGGTATTTTCTTCTTATTACGTGTTTTCAGGCCCTTTTGGTCTGAAATATTTACAATATATATATTTTATTAGTCATATTTTTTGACTAATGAATAGTTTTCTTCCTTTATTATTAATTAAAACACCTTTTAAATAATAATTTATTGTATTTATTCTTTAGCGTTATCTGTGATCCAAGTTGGCAATATGATGTTTCAGACTTTAGATTCCTACTGAGGGTGCGCGCGTCACTTTACAGGATTTTGCATGAAAATCTCGACTTTGGTCGTTTTTTCGTTCAACTCGCAAATAACTTTCGAACGCTCGAACCGATTTTAAAGTTCCTTTCAGATTCTTCTTCCTCTTGATCTTGTGGGTCTTGTGGAACTTGATTCATCGTTCTACTACGCTTCGTTCGCGAGTTATCGCCCTTTTTTCGAAATTTGGTTTTTCTTCTTTTCAAATTTTGAGATAAGTCCTTTCTCAAAATTCTTTTGACGAAATCTTGTTCCTCTTCTACTATGACGAAACACTCTGTTTGTACTTTACACGTAGCTCGTTCGGTTCTCGAGTTATACGTCCTTGAAGTCCCAAAGTTTTGATCGTATAAGTTTTTGTTCATAAAAACCCCCCCATTATATATTATCATTTCTGCTTTGATGTTTTACAATTTTACATAATAGATATCTATAATTACAATGTTATTTCTCCCCTTTAACTTCAAATTTAACCGCTTTTGGACTTTAAAGTTTTACTTTTTGTAATTATTATATCTCCCTTATTTTATTTTCAAATGTGATTCTAAGTACATATTATTGTGCCCTATTGTGGTCTCTTCAATAGTACTTATTATTATTTTTTAATTAATCCCCCCTTCAACTTAAAAATTCCAAAAAACTCCCCAAGAATGACTTTCTAAGTCCATTCTCACCTGTTTATTATTATTAATTCATATTTTTTATTTATTATTATTGTTAGTTCCCCTTTGAATTATGACTCTACGTTTTTTGAATTTTGAATTTAAGTTTTTTCCAAATTTTAGGTTTCTGAGCCCCTATAAAAACTTGAATAACTTTTTTGTTTTAATTGCTTTTAAATTTATTTTTCGATATTATTTATCGGTTGATTCTACTGAACATTAATTTGTTTTAATAATTTAGTATTTTAATAGAATAATAAACGAGGCAGAGTGAATTTTCACGTACCAACATGCAGTGTCTAGCACCTGTTGGCGTGACGTCATCGTTCCTCCTCGCCCCCTATCTATATGGCTTTATCGCGGGAATTTAAACTGCTTTAAGTTGACTTGAGACGTTTGGCTTTCCCCAAACCGTCTCAGTGTGTGTGTGTGTGTGTGTGTGTGTGTGTGTGTGTGTGTGTGTGTGTGTGTGTGTGTGTGTGTGTGTGTGTGTGTGTGTGTGTGTGTGTGTGTGCGTGCGTGTGTGTGTGTGTGTTGCAACGGTTTAATTGAACCGCCTGCAAGGAGCAATTTTGGAAAATAGATAAATTCCAAAATTTCAATTAAATCAAATAATAATTGTAGAAATGACAAAAACATTTCTAAAATATAAAATAACACATGTAAAGTTAAAGGGAATATGTAAGTTAGCCAAGCCAAGGTCACGCGCCTTGACAGGAAATATTTAGCGTTCCGGATTGAACAGGAATACGTCCATATGTTTCTAATGCAAAAAACATCAAAATCCGAAAACTTAAATTAAAATGATATAATCGTGTAGAGCTAGGAAAACCTAATAATAAATAATAAGAGAATAAATTCGTCAAATTAATAATAAAAAAGTTATAGCCATAATAAAACGTCATAAAACATAAAAAACCCTTAAAATGAAGAAATTCCAAAATCTAATAATAACAACGCATAACCATAATATAAACTAGAAATAAATAAGACTCGAAATCAAAATGTAATAAAAGACCATAAAGTAATTAAATAATAAATAACCAAAAATGCAGAAAGTACCGTAACTTGTGAAACCCAGAAGCGAGGAAGAAGAGGAAAGCAGTTTTGGGACTTTCAGCATCAGAGGAACAACTTACAAAAAGAAGATTTTCAAAATTTCCAAAATTGGAAAAACTAAATTTTGAAAACTTACGAAATTTTCAAATCTCCGTAAAAGAAAAAATATACGTCGTATCGCTACAAATGAAGATGGAAAATCATCAGGAAAAGAAGGGCTTCAAAATGAAATCAACCAGAAGAAGATCGAGCGAAGCGAACGGGATATATGAAGAAAAGAAGAATTCGCAAGTAAAATATTATAAATTTCAGGAATCAACTTGTCTTGAACGTCGTGCGCAGAGTAGGTAGTAGACGCATGGAGAGGGAAAGTTACCAACTTCAACACAAATCCACCATAAGAAATTAAACTAATTATAACAAATAATAATAGGAATAGATAATTTAAAATGAAAAAAATAGACAAACAATAGAAGAATAAGCCAAGGAAAGTTCATCGTAGTGCAAATAAATAAATAAAATTAATTATATTGTGAAATAAAACAGTAACAATAATCAGTGAAGGTTGGCCACACTGAAAGGCCTAAAATTCGACGAGTTAACTTTCTTCAAGTTAATTCGACAGTCTCGTTTAGTACCAGCTCCAGGGAAGTCTTCTAATAGCAGCTCCAGGAAAGATCACCAACTTTACTCAAGTCTGAACAGGAAATCGTCGTGGAAAATATTGTCAACGCTCTGTACTTCGAGAGGTTAATAACGGTGCCTACAGAAAGGATCGGCCTTGCAGGAGACAACGTGACATCCTACAACAGCTTAGTAGAAGAGATCTTCACTACGGACTCCGGCAAACATTCTTCTAGAACTTGTCGTCATCAACAGATTCTTCGAGAACTGGACTTCGAGATATTCTAGACAACTCTCAGAAAACATCTCCAAGATCCTCTAACACTCTCAGAATCAGGACGAGCGGACTTGTGCACTCCACAAAACAAGGTACTGCATAAATCAAGCTTTTTTAATAAATAAAATAATTTTTTAATAAACTTGAATTACGTCCAAAATTATTAAACTCAATAAAGTTAAATAATAACATTTTAAAGACAAAGTAAAGTCAAAATAAAGCCAATTTTAAATTCATTCAAATAAAGAGATATAAAATACAAGAAAATTCGAGTCCAATAATAAAGCAAAAGTAACAGATTGAAAGGAATAAATAATAGGATTCATATTTATGTGTATTAGAATAAGAATATAATTTGTTAGTTTTAGTTATTGTTAAAATTGTTTAATATAGTAGATTTTCAGTTTGTTAAAAGAGAAAGCATTTAATATAAATTGTCAGAAAAGGCTACATTAACTGTGGTAAGAGATTCGAAAGAAATCCATTGTTTCTCACAGTAAAAATTAAATTGTAGACTTTTAAATAAATTTGTTAAATTTCACTGTTGAATATTTTCATTAAAACTAACCTATTCAAAGAAACTCATTACATTAGAAAGAAGAAAAAGTAAGTGCTCACCAGTATAAAGTTAAAAATTCAAAAAAGAGCAAATTTTGGTGTTAATGAATTAAAGAGCTCCAAAGGGCACACCCTTTGAAAAAGAGTCTGGAGTTTTAAGAAAGGTAAGCTAGTATAAGAAGTGAATATATTAATATAGTAAAATTTCCTGTGTTAGCATAAGTTGATTAAAATAAATTATTCTTGTGTGACATAAGAATCAAGAGCCTTATCAAAACTATTAAATTGCGAAGGAATCACTCTCTATATCGCGGTGTTTAGTTGGGGTAGGGTCTTGCGAGCGTCCCCGTGTCCGTCTGTCTGTCAGTAAAAAGCAGGGGGTGGAGTGCGTTGCAAGTGGCGTCCAACAGCGTAGGCTCGAAAGTAACTAAACAAAAAATTGTTAAAATTACTTTAGGGTTGAAAACGAACAGCTTAAATTCATTAAAATCAAAATTAAAACTTAAAACATAAAACTTAAATAAATAAACAGTAGTAAACCTAATAAATAAATCTAAATAAAAAACGGCAGCTCCGAAAGGAACAGAGACGGAAATGCAGAAGTTCATGAGGTATTTCCAGGCGAAAGAAAAAGAACGCGAAGCCAGGGAATTAGAACGTACAGCTAGGGAAGAAGCGGATAAAAAAGAACGCGAGGAGAGAGAAAAAGCACGCGAATCGGAGAGAAAAAAGGAGAAAAAAGAACGCGAAGCTAGGGAATTAGAACGGGAGACTAGGGAAAACGAAGAGAAAAGGGAACGCGAAGCGAAAGAAAGAGAACGCGAAGCTAGGGAATTAGCACGCGAAGAAAGCGAACAAGCGAGTAGGGAAGAACTCTTACAAGCTGTAGGCGGTTTAGGAGAAGACGTAAAGAAAAATTTTGAAGCAATTCAAAATAGAGTCGGAAATTGCGAAGACGAAATAGTCGTTTTGAAAGGGGAAATTCAGGAAATAGGGGAAACAATTAAAGGACAGGATGACAAAATTAAACAAAATAAAGTTAATTGCGAAACGTTAAGCAAAAATATAAAATCGTTAGAAACCAAAATGAGACAGACAAGTATAGGGCAAAGTTTAGTAGGGGCTGGGAGAAGCGTAGTGTACGTACAACCCGGTGCAGCAGGGAATAAAACTGTCGAATTTTGGGGAAGTTCCAAAGAAAGTCCAATGAAATTTCTAGCCGAAATAGAAGAGATTTTCATGGAAATCGATCCACAATTAGATGAAGGGGAGAAATTAAAAATCGTGGAACGACACATAAAAGGGCCGGTAATAGAATGGTGGAACGTAATAAAAGATAATAAAGATGGATACGGACAATTTAGGGTTAAATTTATAGAAAATTATTGGGGATATCAAGCCCAGCAACATATCCGAAATTTAATTGAAAACGGACAATATCGTGATACAGGATATATGTCAAGAGTTAATTATTTTTGCAAAATGGTGGATAAAGGACAATATCTTGATCCACCAATCCCAGAAAAATTTATGATTAATAGAATCATGCGACATTTTGAACAAAAGGTACAATTTGCGAGTATAGGAAGTCATAGCGAAACCGTTGAAAGCGCGATAGAATTTCTTAGAACGTTCGAAACGATGGAAGGCGAACCACGTAGGGAAAATCGAGAAGAAAGACCAGCGTATAAGGGGAACCTTGATAGGAAAATGGCAGGAGCCATGGACTCTCAAACCTATCCTAGAACACCTAACCTTAGATCCTATGGGAATAGACCGCAAACAAACCAAAACCAAAGTAACCAAAAACCCAATCCTACACTACCTAACAATCCGAGACCCAGTCCAAAAAACTAGGTTATAAGGTCCCGGAAAAAAGCAAAAGAAAACGGTTACAGGCAAAGACAGGATTCGGGGCCGCAGATCAAAATGTAAAAAATAAAATCAAAACAGAGAAACCTTTAGAAAACTTTTCAAAAATTAAAAAGCCAACATTAAAATCAGTAGGGAAATTACAAAACATTTCGTGCGATATTAAGGAAGAGTTAATGACAGAAGGCGAAAATATCAACATTCAAACAAAATTATTAGAAAAATGTCCGGAAATAAACGTCAAAATTCATCAAACAAATATAAAAGTTTTAGTAGACACGGGAGCGCAGTGGTCGTGTATACAAGCTGAATATTTGGAGGAGTTAAAAAGACGGGGAAACAAATTTTAAGAATTACCAGTTTATAACGTCGAAGTAGTAACAGCCATTAAACAGAAAAAACAAAGAGTTTCAAAACAAGTATCAATACCCGTGCAATTTAACGACAGAGTAGTAGATATAAATTTTCTGGTAGTACCAAAGTTAACTAGTTTAGGTATATTAGGATGTAATAGCCTATTCGAGTTAAACGCGAAAATTAATATGGAGGAAAAATACGTAATAATAAATGTAGAAGGAAAAACAGAAAAATAAATTTCATCGAAGAAGCTAAAAAAGTAACTTCAAAAACCAATCTATTAAATAGATTGGACATAGAACAACCGTCAGCTAAAATCTGTGTACGGAAATTGCGAAATCAAATTAGCAATATAGGAGGTCCAAATACTATAATGCGAGCGAATGGGGCGTTATATGTTACTACATTACCCAGTGTAGAAGTAAAAAACGGGGGAACCGAACGTGACCAAGCCGAACGTGACAAAGGGGGAGAAAATACCAGAATTGACCAAACAGGACGTGTAAACAACAAACGTGACGGGAGGGAAGAAAAAACCGAAGCCGACAACACCGAACGAGACAATACAGGAAGGAACAGGAGAAGGGGAAACTTAGAGAGGGGAAGGGAGTTTGAACTCAAAGGAAAACAGGAGATAAACCTTAGAAACCAAAACACGGTCGAAAGGAGGATGCCAATTCAAGGAAGGAACTTTAAAATCCAAAAAGAGATTAAAAGTGGAGCAACCTATCCAAGAAGAAGCAGGAAGAAGAGCGAAGCGAGCGAGAAAAGGGAAGAACTATATCCAAAAAAGCTTCAGAGTTGTGAGTTATTCGTACAAGGGCTAAGCAAAGTCGTCGTAAATAAAGAAGTAAGTCTTAAGCACCAAATACAAAATGGAGACCACGCAAAAATGAAGGGATCACTGGTAAACATACCTAAGTTCGAATTGAGCTTAATTCCAAAAGGGGAGTCCAGTAGTCAATCAAACCCAAACCTTAATAAGTTAGGAGCGAACGAAACAAAAAAGTTCAAAAATCGAGACGTAACCAAAAAGGTTAAGTTCAAAACAAAAGTAAAGCATAGTCAAAAAAGGAAGGGGAAAAATAAATTTAAGTTAAAAAGGACGGGAAACGTATTCGTAAAACTAAAAATAAAAAATAAACCAACGGTAAAGTTAAAAAACTAGTAATAAAGGTAAGGATAGTAAAATAAGAGTAAACATAAAGTAGAATAAGTAAATTCGTAAATTCATAATCATAAACATCGTCCATAATAATATGTAATAAATCCAAAAGGAATAAAGTTCAGAATAAATCGCAACGGTAGATAAAAACCAGCTGTTTCGATAAAAGCGAGGGGGAGAATTGGGACAAGTTGCGTAGGTCAGTTACTAAATAAACAAGCATCCGGAAGACATGAAAATTGTACAGTAATTAAGGTAGAGAGGGGTTCTTTCGTTATATCGATAACGGAAACAAGAAATGTCAACATTCAAAAGAATTCCAATCTGTTACTTGGCGTAATCTAACCTAGCGCGAAATCAATTAAAAGTAAGGATGGCTTGATTTATGTAACTTACCTTAGTGCAAAAGTGATTAAATTTGTGTCAAAATTTATAATTTTAAAAAAGTTAGGATAAAGTGTAAATGTGTATAACTATGTATAATCATGCTAAATAGACTGTTTCAGATGAAAGAGAGACGAAATGAACTATCGAACATGAAAAATATATATGTATTTGTATAAAATAAGGATTGTTTTCATATGAATATGTCATGTTTATTACCATGTTTTTGAAAAATATATATGTCACCAATTAATCATTTATGTTAGAAATAGGATTGTTTTATAGATAGTAAGTTTTCATGTTATATAGATAATTATGTTTTTTAAATAGAAAGGAAGTAAATATGTAAAGAGAATAGAAAAGTTTGAGGAACATAAAATTTTAAAATCTAAAAAAGGGATTTTAATGTCAAAATTTTAAGTTTTTGAGAGGGGAATTTGCAACGGTTTAATTGAACCGCCTGCAAGGAGCAATTTTGGAAAATAGATAAATTCCAAAATTTCAATTAAATCAAATAATAATTGTAGAAATGACAAAAACATTTCTAAAATATAAAATAACACATGTAAAGTTAAAGGGAATATGTAAGTTAGCCAAGCCAAGGTCACGCGCCTTGACAGGAAATATTTAGCGTTCCGGATTGAACAGGAATACGTCCATATGTTTCTAATGCAAAAAACATCAAAATCCGAAAACTTAAATTAAAATGATATAATCGTGTAGAGCTAGGAAAACCTAATAATAAATAATAAGAGAATAAACTCGTCAAATTAATAATAAAAAAGTTATAGCCATAATAAAACGTCATAAAACATAAAAAACCCTTAAAATGAAGAAATTCCAAAATCTAATAATAACAACGCATAACCATAATATAAACTAGAAATAAATAAGACTCGAAATCAAAATGTAATAAAAGACCATAAAGTAATTAAATAATAAATAACCAAAAATGCAGAAAGTACCGTAACTTGTGAAACCCAGAAGCGAGGAAGAAGAGGAAAGCAGTTTTGGGACTTTCAGCATCAGAGGAACAACTTACAAAAAGAAGATTTTCAAAATTTCCAAAATTGGAAAAACTAAATTTTGAAAACTTACGAAATTTTCAAATCTCCGTAAAAGAAAAAATATACGTCGTATCGCTACAAATGAAGATGGAAAATCATCAGGAAAAGAAGGGCTTCAAAATGAAATCAACCAGAAGAAGATCGAGCGAAGCGAACGGGATATATGAAGAAAAGAAGAATTCGCAAGTAAAATATTATAAATTTCAGGAATCAACTTGTCTTGAACGTCGTGCGCAGAGTAGGCAGTAGACGCATGGAGAGGGAAAGTTACCAACTTCAACACAAATCCACCATAAGAAATTAAACTAATTATAACAAATAATAATAGGAATAGATAATTTAAAATGAAAAAAATAGACAAACAATAGAAGAATAAGCCAAGGAAAGTTCATCGTAGTGCAAATAAATAAATAAAATTAATTAAATTGTGAAATAAAACAGTAACAATAATCAGTGATGGTTGGCCACACTGAAAGGCCTAAAATTCGACGAGTTAACTTTCTTCAAGTTAATTCGACAGTCTCGTTTAGTACCAGCTCCAGGGAAGTCTTCTAATAGCAGCTCCAGGAAAGATCACCAACTTTACTCAAGTCTGAACAGGAAATCGTCGTGGAAAATATTGTCAACGCTCTGTACTTCGCCAGGTTAATAACGGTGCCTACAGAAAGGATCGGCCTTGCAGGAGACAACGTGACATCCTACAACAGCTTAGTAGAAGAGATCTTCACTACGGACTCCGGCAAACATTCTTCTAGAACTTGTCGTCATCAACAGATTCTTCGAGAACTGGACTTCGAGATATTCTAGACAACTCTCAGAAAACATCTCCAAGATCCTCTAACACTCCCAGAATCAGGACGAGCGGACTTGTGCACTCCACAAAACAAGGTACTGCATAAATCAAGCTTTTTTAATAAATAAAATAATTTTTTAATAAACTTGAATTACGTCCAAAATTATTAATCTCAATAAAGTTAAATAATAACATTTTAAAGACAAAGTAAAGTCAAAATAAAGCCAATTTTAAATTCATTCAAATAAAGAGATATAAAATACAAGAAAATTCGAGTCCAATAATAAAGCAAAAGTAACAGATTGAAAGGAATAAATAATAGGATTCATATTTATGTGTATTAGAATAAGAATATAATTTGTTAGTTTTAGTTATTGTTAAAATTGTTTAATATAGTAGATTTTCAGTTTGTTAAAAGAGAAAGCATTTAATATAAATTGTCAGAAAAGGCTACATTAATTGTGGTAAGAGATTCGAAAGAAATCCATTGTTTCTCACAGTAAAAATTAAATTGTAGACTTTTAAATAAATTTGTTAAATTTCACTGTTGAATATTTTCATTAAAACTAACCTATTCAAAGAAACTCATTACATTAGAAAGAAGAAAAAGTAAGTGCTCACCAGTATAAAGTTAAAAATTCAAAAAAGAGCAAATTTTGGTGTTAATGAATTAAAGAGCTCCAAAGGGCACACCCTTTGAAAAAGAGTCTGGAGTTTTAAGAAAGGTAAGCTAGTATAAGAAGTGAATATATTAATATAGTAAAATTTCCTGTGTTAGCATAAGTTGATTAAAATAAATTATTCTTGTGTGACATAAGAATCAAGAGCCTTATCAAAACTATTAAATTGCGAAGGAATCACTCTATATATCGCCGTGTTTAGTTGGGGTAGGGTCTTGCGAGCGTCCCCGTGAGCGTCTGTCTGTCCAGGAGGGGGGGGGGGTGCGTTGCAGTGTGTGTGTGTGGGTGTGTGTGTGTGTGCGTGTATGTGTGTGTGTGTGTGTGTGTGTGTGTGTGTGTGTGTGTGTGTGTGTGTGTGTGTGTGTGTGTGTGTGTGTGTGTGTGTGTGTGTGTGTGTGTGTGTGTGTGTGTGTGTGTGTGTGTGTGTGTGTGTGTGGGTGTGTGTGTGTGTGTGCGTGTATGTGCGTGTGTGTGTGTGTGTGTGTGTGGGTGTGTGTGTGTGTGTGCGTGTATGTGTGTGTGTGTGTGTGTGTGTGTGTGTGTGTGTGTGTGTGTGTGTGTGTGTGTGTGTGTGTTTGTGTAGGGTGTATCGTGAGAGGTTGCCACAACTTCAGAAGGTGATAGGGGAGCTAAAAAATTGCATTTGAACATCGGTCCGGAAAAGCATCGTTTACCTTCTGTCGGCCTTTTCGTGTATATCTTAAATTAATGATAACCTTAGAAATTATAAGGATTATGAGTTCACATTGAGTATATGCAATATATATATATATATATATATACTATTTTTATCAGTTTACCAAGATCAAATACTTTTCACTATTTAAATATTCAAAATGGTAACCGTTTAAAATTAAATATCTCGGAAACCGTAAATTTTACAAAACATTTATAGGAGACCAAGTATTTATGTTTTATAATGATCAACAAATGGGTTTATTTTTTTTCTCTAAATTGAAAAATAATTCAATTATTATCAAAAACTCTAAAACGGAAAATATTAATTGTCAAGTACAAACACAATTAATAAAATACATTATTATCAATATTGGATTTTATTTTCACATTTGTCTTATTAAAGGTAATTTACTAAAACAAATAAATAAAACAAAATATTGGTGACCGTCTGGGACAAAAACAGAATAATTAGCCTGCAAGGCTTGGTTAGCAGTTTTTAAACAATGAAATTACAAATGGTCACATAATGAGGACCATTTGTGATTTGAATATATTCTGGTCAATTAAATTTAATTGAAGTTACAATAATAATTGACTCATGAATAATTATAAAATTCTACATACATTTTAAACTTACCGTTCATCCTTGCCATTTAATTTAAGATTTGTTTGTACAGTCACTGGAATGTCAAGAACATCAATATCTCCAATTTGTTAAACTAGAATACAATTTAAATAAACACATTGGTTATGTAATTTATGCTAAACAAAATTACTAATAATAGCTTCTACAATATCACAATATGTCATTGATGCTTGTGCCAATTTTCAATAATATTTTAAAACTCATAAGAAGAGCACTCAAAATTGTGTTAACTGAAACTTTTAATTAAAATTCTTTACTAATACATAAAATAAATTTTATTTTTCAGATTAGTCGTCGTTCAATAAATAGTTTGAAAAATAAAATCATAAAAAGTATGCACAGAGACGCCAGAAGGAGAAATTTGGATCTTAAAAAAATGGCAAAAGAAAGCAATGCAAAGATAAAATTTGTAGGAAAAATACAGGAAAATCATTTTGCAAGATATGCAAAAATGGGTGCTCCGGAATTAGAAGGTTTAAAAGCTAAATTGATGCAATGCAAAATAACAACAACAAGCAGCGCTAAAGATTTCATGACTTTATTAAACACTACCGTCGATGAGTTGATGCAGTTACTTTTAGAAACCGGTGAAAATATTAAAGAGTTAACAGAAACTAATAAGGATAAAATGAGTAAATATAGAGATGAATGTAAAGCCGTAATAAAAAGCTTAGACAATGCAAAAGATAAAGATAAATCTATATCTACTGATAACGACCAATTGTTGAAATTAGCATCTACCGCTAATGAAGCTTTATCAGAGTTGTTTAAAAGTTCTGACGAGCATATAAAACAAGTAGAATCTACCAGTCGGAAGAGTGTTTTCAATTTAACAGATAATATTAAAACAAGATATGAAGCGATTTTAACTGTAAATGAAGGAATAAACAATTACCTAGTGACTATGATTGGTAAATTCAAAGATTTAGGAATATTACTTTCTGATAAGTATAAAGAGATGGTAACAAATTGTGTTGGCTTGCTTGCAAAGTTATTAAAAAAGAATATGGATAATCTTTCAGATTTGGCCCAAAAATACGGTGAATCATTGAAGGACAAAGGTCCCGGTATTAATGAAGAAATCGAAAGAATAGAGGACACATTCGAAAAATCCAATAAAAAAAATTTTGAAGATATGCTTAAAGCTTTGAATAGTGAAGGTGCCAAAATAACGGACACAATGACGGGCATTATTGGTGATGTAAAAATTTCTATGCCTCTTGGTTAAAACTGTAATAAAAATTAACCTGACGGTAATAGTCATGGTTCAAGAATTGAACTGTAAGTATGAAAATATCTGTTACATTCCTATAGTCCATTAAGTAACGACGACAAAACTGGTAGCTTTTATTTTTGTTTTATAATTTACGAAAACTTCATTCGTTGTAAATAAAACGTATAAAATTTAACGTTTGTAATAAAATTAAACTTGTAGTAAAATTTATAGTATCTAAAATAGGCCAAAATAACTTTTTAGATAACAAAATATCATTTAACATTTGTATAAATCTCCCAAAATTGAATCTATTCGCAGAACCGGGTAAATTCTTGGAAAGGTTCTATGAAAGGCAATGCGAATGTGGTTCAATTTTGTTCAATATATTGCATGTTGCAATCATCACGTGTTAATATCTTCACTCCATTGTTGTTATATTTGTTGTCGGGTTAGTGGGCGTAAGTAAGCATAATGTTTAGTTTGGTGGTGGTCCAATATACAATTTGATTTCACTGTTTGCTGATGTTTTTGTTGGTTTATTAATCCAGGTGCAAAACCATAGACAAAACATGTGGTTAATATTTTAATCATTAACATTTTATAACTTTTTTACACTATCAACGAAGGAAGAGTGAAATTAACTTTATACGTGTTTAAATTCAGTGGTATTAAAGTGTTAAGTGTGCTTGTACATCTAAAGATTGTAAAATGACTAGGATAAGGCTAGACTCATTTTAAAAACTCTGAAATCGCACATCTAATTTAAGATATTATATTTTTAATAAATATAACGATTTCATAAAGTAGAGTAAGATTTTATTTAATATTTAGTTTTCAGTTGATTTATAAGAAGATGTTTTACTTCGTCTATCTGACGTAGAATTTTAATATCCACAACAAATCAATTTTTGAAGCCATGTTGATTATTTCGAGGAATATACATTGCTTCCGAATAGTTAAGGAGGAATTTATTAAGAAATTTCTCAAAAACTTACTTTTTCCTTTTGGTTTTGCTTTCTAGTATTTTTAATACATGCTTGTTTCTGTTAAATTTTAAATTTATATTTTAAGAACAAAACAATTGTGATATAGGTTTTGAATGTTATTAATTCAAAATATCGTTTTTTACGAAAATGATGTTGTTCATAATTTGAACTGAAGACCAACTGTTTAGTTAACATTTGCACTTTACACTTTCTCAAATTGACTTATTATAGAAAATCAATATATAATGGATAAAAATGACCCATTAAACTCTGTGGAAAGTATTGTGTTTTCTTAAATATAGTAAAGTATATTTTGGACCGACATATCTTTCCGTCATCTCTGTGCTTATTTGCTTTCTATATTCTGTTCGAGTCCTCAGTAAGCTCAAAGGAGTAGTATGATTTTTGTCATTACTTAGGATTCCCATTTCTCCATTTTATGAAGCTCAAATAATCTCCACAAATTAAATTAAATTTCTCAAATATAATTCATTCTTCATATTTCTTTAATTGGAAAAAAAGTTATTTCCCATAAAAGTTATGGATTTTCGCATAATTTTCTAGATTCAAACTATTGAAGTGCATTATACTTTTAAAACGGATTATCTGTATTACTCTATATAAAAAGTTAGTAGTGCCTCAGCAATACGCTACAAAAATATAAACGGAAATGTATTATTATATGAGATCTTTGATTTGTAAAACAAATTATTTGATCAGAATTTTTTGTCATTGATTTTTATATTTGTTTAACCATACTTATCCATTTTTGTATCAAAGTATTTGTTTTATAATATAGTTTTTCTTTGATTTAGGTGTAAAGAATTTTCAGAAGAAATTTACAACACAACAAAAGTTCATCTTTGAAAACACGAATTAAATTAATTATATTTTAAGACAATTGTGTCTTATACATATACATTTATTTAACAATAAACAATTATGATTTCTGATTATTATTTGTTTGTTTTATTACATTTAAAAAAATCATTTATAAATAATAATTAAAGACAGAATTTCAGAAAATAAAGCAAAAGATAATTGGAAACCGAAGATTTAGTTCAGTGGACTTATTAAGTGAACATAATTTGTTGACCCTTTAATAGCAATCCTGATTTCTTGTTTCTTATTTGCAACTGAAACGATCCATCTACTGTTAATAACTTACTATAATAAATTGATGTATTATTTCTGTCACCCACTAGGAATGGTGCATAGATAGATGTATATTTACATGAAGAAACAAAATATACACAAAACAACTAAACATGGAAATATAAATGACAAATAACAATACAAAATAAAGACTACTTTGCATGAAAAGAACACAATATAATAATTAGAAGGGAAAATATATTAAACTAGTAAATTCTGTTTCGTAAAATGTTTTGTATGAAACCTAAGAAGAAAAGAAAAGAGAAAAAAAAAACACACACACACACAATAAATATAAACATGACGTTAGATATATATAAAGATTGTTAACCCTTGAACCGGCGCATGTTAATTTTCTTCGTTTGTTTAAAAATTAATAAAATATATTATTTTCATACAAAACCTAACTTATAAGACATCATTTTTTCTCAGAAAGATGCATAGAATTCATCTATGTAAAAAAAATAATTTTGAAACGGTTTTGGAGTAAGTATGTTACATGTCAAGAACGAAGTTATCATTTTTCAGGAAAAACCTGTATCATCCATAATCAAAAGCTTACCACCTTTTTCTAAGATATACAAAAGTTTTGAGTAATACTTTTGAATATATTTAGAAAAAAACAATTTGTTACATTTTCAAAATTTCAAAAATATTTTAATTTCATTATTTTATTTTCAAAAATTCACTAAAAATAGTAATATATATCTTTTACACAACTTATATGTCATTTTATTCAGAAAGGTGCATACAATTTAGCTGTGTAGTGAAAAGAAAATGATAGATGTAAAAAATTTGGAGTTTTTTGGTCAAATACCAAAAAATCGAGAGTAACAGAGAGAACAATTTCACAGAAATCAGTACATAAACAATATAAAAGATTTTTTTTAGATTTTTTGAAGTATTCCTAGTGATTTGTATTATATTTGTGGATAAAAGCTGCTAAAAAGAAAAATCAATTTTGAAAATTTTCATTAAACATGGTACATTTTTACGTAAAAAATTAATATTGTCGAACTATTTTCAAGTTCGATAGAATAGAATATAATTTTTATTCTAAACTTAAGTTTTTATTACCTATGTTCTCACAAATATACATAGATTTTATGTGTGTAATGCAAAAAAAATATATGGAAACATTTTATAGTTATTATGCACGGAATCAACAAATTCACCCTGTAACCGAGGCCAAATTCCACAAAAATAAGGTATAAAAACCATATTTAAAAAAATTTAGAATTTTTTTAAAATATACAAACCTTTTGCAATATAGTTGTGAATAAATGTTGGTAAAAGTCTAAATTAATTTATACAATTTTTATCAGGAAATAGCTATGTCTATATATAAAGTGGTACGACTAGGTTAGGTCATTTTTCACATACAACATGTAAATGATAAATTCATACATACAACATATAAATGATAATATAAAACCAAATATATGAATAATATAATGTAATTAGGTGAAATAAAATAAATTTTGTGTACTTACGTTTAGAGGTGGTAGATCGGATGAAAGATTTAGTATCAACACGCCTTTAGAAACGGAGGGTGACTGCGTTAATAGCTAAGTTAAGACCAAGGGACTGGCACGAGTTAGATGGTCTGTGATCAATAGGTACAGGTAATTTAATATGGCTGGAGAACGTCATTTTGAACAAATGTTATACGAAGTATAACAAACTGTTATTTTACTTGAACCGCGTTTAACATTGTATTTTTATGTTATTTTTATATATTTTTTTATTTCTATCTCAATGTAAAGCGGTAATTGTTGTTTTTATCAAGAGACAGCTTATTGTAAATTATAAAGCAAACTAGAACAAGATTGATACATTGAGGCACTTTGACAATTAAACTTGATAAACTAAACCATGAATACTATTATTACTAATAAAAAAGATCATAATCTAAAAATAATTTGGTTTTGCGCTAAAGTTGGATATTGTCACCAATATCCTTAAAATTATTCTATCCGTTTTAATACAAAAACGAGATAATCCTTTAATCTACAGCAAAAATATAAACAAAATTTTGTTTGTCATACAAAAAAGTACCACTTTCCCTTAATATATATATATTTTTCAATTTAACCGATTTCGATATAGTTGAAGATAAACATTTTAAGCGGCCGCCATTAAAAAAATATACAATATAATATCTTGGTCTTTGGTACATTGATATAAAAATATACCAAGATATTGCGATTTTTTTCAATTTTTTTTTTTTTTAAAATAACATTTTTTAACACAATACAAAATAATGGAGATACATATAACTAAGCTCTTTTCAAGCAAATAAACAGTGGTTCTGTGTTTCAATCAACACTAGGAACAATTCCCAAAAAATATAACAATAGCTTTGAATCTGGGTTTTAATTACAAAAATATTGAAATATACATTATATAGTTTCACTATTTGCAGTTAATCTATAGGACTAGTTAAGAATATCTATAGAATCTTTATTGAAATATAGTTCAAAACATCAAAAAGTACGATATTCTAGGGGCCAAGTCGTCAAAAATACCTAACAAAAGCTCATGTAGTTATAATTTTTTTAAAAGATGTATGTACCTCGGCCGTACTTAAAAAACCAAGTTTTCTGACACCGCACGCGTGTGCTCGCATCGTTAAAGTGCAAATTTGTGTATATTTTTGTTTTTTGTTTTTTTCTAAATAACTATTAAATAGTTCGTCCTACAAATAAAGGACGAATATTTTGAGGAACACAATATTTGCTGCAAATATTGTATGTACTTTTTTGTGTACCTAATACTTGCATAAATATATAAATTTAAAGACACTAAATTTTTTTAAATGTTGCGTAAATAACAAAATACATTTTCAGAACAATTTATTACAAGAAAGTTGGATACTGACTTGCTAATTCACTATTTTATTTTTGCTAGGGATAACAAAACAGTTCAGTATTTTTGCTTATGCGAACAGTATAAGCAGTCAGTGAGTACCTTCCTTACAATATGAAGCAATTGCTACAATCCAAAAATAATATAAAAACTATAAGGGACATATTACAAAACTTAATCTATTTGGAGATGTCGCAAAATTATTTTACCGTGAAATATTTATTTAAACAACGGGTAATAAAATTTTACAATTTTTGTTTCAATAACACGTTTAAAAATATTTTGTAAAAGAATTGATGAATAAAACAGTACAAAGTAAAACACACACACAAAAGTGGTTACTCGTGGATCGTGCAGCGGTGGTATTAAAATGTGTGACAATAAAGTTACAACAGATTCATTCATTCTTTCCAAGAGATACTGCATTGCTAAAAAGAATGACAATGATTTTAAGAAGAAATAAAAGTTCTAATGACTCTCTTTTGTAAAGATGGAGGGGGGGGGACAATACACAATCGACATTGTACTCAAATACACTCCAATACAGAGCAAAAACAAGATAGAGAACAAGAAAAGTACATTAATTGATGGTGTGTATCTTCTACATAAGGTTATGTGCAATAAACTTTAGCAGTCAACTTCATTGCTGTTTGTTGAATTATGTGGAGTACGTACAAAGACACTTTGCTGCAAATGCTGTTTGAGTTTTTGATGGATTCTCTGGCAAATCCACTCTATAAAACCCAAGAACAAGGAAAATATAGCTATCAAACTATTTACAAATAAGCAAACTCAACAACTTTTTACTGTACCAAAATAATTAGTGGAAACCATTTTGCAAGCATATCACAATTCTTTGACACCATGTTGGCAGGTATAGCCAAAACTATTTAAAAGTGGTTCACGATGTTAACAGACGTTATAATTTATAATAAATCATAACATACAAGTCGAAATATTAAATCCTCCAAATAAAAATTAAAATGATTTATACAACGAATAATACCACACGAGAAACAGTTTACGAAACTAACTTCAAATTATTTTGGCCCACTATCTAAATAAAACAAAAACACTTTTATCCTCGTCGCTACAGATAACGCTATAAAACTCACTATAGTAAAAACAACAGAAAAAGGCGACGTACAAACTATGGAAAATTCATACTAAATGACACTACCGACATGTCAGGGTAACACATAAACGGTTAGAGGAAACATATTTTGCAGCCGAATCAATAGGGTATAACAACTTTAGGGATAACACATCAATCATCGACAAACTGCAGATCATAAAGTCAAGGAATCACTGAAAGATAAAAATCCACATTATTAAACAGGTTACGTTGCTACGTCAAGGAATACCAAAATCATTGTAAAATTTGTGACTGTGACATACAATTCAGCGTAACATGCTTCTAAAGGACACTCAAGATTTCATATATTACATGGGTTTGTGCAATAACAGTGTTAAAAATAGTTCTTCAGATAAAAAAAAAGAACTACCACAACTTTTAGAACGGACAAAAAACAATCAATGTGAACGTTATAACGAAAAACATAAGGAAATAAAATTTTGCTTAGAAGACCTATTGTTGGTAAAGAATCAAGAATAGATTCCTCTTTACGTAAAACTACAAATATGTCTAAAAAATAATCATTTCTAAAAAATAAATAAATGAGTTACGGTATGTCATTTTATGATATTCTCAAATAAAAAGGAGAGTCGTTAAATTATTTACTACGGTAAATTACAGAAAAAAACTACAAACTATATGAACATGCATTATATTTTTACTTTCTGCAATTATATAATCATTATATCGTTTATAAAATATATACTTCAAGCAAGTTAATGTCTGTAAACTAAATGCCTCAAAAAACTACAACAAAATTGAAAAAAAAAGTTTTTTGTAAAATTTTGCATAATAGTGTTATAGGTGAAATAAGATAAACAAAATTAGACACTGTAATGTTTGTTGAATATCCTTAGGCCACTCTTGTAAATATTGTTAAATTATTTTGCATAATTTTGTTATTACATGACGTTTTGATGGTTTAAATCAACTCTCGTTATCAATTGTGACACTAAAACATAAAAGATAGAAACGCCAATATTTCCTAGTAGTCTAGATCCATGTTGTAAACTGAAACTAACACTATAATCTAAAAAAGAACTCAAGCTAAATTCAACCGTGATGTTGTAAAACATTAACACACAGTCCTATATCACAAAAAATAAAATGAAACCGAGAGTCCCAATATAAAATTCCCTTAACTATTTATTGGAGTTATATAACCTTTTACCACCTCTTTTAATTCTTAAGTTTTCAATTGCGACTTGATTCCCATTTTACCACGTTTTTATTAGTTCGGTTTCCGTCATATCTGTCAGTCTGTCCGGGTGGAATTTTGCAATCGAGTTTAATCTAACTTTCCGATAAGCTAGAGACCTGAAATTTTGAACACAAGTCAGAATTGGATGACAATGCAATATTCGGTTGGTTTTTTGTCTCTACATTTGTTTAAACAAAAGTTATTTAAAGAAATAAAAATTGGCCAATGAGATATACATTTTTTTATCCTCGCGTTATCGCTTTTGAATGGTAAACGGAATATTGAAATAGGATGAGGCACATTTTTCATGGCTTGTGAGAGTTATTGGATGATTAATAACTCAAATATATATATTTTAACATACCACGTTTTTAAAACGAACTGAAAAATATAAAATGATTTTTCATGACCCATCTTCAATTTTGAGAGTTATTTGTATGAGCGTGTCGCGATTCGCCCCCCTTGTATAAAACTGTAATTGCATTTTCCAGTAGAAAAATCCCGTTTCACAAGCGTTTGGTGATAGTGAATAGTGCGCTAGGTTTTCGACCGTGCATTCAATAGTGTGCTAAGCGTATATGTCAATATTACATTTCTGACAATCGTTACAATGGTTAAAGAGACGGCTACATCACGGAAGCACAGATTAGAGAAGAAGCAAACACGGCAAGTTGAGATCACAACAGGAATCTGAAGCAGGTAAATTGGCAAGATTAGCCAAACGCCATGAGCGAGCTACAAAACGTTCCGAAAAACAACGTTAGATCGAACTTGAAAATCATAAGAAACGAAATGTCACGTTAAACGGGGGACGCAAGTTTTTCTCGATTTGCCGATGACGTGCATAGACATGCTCAAGCAAAAGCAAACGAGGCTCCCGAAGCCCATGTTGCTCGGCTTGCTCGCGATGCACGCCGCCATTCTGAAAAACAAACGTGCGAAACATCCCGAGACGCAAACTACTCTCCTAGTTAACGATGTAAGCCGCCATTCTGAAAAAAAAAGAATTTGCGAGACTCCTGAAGCGCATACCACCCGCCTAGCTAGTGACTGTCAGAGTTTCATCAATATATACAGAACCGTTTGAAATCTTTCACCCGGACATAAGACTAAAAACAGAAAATAATAAATCAAATAAAATTTTTTTAACCATACCACGTTATTAAAACTAACTAAAAAGTAAAAAATATTTTTTTACTAACCGTCTACAATTTTGAGGGAGGATTGTTAGTGGTTATGGATATATTTGGAATACTTGGAGAGAAAAACGTGGGGCGCAGCCAGTAAATAATATAAGTAGACAATCCGGATGAATTCACAGCTAATTTCAGTGAATCGGAAATGAGATTCACTGTAATTTTATTTATTTACTCCTCCTTAACTATCATATGTTGCCTGCGCCCCACGATTTCTCTCCATGTATTCCAAAAATATCCATAGCCACTAACAATCCTCCCTCAAAATTGTAGAAGAGTTATGAAAAAATATTTTATACTTTTTAGTTCGTTTTAAAAACGTAGTATGTTATTATTTTTTTATTTATTTTTATTATTAATAATCAGTGGCACAATTTCCACCATAACTACTTTATATCTGACCAAATGGGCGGGGACTTATCTCCGGTTCAAAAGTTTTACAGGGGCACTGACTGAGTCCTTGCGCGTAAAATTGTCACTGCTACAAAATTAAAATGGGTCATCGTAAACAACATGCTTACTGAGCACGTAGAGTCGCTGAGCTTATATGAAACGCTAGATGTTTCATATAGGTTGTTCCATATAGATGTTCCATTATGGTTGGTGGAATATCACATATGAATTTTATTTCTATTGATGAGCTTATACATCGTAAACAACATGTTTACTGAGCACGTAGAGTCACTGAGCTTATATGAAACGCTAGATGTTTCATATAGGTTGTTCCATATAGATGTTCCATTATGGTTGGTGGAATATCACATATGAATTTTATTTCTATTGATGAGCTTATACATCGTAAACAACATGCTTACTGAGCACGTAGAGTCACTGAGCTTATATGAAACGCTAGATGTTTCATATAGGTTGTTCCATATAGATGTTCCATTATGGTTGGTGGAATATCACATATGAATTTTATTTCTATTGATGAGCTTATACATCGTAAACAACATGCTTACTGAGCACGTAGATACTATATAACATATATCTATTAACTTATTTTCTTGCAGATAAGGAAATTGCATTTTATGCAGTATTACATATTAATTAGATTATTATAATATCTAATGTAAATCAATTTTTTTAACCGTGTTCAGGAGGCTACTGGATCCATTGATATGTCGGTCAGTCGTGTTCCTGTTGCGATGTAGAAGGATGGAAGTAGAAATTTTTAGAAAAATTATCGAAGTGTCCGCTGGCAATGATGCATTCTGTCTTCAAATTTTTTGTGTATGGTGAAGAAAATCTCCTAATAATGTTGAACGAGTAGGTATACTCTTCGTAGGCCTATATTGGCGACACTGTCTTGCTTGTTAAATGAAAATTTCCTGATAGAGTCTCTGAGCTTATTTGAAACGCTATGAGACTGACAAACAAATATTGCAGAAGGGTTCTGAAGTATTACCGTAAACCAATATATTATCATATTCTCAATATCTAATCAGAGAATATGATTAAAATAAGAATTTTCTAACCATACTTATGAAGATCGTATGGTACTGATGTGACAACCTATCTGTTTTGTAGTTGTTCTTCAGTGTCCGTCTCTACAAGTCCAAAAAGATTGCAAGTTCGAAATGTGACTGGCGACGTCCTGTTCTGACCTAAGATTTGGTGCTCCGGGCTTGAGGAGCCAATACACGTTGACATTTCGCAACAATATTCCCATTACGAATTTAGTGAATATTAACGATTTGTGAAGTTATTTGGTTTTTCCTTTTATCCAGAATTATTCCATTATTATTAGTTTATGCATGATTATATTTTAGAATTCGCAAAACATATTTAATAACCTATTTTCTCTTAATTGTCTTTTAAGTAATTTCTTGGTGTTGGTTTTCCCCACTCCTTTGGCCTTCATTTTAGGGGTGTCAGTATTCTTTACAGGCAGCTACAGTAATTCCTCTAATTTTGAAAGTAACTTTGCATGTTTTGTTATTTTCGCTGTAACTTTTGTTTCTTTCTCACCGATTTTGCTTTTGTCTTCGGAACCTTATTCTCCTGTTCCCTGTGGTCCACCAGTAGAAACTTAATTTTTTTGAAGTCGTAGTCCACGTAGTTTTGGAGTTATGACATTTTGGCTTTTCTATTTTTTTCAGAAATTGTTTTTTTACCGATAGTGTTGCTTGGTTTTTTTGTTTACGAAAGTTGTTTGCTATGCCATATAACGAAAATGTATGTAAACACTTTTTGATATCTCGCTCCCTTCTCAAGATATATTCCTTTAAAATAGACGTTAATTGATTATTATTTTTTGATTAACCTCCCTATTTACTGACTCCAACTTTCTGTTTGGATAATCCTATCCTGCACAATACATTTTATATGCATTACTATTATAATATTAAGGTTTTGTTCGGAAACTCTATTTGAGGGTTTTACACTTTAATCGTTTATAATATTGTATTGCTAAATAATTACTAATATGTTTAGTAAGATATATGTAGCTTTACCCTCGTTATTTTTATTAGTTATTGAAGTTATTACCTTATTATTATTTAGCTTATTAATGTTTAAAAAACCCTTAAGTACGTCTATTTAGGCCCCCTTTTTACCGCTTCCCTCTTTCAATTGTTTTTCATTATTATCTCTCTATCTCTACTGCTTCCTTTCCTTCACTTTGTTTTTTAAATTCTTTTTATTTTTGAATTTATATTTTTTTCTCCCTCTCTTCTTTCTGTTATAACTTTTGTTGTTTTACATTTGTTTTTTTATTATTGATTTTTACCGCCTTTAAGAAGGATAATGGAGACGCGTGGATGGATCGATTACACGTGGGACATGTCAGTGGGATATTTGTGAAATGTTGAAAATTTGCTCTTACCTTGTTGTCCGAAGTTGAGAACAAAAAAACCAGAATAAACTATTTACAACAAAAATCAGACAGATATACAATTTAAACATCAACAGTTATTTTAACAAAACTTCAAACATATTTTTGTTTATTGATATGCCCTTAAAATTAAAAAAAAGAAGAAAATGATGCACCCTTAATAACATATTACATATTAAAAAAAATTCACTTGAATCAAGAAAAAACCCTCCACCAATAAATAATTAGACTAACTCTCCCCATATGTATAAATATAGGTATAGACTTAATAAAAAAAAATAAAAAAAACATTAAATATTTGTTTTTCATTACATATAATTTTATTTTAACCTTAATACAAATATCTTTTACAATGATATTATATATATATATATATATATTCATTATTTAGTTGACCAACTGTAATAATAATTTAAGAATTTAAGTAAAATATAATTTAGTAATGTCAGAATTTTTATTTTTTGAGATGTCAAAAAAAATTAAATTTTGAAATAACCCTTTGGGGTCGTAGAGTCAAAAATGCTAGCTATCCCATTAAAAAAATTAGCTATTACAAATTACAAAATTTACAAAATTCAGAAATTAATATACAAATCTTCTTTCAACACATACTTCCAAAAGTTTTGAGTTCTTTTTTTTAATAGCAACAGTTATTTATACATTGCCACTTTATATAAATAATTTTATCGTACATTCATAGAACTGGTTTTAATTATTTTTTTCTGTGGCGAGCGATGCTATTTCGCCTTTAGTCGAACTAGTTCAAAACTGGTTTACGTGAAGGAAGTAATTTCGTCCAGCCCTCATTGAAGTGATTAAAAGAAACATGTGGAGCACCATTTGTAATGCTTTTCTTATTTTCTTTTACAATTAAGAAATAAAAACGTTTTACGTATTTAACTCTTTTACTTTTAAGATTTCACTCTTTCTTGCACATGACGTGACCGATTAGGAGCGTTTATAAAAGCTAAATTTCAAGTCAAGGTCTATCTGCTAGACGGACCGGTTGAGGTAGCCTTATCTCGAAACAGCTGTGCCGTGGTTTATATGAAGCCCGCCATATAAGGTGAGTGATCGTTACAGCTCTCCCTCCTCGAAAAACGGAGTTGGTTTTGAGTTTCAAAAGCAGCCAGAGCTGCATATCACAAAAATTTTGTTTATCCAAGCTGCCGAAAGAAATTTGCTTCACAATATACAATGGAATTATACAAGTTGCACAAAATGAATCACACACTAAAACTAATCATAGTTAACCAACTGGTCAGTATACCTCAAAACTTTAATTAACAAATTACACAATACAAAAAAAAATAAGTCGACTCGCTATGTCCTTTACAGAAAATTAAAATGCTCTAAAGCAAGTTTGTCTGTTGTCGTGTCTCTAGAATCGGAAGGTGATCAGTCTTCGGATCTTGCGACACAGACGAGATGTATCACATGTCATGACTTACGACACTATTTATTGGAAATGATTCCGGCACCGGGAATTTATGTCATGTCAAGGAAATATAATAACTTTTAAGTGGCCAAACTCATCGTTTAATCGTTTAGTCCGCGTGAGCTTGAAGAAACAAGTGATGACATGCAATTTGCGCACAGACAAAACACAACTTAATAGATATAAGAGGTTCAGGTGGGGGTAAACACATTTAACGCAGTTAGCTGAAACAGGGTAGCGTTCTGAAAAATGACTGAGGGGTTCAGTAGTTTCTATGTGAGGCCTGTAGTTGTTCAACATGTGCCTTCTTCACGAAGTCTCGGGAATCCTGGTAAGATAGGGCAACTGTGACTGGGGTTAGATATCAATGATGCGGAAGGGCCCTGACCACCTTGGCATCAGTTTGACACCTATCGCACAGCTCAGATTGTGCGTCTTACACTATACTAGGTTGCCAATCTTGAATTGATATAGTCTACGGTTCTTGTTATAGACGCGCTCAGACTTTTGATGGGTTCGCAATATGTTGTTTTTGGCATTACGGAAGATGTTATGTGGATTGGTGTTGTCCCTGGGAAGAAGATCGTCGATATTCCAGTTTAAGCTGAGCGTGGTGTTGGGCATGAAGTTAAACAAGGGTCTTAAAAGGAGATGTTCTTATAGTCTCGTGGGTTGCAAAACTAAAGGCTAGCTGTAGCCAAGATAGTGACTTGTCCTAAGAAGTTTAACTGACGGAATGGTATTCAATAAGTGCGGCTTTGAGATATCTGTTCAAACGTTCCGCGTTATTCGGTTGAGGATGATAAGGTGACAGCTTTGTGTGTTTGATTCCAAGAGTAAAACAGTAGTTGCGGAACGAATGTGATGTAAAACAGGTGGCATTATCAGATATTCTGATTTTAGGGAAGCCGAAATATTGGAAAATGTTTTGGCTTAAAGCCTTAATTATGTTGAAAGATGTGGCTTCCCTGACAGGGCAAAGCCAGGTGAACTTAGAGAACTGGTCTACTGCGACCAGTATCATGGTATTGCCTGTAGTAGCTCGTAGTAGTTTATCAACATAATCTATGTGGATTTTCTCCGTAGGTCAAGTTGGGACAATCGACGACTAATAGCCTAATTTGCTAATTTGAGCGGGCTTGCTCACTGCACATATCTCACAACTTCGATCCTTTTGGGTGACATCTTTTGCGCGTGAAGGCCAGAAGAAAAACTCACTCGCTGCACTAAGGCCAGCAACAACTGAAATGTTTGGGACCTTGATCAGCTACTAATGGTAAAAATAATATATTAAGTTTTCTGATGGTTCTAACAACGCCAAATTAAAAAGTTATTTTTTCTAGTCATTTTTAATGGAAAAATAAAACATTCATATTGAAAAAGTTGAAGCTGATGAAAAATATATTTTATATTAGTTAAAACCTCCTAAAAGTAAATTAGTCAGACGATCTGAAGCTAGGTGTTACATTTAATCACAACAAAATCACACCTAGCTTGCATAATGTTTTAAATAATTGCAATTTTATATGTGTACATTTGTAGTAAACTTCATAGTATGACGTTTATAACTTGGACAACATACATGTCACATCTAGTATAGTTAATAAAAGTATTTTTGTGTTAATTTATAAATTTATTATTTGTGTATTTAAATTCGTCATGTTTGTAAATAATTTTAATGTGTAAATAAAAACAGCCCAGCATCTGATGGTGTACAAAAATGATGTTCTGAAACTGTTGTGGAAGAATTATTGTAAGTTGAAGAAATTGCTGGGTTACTATTTACGATGAAATATATAATCTATAATTCAGTTTTTTAGTAGGGGTAGGGGGTTGTCAATTAAATCCCGCATAACTTTAAATCGGTTAAAGATAGAAAGTACGGATTAACTATCAGTGCTTATGTAAATTCACGTGAAAAAACGAATAAAACTAATCCGGACTTTCTATCTCAAACTGTTTAAAAGTTATAAGGGATTTTAATAGAAACTCCTCCACTTTTTAAGAAAGGTCTACTAAATCACTAATAACTTTAAAACGGGTAGAGATAGAAAGTCCTGATTAGTTTTATTAGATTTTTAAAGTGAATTTACATAAACTACTGTAAGTTTCATAAATATATATTCATAACTTTAAAATTTCCTCACCAAAAAATCGACGTATTAGTCATAAATGAACCTCGATTACAATTATGTCTTTATATTTTTAAAATGAAATCCTAAAGTTATGAATATATATTTATGAAACTTACATTAGTTATGTAAATTCAAGTGTAAAACCGAATAAAACAAATCCGGACCTTCTATCTTTAACCGTTTTAGAGTTATGAGGCGTTTTATAAACTCACCCAATTGACAAAAAAAAATTTTTTTTATTAATAATTTATTCTTATAGGAAATTAAAAAATAAAAACAATGAGACTATACTTGTCATTTTATCTGTTTTAGTTTTGTTGTTGAGTTTTGTAAGAGTTGTTTACGTACACCCCTTCTAGTTTGGCAGCCACGACCCTTCCCCTTCTATACCCTATTCCAACCGCCGTGACACCTAACGAATTAGGAGACCCTTACACACACACACACACACACACACAATCGCAGCTGGCCCGGCCGCTAGGTAGATGACTCATACACTGGGGCATCCAGTAAGCAACTGCTGATTTGATCAAACACAAATTTTAATAAATTTAAATGGCATATTTAAAATCATCGGTAAATTTAAAAGAAAATGACACCAAAGACGACATGATTATCATAATATATGCATATTAATGGGTCCTTTAACATGTCGTATTGTTACAATAACAATTAAGGTACTAAGAGGTTTCTTTTAGAAAAAAACGCAAAGTTGTGTGATTTAAAACCAGTTTATTATTTACTAATAATAATCAGAAAGAAAATCTAGTATAATTAGAACAAATATTAAATTGTATATGTACATTATTTACATGACGAACTTAACACTCAGTGAACATTTAGACGTTTTAAAATATAGACAATAAACGAACCAGAAATATTTTTTACTCTATTTATTTGTTAATTTACGTCATAAACTATTTACAAACAATTTCAGTGACAAATACAATAATTAAAATAGAACATAGATGCCATAGATAAACTTTTTTTAAACACGCTACAACAACAATAATCAGATAATAGTGATAAAGATATTTAAAAAAACAGTGACATTAACTTTAAAACATTCAAAAATAGTAACATTATATTATAATAGTGATATTGATAAGAAACAGATGCAATAGTCATAAACGCAAATGTGACAATCAAAAAACAATGCAATAATTATTATTTAAAAAAACTTTAATATTTTATTTATCTTGTAAATATTTCATATTTATAACAGTTTTCACGAAATTTTGCCTCAAATGCCATCTTGAAACGGCTCAATTTTTAGATCCGAAGTTGTGTACACTCTTTACAAATGTTATTTACATAGCTGAATTAACTACTTGACAAATGTGTTGAATCTGAATCAATAAAAAAAAAAAAACAAATATAAGTAGAAATATTGTTATAGCTCAGTTCATATTTATATTGTCAGAAACATATCGTGTTTGGTGTCATTTTCTTTTAAATGTAACAAAGATTTCAAATATGCCATTTAAATTTGTGATTTATCAAATCAGCAATTGCTTACTGGTGCCACGGTTCATGGAATATGGTATAGTTTGGCAGCCACGCTTTTTTTAGTTTGTATTGATATACGGTACAGTGCAACGTGAGGTTTAGTTATATTTAAATCCAAATTAGTTTTCATCAATGAACCAAAGTTCGTATTTATACCATGTTTTAATAAATAATTTATTATATTAAAATAACAGGATTTACAGAGTCAGATGATATTTGATAATTATATTTTTTTGTTTTCTGTCGTATTTTGATTCATCATTAGATTTTTTGTATATTGTCTGTTTTTTACGATATTATAAAATGGAATATAATTTGTTTTTAAATAAAAATTACTAATATAATTGAAGTGTCTTCATGCGTATTCATAACGTGATTATTTGAGGTTATTTTTTTCAATATAGATATATTATTTAATTTTTACTTAAAAAACTATTTTATCACATTTCGTAATATTGTAAAAAGAGAAGAATATAGAATGGATGAAACAAAATACAACAAAAAAATTATAAATACCAAACATCATCTCGATGTCTATCAATTTGATAATTTGCGATTTTGAAAAATTACAATATATTTTTATTTCTTTTGTCAACCTTCATTTTTTGTAATATTATAAATATAGATAACTCAAAAACCAAAAAATTTGATAATTTACATATATTTTCAATGAAAACATTTACTCAACGCAATCTGACGCTTTCGAAAATAAAATAAAATTACAAATGACATTTACATTAGAACAATCAACACATTATAGGTTATTTTTAAACATAACACCATAAAAATTCTGGATGTATGATAGAGCCTACTTAGACCTATGCATCTCTGGTGATACAATTAAACACACAATGTAAATTATACTTAGATATTGGATATTTATACAAATTTAACATAAATATCGACAGTAATCTAATATGAAAGAATCTAATAACAGATATATTATATTTTTTTTTAAATTTGATATAAACTAAACTATAATGATTCAGATATAATAATTTTATTTTCTAACAACACTCAAAAATATTCTAGACATATAGTTTTTAAACACCTAATATTCATTGAAATGACAAAATTGAAAAATTTTATTCTACACTTTAAAAAATATGTAACAGATAAATATTAAAAATAAGTACAAATATTTGTCATCACAACAACTTGAACAGCCACGTCACATGACGGAACATGGCTGCCAAGAGAATCATTCACACCACATGTCAATAGACCGCCACATCATGCGCCACATGTCAATGGACCACCACGTCACAATATATCCTCATAACCTAACCAATATAATTAAATTCATTGTGTTTTAATTTTATATGAAAGAATAAATAAAAGTCACAAAAATAATAATATAACATTCATAATAAATTATTATAATAAAACAATAAATAAAATATATATATTATAATAAAAATTGTACAAATAAATATAACAAACCTAAACCATATAATTCAATTCATTACACTTTTCAACGACAGTCTTCCTCTTCAGTGATGCACGTACTACCACAATCAAACTACAACTGAACATAACGTTGCACTGTAGGCACTGTACCATATATTAATACAAACTAAATGGGGCGTGGCTACCCAACTAGAAGCTGCGTGGTAACATACTATAAAAGTTTGGTATTTCGTTATTGGGTTTTCGTTATTTACAAGTTACATGAAGATTACACATGGAGGGTGAATATCTTTTGGCTATTCACCTTAATGCAATACTTGGAAACTTACAGTAAAGGAAGTAACCTGTAACCTGGTAACCCCCAGGGTAGCCAAACTGGGGGTTGAGTCATAGGAAAATATGACCATAAATAGTATTTGAGGTAATAACTTATTTAGACAATGCGTAAACGATGAGGTCTGGTTTTTGCGATATAATACATTTTAGTAACAGGTTTTAATGTGTAATTCAATCAACTTCATACAGTTTCCGTGTTACGGGTGTTAGTTATTAAATTATAATTAGTTTGCCTCTTATTTGAAATTACAACTAAAAAAAGTAAAGTAGATATTGAAAAAAAAACACTTGTTAATGTTTTTAAAATAATTTACACACTGTGATGCTCCATTTAATGCTATCTATATCATGTTTGGACAATTTTTTCTCGTCTTTCTATACAGATTTTAAAAATAAATAAATCAAAAAGCTATAATTACAAATTTAAAAAGTTGCAACCAGATAGTGAATGTTTATATGGCTATTAGGAAGGGTAGAGTTACAGGTAGCCCAGAGAAACCCCCCTTTGTCTCTGGTGTGAGTGTGTGTGTGAGGGATGCTAAGCTCTTGGAGACCATGGCCCTTCTCACAAGGTATAGAAGGAGCGTGGCCGCCAAATGAATCGTACGCGCCACTATTCATGTAAGAAACCTAAACCATATATTTCAATTCATTATGTTTTTTATTCAAGAATAAATAGAAATCACAAGAATAATAATATAACATACATAATAAATAATTATAATAAAACAATAAATGAAATATGTTGTAATAAAATTAGGCCTATACAAATAATAATATAGCCTAGCCTATAGTATGTATGAAGTAACCTGTCTCCTGACCCTTCGACTACCTGGGACAGGCCCAGGTCATTCACTTGCACTCTGCGACATCCACAGCTGTTTTCCTAAATAGTCACCTTTTAGTTTCTCCACTAGCTTAAGTAACTTTTTTAGCCGAATCTTAATTTCCGAAATTTTATCAAAAATTTGAGAAGTACATAAAAAAATAAGATCAACGATACTAAACAAGGGCAAATTTGATAAAAAACAAACAATAGATTATAGAGGGAATAAGAAATATAGAAGTAGTCTGTTTAAAGCTTTTAATAATAATACAAATATTAACTTATTAACAATCAAGTAATAAATAATAAGTAATAAAATTCTAAAATGTGGGTTAGAATTATTAGTCCTATTTTTTTTTTAATAGAGACATTTTCATGATTGATTTTTCTTAAAAAAAATATAAACTATCTTATTAAGGCTCGGCTGTACCCGTGGACCGGATGCGTATATTCCCATAAGACTAATGTTAAATTTTAAACCATTTTGCTGCCGTAGAACAATGATTTATGTGTCATATGAAAGATGTGATTAATACGCATTGGTTTTCCTTTTTACTTTTTTGAATAACAAATTTACATTAACAGGAAAAATATTGCAAATTGTTATAATTTTTAGAGATTAATATTGATAAAACGGTTAACCTGGTAAAAAAACTGAAAAGCAATGTTACTGCGTATTAACCACATCTTTCATATGACACATAAATTATTGTTCTACGGCGAAAGATACAGCAGAAAAATGGTTTAAGGTTTAACATTAGTCTTATGGGAATATACGCATCCGGCCGACAGGTACAGCCGAGCCTTAAATTTAATTGACATATTTTACAGCCCTTCTTTACTTGCAGATTCATGGTACGTGATGGCCCCTCGCTGGAATCAACAAACTGCGCTAATGAAAACTACCCTGACCCCATATTCATCTAAAATAAACATAATTTATAGTCTAGAATATTCTTATAACAGTTTGTAAGATATTATTTGTATTGTGCCTATAACTTTGTAGTACAGTAGTTAATGTA
The DNA here is from genome assembly GCA_963513935.1 of Aphrophora alni. NCBI lineage: Eukaryota > Metazoa > Arthropoda > Insecta > Hemiptera > Aphrophoridae > Aphrophora > Aphrophora alni. Next base: position 126,745,736 of record OY740769.1, on the reverse strand, counting down.
AATAGTTAATATTTATTATTTTTGTAATATATAACGTAATTTCATTGTCATATTGTTACATAAAACCAACTTTATTATTACAAGATTTAAACAGACTACTTCTATATTTTTTATTACCTCTATATTGTTAGTTTTTATCAAATTTGCCCTTGTTTAGTATCGTTGATCTTATTTTTTTATGTACTTTTCAAATATTTGATAACATTTCGGAAATTATGATTTAGGTAAAAAAGTTACTTAAGCTAGTGGGGAAGCTTATAGGCGACTAATTAGGTAAACAACTGCGGGCGACGCCGAGTGCCGGTGAATGGCCCGGGCCTGTCCCAGGTAGCTGGAGAGTCAGGAGACAGGTTACTTCATACAGACTATAAGCTAACCAATCCTAGCCTAGCCTAACCTACCCTAACGTATAACTTCACATATAAAGACCCATTTATACTATTATATAATTTTATTTTATTTTATTATATTAACTCTATCCGGTTGCCATGACACTTTTTCGAACGCCAGCATGGCAAAAAAAGAAAAGAAAAATAATAGAATATAAATGAATAATATATGAATAACTCCTGAAACATCTTGTAATATAATGTATAAATATAATCTCTTGTATAAGTTATAGTACAATTTCAAATAAATAAACGTATATTTTAATACAATTAATTATAGCCTCATAAAATTTATGAATCCAATATACGGAACATGGAACATTATTTATAATAATGTCTATCAATTACTTAGGAAATCATGATTTATTAATAAACTATGAATACTTTTCTTAATAATTATTTAAAGATTTAAGGTTGATTTGCATTTAAATTTTTAAACGTTTACATTTTTTTAAAAATAATTGTTACTAACCTTGGATCTCTACTGGTATGTAAACCTCAGGTTACTGTCATAGACAAATCATTTTGTTCGTGACTGTTATATTACGAATAATTACTATGAAACTTATTTTGATTTTTTCTGTAGTGGTAATATTCTGCGAATATCTAGCCATATTATATATATATATATATATATATATATATATATATATATATATATATATATATATATAATAATATAAACTTAACATTATAGGTATTTAATTAAAGTGGTTATGGATGAATACTTTAAACTGGCTGTACTGAAGTTTTAAGGCAGACAAAAAATTTGCATACAAAAACGTTTTGCATTATTGCGTACTTGTTAGTTTACCCAAGCTAAATACGTTTTAAGAGACAAAATATAAATTATTTTGTTTTGTCTCTTAAAGTACATAAACTTGTTTTTGTTTTGTTTTTTATCACGCCTAAATTTATGATTTTTATGTTTAAAGGAAAAATATATTCGTTTTATAAATAGGCTACTAGTGTTTTGAAAAAACTATAGTTTTGTTATTTTAAAAATATTCCAAAAAACTTATCTCATTCGTTGACACCTTTGAACCCTTAATTTGGTTTATCGGATTTTGTTTACACTTTACATTCCTCTGCTTACATATTTACATCATTCAATGAAAGGAAAATAACAAAATAAATGATGCGTAGAAACCTCACAGAATAGACAGAACTTAATATTTGTGCACTGCAGCAGTTATATATTAAGGTATTTTTCTTGAAGCCCATTTTCCCTTTAATATACGAGTAAAGAATAAACTTAAATATTATTACCCTGTACTTGTTCAATCTGTAAAATATTTCATAAATATTATTATCAGATCAAACAAATTATGGTACAGTTATTTTTTTTCCAAATAAATACGTTTTGAAAATAATTACTTTTAGTGGTCATATTTATTTTTTTAATTTTCGCTATTGCATAAATATATTCAATAAACTAAATAGTTGTTAAAAAGAAAGTAATTTGGAATTATTGTTGCAGTCGTTTTAATTAACAAATAATAACTTGTGGTGAACTGCCCACCACGGCTCCCCCTGCTCTGGGGGTGGAGGTTGCTTGTCTGCAACCGGTGTATAAACAGTTGCCCGGTGCCACAAATGCAGGGGCAGCAGATGATACCTAGCATGTTCCCCCACCCTGCGAGCCTTGAAGTCGGGTCACGCACGAGAGATCACCAGTTGTGCACCGCTTTCGCCAGGAACTGGACCGTTGGAAGACTACATCTACATAAAGCATCACCAATTCATCTTTTCTTTATATCTCCTTCTTCCTAGTGTTAACCCCCAAAAATAATGACTTTTTTTTTTTTTAACTTCTATAATATTAAAAACTAAAAAAAGGAAACCATGGGTAGGTAAAGATTTTTAAAAAAAATATTCTACATAAGAAGTAAACTTTAAAGAGTTATAAAATTATAAGTAAAATATAATAAGAATTATTGTCAATACTATTCCTACGGTGCCTAATAAAACATTATAACCGAATTTAGAAGAGTGAATGAGGTATTTTGATTACACTAAAAAATTAAGGAAAGTTACAATTTTAAAGTGTTCTTAGCTCTAATATGCGAAGAGTAAATAATGTAAATAGTCTATATATTTCATCCAGTTTTAATTAATTTATAGAGTTAGTTACAACTCTTGCAAACAACTTATATATAAACATTAACGCCTTACATACAATACAAACATGCCTTATAAACATTCAAGGGAATATATCTTTACATTCACGCCTTATAAGAAAATATAATTAAAGCTATTTAAAATACTGCTTAAATTCGAAGTTGCTATTGATTCTGGTAAGAAACATTGCAATCAATCTTACTTAATCATCGTCAAAACCAAATAAAAATAAAACAAAACTAATCGTCGCCTAAAATGACAGTTTGATACGTGATATTCATAAATGACCCTAACTTGCTTTGCTTGTGCCATAAACCAGACGTGGTTGTAAATAGTATTTGATTAAAATCGTGCTTTTAATGACGACGTGTGACGGTCCAAGTTCTTTTTATTAGCCAGCAATTTTTGAAGAGTAATATTATATTTCCTTGAGTTTTGACTAAAGTTTGAACGAATTCGGTTTAGAGAAGACACCATGGACATTTTGCAGAGGTGACGACTATTACGTTGAATTGTATGCTTAGAGTCTAAACGTTATCAAAATGGGTAGAGACAATTTGGATATAATTGTATTTTTTGATTTTAATTTATAACAGTTACCCTCAAATTTTGAATTAACAAATATAGAGAAATGTATCATGAGACTTGACATAACTATACCGACATATTAAATTTTATTTTATTTAGTGCACGAGTTTGAGTTGTAGTGCTGTACATACAACAGACAAACATCATTTCAAGAATTACTTTTTGGGGCTCTATTTCTTCAAAAAACTTCCTTTGTGATATCAATTTCTTCAATACAGATATAATTCTCTAAAACATTTACAACGATTTTCAGAAATTACAAAGCTTTCTCTATAATATATACATATGTTAATGGAAACATTGTATTATTCTCAAAATTTGTTTACCAATTTAAAAAAAAAAGTCTAATTACCAATTATTATTCAATAATAAGTGTGAACTATATCAAGATTCTAATTTAATTAAATTTTGAACATGTACATGCCAGTGGATATAGGCTATTTAAAAGAAAAAAATAGAAAATCTTCTTCAAAAATTCTTTCTGGTATGATGATTCAGTCACTTACCACTACGTGTGTTCTCTACATTAATTACATACCGTGTCCAATTGCTCTATTTGATACATTTGTAAACATATATAAAGGAAATAGTCGAAATGTATTTAATTTGTGCAATTATAAATATCTAAATTTTATAACAATTTTTTACATATCATATATCTAACGCTAAAAAAATATTAATTAAAAACATTTTTACATAACATACATTAAAAAAAAAAAAAATATTGCTTTCATTATAATTTTGCTTTAATTAAATAATTGTTTGTTTAATATTTATTTTATGATGTGTAACGAATCCCTTTACCGTTCCTTTCAATTTTTATTTCACTTACCTAGCTATCTACGCTTCCCCAGTCCGGGACGAGGTTATTATTCCGCTAAATGAAAACAAAATTGATTGCCTACTGGAGGTATTCAGATTTCTGTATTTTTTCTTGTCTAGGCGACGAAATATCTTCAGTTTGTTCAGTAGCCTGCAAACCATTGATCCCTCTAATTTACAAATCTTCCAGTTACTGCATATCTTTTGATCAATGATCAAGCTCCTTTACTCTGAGTATATCCTCATCTTCCAGAAATTCATCATATACGTATTTTGCTCCCACACTCATGTAAATATCCCTCGGCGTGAAATTGGTTATCTCGTGGTGTTGATTTCAGGGGGAGGTTCTATAAATGTGACGTATTGTATCCACGTCGCCTGTTAGGCATAACCATGTTCTCAATGTCCTTACGTTTACCCTGGTTTACACGTTTGGCCAAATTCACTTGGGGATGCCTCACTGGAAAGACAACTTGTATATTTTCTACTCCTATTCATTTGTTGTCTGGACGTGAACGCCTATATTCTAGTACACCCACTTCTATAAAATATTATTTCGTTTTGACTATACTGTTGCTCGTTGTCGGTTTTCTTACAGTATATTTTTTTTTTGAAAACATATAATATAACGAAAATACCAGTTATTACTTGTAAGTAACTTGTAAGTACGAAGTACCTATATTGAACATTAACTAATCCCTTAGGCAAGTGGTACCAGAAAATGTATGGCCAACATTTTATTCACGTAATTTGTGACTGTTGATCTACTTTGTCTTACTATCTCTTTACATATTTTGCCTTTTGGCATATGTTAGATTTCTTTGATATTTCTAGTATCCGTTTCCTTGCATTTTGGCCTCATAATTTTATATATTGTATTTCTCCCCACATGACCATACGTCTCATGCGTTCTGAGGAATAATCTTTCTTAAATTTCTTGCGGGATTACTAATTTCCATTCTCCTGGAACTAACTTATATAACATTTTATTTATTATTCTAAAATTTCGGTATCACTCTATAATAACGATGATTCAGGTACTTGTCGAGTTTTCCTTTTGTTTATCGAAAAATGTTAACAACATATTTCTAAAACATTCTTTTACTTGTAATTTAATTTGAATTAATTTTATCTTGATTTTGTCTGATAATTTTGATTAATTTCCATACATTCTGCTGACTAAGTCGCACTTAATGTTCTCTGTGCCTGCACAGTGTAGTACCTTAGGCTTGTACTCTTGTATGGCTAGGATCCACATAGTCATCCGATAGTTTACAAATTTTCATGAAGTTAAAAAGTTCAAGGCCTTGTTTTGGTGGTAACTGTTAGAGGAGCTGCTAGTACCAAAGTAATGAACGTCTTTAGACCATGTACAATCGATAACAGCATTTTTTGTAAATGGTATAATGCGTCTCATCTGGTTTTAGGGTTCTGCTTATAAAACGGATGATCCGTTTTTGCCCTCATTGTATCTCCAACTACTACAACTGTCTAGCTAATGCCCATATGCATGTGTCTCTTAGAATGTCTCCTTTCTAACCTCTAGATGTGTTATTACCACTGCGTCCTTGATTACGTCCTTAATATCTCCAACTGCTACAACTGTCTAGCTATTGCCCATATGCATGTGTCTCTTAGAATGTCTCCTTTCTAACCTCTAGATGTGTTATTACCACTGCGTCCTTGATTACGTCCTTAATATCTCCAACTGCTACAACTGTCTAGCTATTGCCCATATGCATGTGTCTCTTAGAATGTCTCCTTTCTAACCTCTAGATGTGTTATTACCACTGCGTCCTTGATTACGTCCTTAATATCTCCAACTGCTACAACTGTCTAGCTATTGCCCATATTCATGTGTCTCTTAGAATGTCTCCTTTCTAACCTCTGGATGCGTTATCATCACTGCGTCCTTGATTACGTCCTTAATATCTCCAACTGCTACAACTGTCTAGCTAAAGCACATATGCATGTGTCTCTTAGAATGTCTCCTTTCTAACCTCTGGATGCGTTATCATCACTGCGTCCTTGATTACGTCCTTAATATCTCCAACTGCTACAACTGTCTAGCTAAAGCACATATGCATGTATCTCTGTATTACGGATTAGTCCTACAGTAATAGGACGATAGTTTTTATATAATTGGAGAATGAAGAGCATACTGAGCCTAACCTCATCAAAGAAATACGCACAACTTATCACACGCTTAAACGTAGGCCTCATTCAATCTATATACTTTCATATCTGGAAAAATATTACTAAGACGCAATACTTCCTTGGTCCTTTCAATAAACAATTACGAAAATTAGGAATTTCAAGGAATATCCCATATATAGGTTGTGTAACAAGTCAGAAGAGATTGCTAAACATTCTAAACTGAAGTGAATGCCAATATTTCTGGACTCCTACGCTATCGTCGATGATCTTTTTACCCTGGATGGAACGTCATAGGATCTAATAGGATAATAACGTTTATGGCTTGCACGTTAGCCCATCAAAGATTGATATGTTTGGAACCTTGATCAGCTCCTAACGGTAAAAAATATACAATTTTAAGTAGTGTGGTGGTTTTAACAATTACAGATTCAGTGATTGTTGATTATTCAAGTTTTACTTTATAACAATAAAATTTTTCCGTGCTGTTAATTTTTTCAATGTAAAATATTAATACAAAACTAAAAATCGAAGAATGATAAAAATTTTTTTTCTCTGTTAAAAATAAGAGTAAAATAAACAGTAGATCTGTAGCTGGGTTTTACATTAAACCACATTACAATCGCACCTAACATGCATCATCTTTTATTAACTGCAGTTTTGATATTTGTACATTTGTAGTAAAACCATACTATTACTAATATAACCTATACAACATACGTTTGGTATTATGTACAAGGTAGGTTAAACTAAAGTTTTTTTTTAAATGATTATTTCCATATGAAAATGAGTTCATATGAAAATACAAATTATAATGTGTAAATAAAAGTAGCCTAACTTTAGCACAGAAGACATCTTACTCCATTTACAAGAATAAAAATGTCAGCACCTGATGATTTACTAAAATGGGTTTTCTGAATTGTGAGAAAATATTGCCGAATTGCGAGAGGTTGGAGAAATGCAGGCTTAATATTTACGATAGATTCTATATTCTTCTACCAAAATAATTTACATAAACTGTAACAAGAAAAAGATGGATATGCCTAACGTGTAAAATATCTGTAATTAATTCAAATAGATAATTTTAATATTTAATTCAAATTAAATATGATTTCAAATTATATATTTTTATATCATTTAAGAAATTTATATCATCACATTATTCAATCCAATATACGCAAACTGCCACTCTACTTATGATTGTCTATCTAAAAATTAGGTAGTCATGTAATATTAATAAACTATCAATGCATTTGCTAATATTTATTTATTGATTTAGGGGTGATTTTTTTTAACATAGAGGTAGTTCGTAGTATTAAGCAGAAGGCCCAAAATATCCGTAAATCAGTTTTGTTTAAAACACATTTTTAATAGAATAAAACTCTTTGTTTTGACATTCTTTAAATGATTAAAATCTGTAATTTTTATAGACCATAAAGAAAGGCTAATTCTTTATTTTCAATTATTTTGAATAATGCAATTATTTTTTAATGGAAAATAATACTCTATAGAATCATAAAATAAATGCTTTAGATACTGCTTAGTTACAAAGTACAATTATATAAGACAACTAATTTCAAATTAGTTACACCGATAACATTGTAACTTAAAATAAAGATTTTATTATAAAAGTCTGTATTCACAAAGCGATTAGTAACACACTATTCATGTTAAGAACAAAGATTTTAAAGTAACATATTTAGCCAAGCCGTGTAATTCTATTATCTTTTCATACCACTTGTACATACGTTTACATTTTATTTTAATAATTAATTATTCTAACCGTGAATCTCTACTGGTATATAACCCTCAGATCACTGTCGTAGCACACACATTTTGATTGTGACTGTTATATTACGAATTACTATGAAGATTATTCTGATTTTATCTGTAGTGGTAATGTTCTGCGAATATCTTGCCATAACGGTAAGTGTTAAGAAAAATATATAAATATATATTTAAACATAACATTATAAGTATTTATTTTTTTTCATTTAAACATTTAGAAACAAGTTATCATATATGAAAATGCAACCTAAATATTTTGCTTCAAAGAAATATTTGTTTTATATCATTTAAAAACAAAACTCAATTTGGTTTTTTAGTGGAGTTTGTATTTCTTTCTATTAAATAAGTGTGTGATATATTTTTGGAGTGTAAGACAAAAATTAATACAATATCGATATCTGCTATAACGATTTTGAAAACATTTTATTCTAAACCATTTGTAATTTATTATAAAATAGGTTTTAGATATTTATGGAGCTATAAACCAATATATTATATATGTTATACCAATATTAGAGCGTGTACTAAATAAATACAATGTAATATCATCCAGATTTTAAGCAGCAACTATTAATAAACTGATAAACATGTCTTCTATAATTCTACTATCTAACTCATTTTACATGTGTTAATCCAGATAAATTAAATAATAAATTAACCAGGAATAAAATATATGTTTTGTTAATAATTAAATAATGTTAACATTTTGTTGTAATGTACAAAAGTGAAAATTGACCCTAAAGATGATTTGTAGATAAGACGGACAAAAACATATATATATATATATACATATATATATATATATATATATATATATTTACACAAATCTCAAAATTATTGAATTAGTACTTAAATTTTGAACATAAAATCAAGAAAATGGCAAATATACTAAAAAGTTCAAAAAGTGTAAAATAAAGGTACAAACTTCATATCCTCTGTACGAATTTGAAAATGGTTAAAGGAAAAATATTTCAAACTGGGTGTACTGATATTTATAGGCGGACGAAAAATGTAAATTGAAAGAAATAAATAAAAATCTGCAATAATGCGTACCTGTAGTTACCTCAAGGTTTTTTTTTGTCTCTTGTATTATATAAAATTATACAATATATTTAGAATTCCTATAACAATGAATTTAATGTGTATAGGAAAAAAGATTCATAATTTATAAATTAGTTTTTATAAAAAAATATACTATTAATTTTAAAAAGATTTTTAGAAAACTTTCGTTTAATTACGTCACTCGGTGACACCCTCAAAAATTTGTCAAATTTTAATAATTTTTCTTAAAAATTTGAAAAATATATTTCACTTTGATTTTACACCTTTCTTTTATTTTTGGACAAATGTTGTTTTATTTAAATAGCTTTTTAATTTCATAAACTGGTGTATCTACTTTAATTAATTTATAGAGTTAGTTACAAAATCTTGCAAACAACTTATATTTTTACATTCGCGCCTTATAATAAGATATAAAGTATATATAAGTATTTTAAAGCTATTTAAAATACTGCTTAAATTCGAAATTGGGTTTGATTCTGGTAAGAAACATTGCAATCAATCTTACTTAATCATCGTCAAAACTAAATAAAAATAAAACAAAACTAATCGTCGCCTAAAATGACAGTTTGATACGTGATATTCATAAATGACCCTAACTTGCTTTGCATATATTCAATAAAATAAATAGTTGTTAAAAAGAAAGTAATTTGAAATTATTGTTGCAGTCGTTTTAATTAACAAATAATAACTAATATCGTCATTACTGAATTTTCGTTGAAATATGCAATATGGATTAAATATAGTGACAGTTATACACATGTACAGGTATAATAATGCCAAAATATTGAGTAAAACTAATCAAATAATCAATGTTTTAGATATTGAAATTAAAATGATGTTTTATTCAACAAATATGCAACAAGAGAAGAATCATTTCAGGATGCAGGTTATACAAAACACAGCAAAATTATAATGAAAAGTTTTCAAAAGTGATAAAATAAAAAATTTAACGATCAAGCGCAATTTTGTTCTGAGGTTTTTCTATTTCGATTTTATAAATGTGGAAAATGTTTTAAAAAGTTAATCATAATTTTGTAAGCTTGACTTTTTGAATTCACTAATCTCTTCGTGCCGAATTTTGGTCGCCAGACTGATGTTATACATACAGTAATTTAAGCTACTACCTTTTTTTTGTGTACAATTTTATTTTATTTCATACCGATATATTTAATATTTACAGAGTTTTTTTTTTTTTTTTAACTTCTATAATATTAAAAACTAAAAAAGGAAACCATGGGTAGGTAAAGATTTAAAAAAAAATATTCTACATAAGAAGTAAACTTTAAACAGTTATAAAATTATAAGTAAAATATAATAAGAATTATTGTCAATACTATTCCTACGGTGCCTAATAAAACATTATAACTGAATTTAGAAAAGTGAATGAGGTATTTTGATTACACTAAAAAATTAAGGAAAGTTACAATTTTAAAGTGTTCTTAGCTCTAATATGCGAAGAGTAAATAATGTAAATAGTCTATATATTTCATCCAGTTTAAATTAATTTATAGAGTTAGTTACAACTCTTGCAAACAACTTATATATAAACATTAACGCCTTACATACAATATAAACATGCCTTATAAACATTCAAGGGAATATATCTTTACATTCACGCCTTATAAGAAAATATAATTAAAGCTATTTAAAATACTGCTTAAATTTGAAGTTGCTATTGATTCTGGTAAGAAACATTGCAATCAATCTTACTTAATCATCGTCAAACCAAATAAAAATAAAACAAAACTAATCGTCGCCTAAAATGACAGTTTGATACGTGATATTCATAAATGACCCTAACTTGCTTTGCTTGTGCCATAAACCAGACGTCGGTGTAAATAGTATTTGATTAAAATCGTGCTTTTAATGACGACGTGTGACGGTCCAAGTTCTTTTTATTAGCCAGCAATTTTTGAAGAGTAATATTATATTTGCTTGAGTTTTGACTAAAGTTTGAACGAATTCGGTTTAGAGAAGACACCATGGACATTTTGCAGAGGTGACGACTATTACGTTGAATTGTATGCTTAGAGTCGAAACGTTATCAAAATGGGTAGGGCCAATTTGGATATAATTGTATTTTTCATTTTATTTTATAACAGCGACCCTCAAATTTTGAATTAACAATATAGAGAAATGTATCATGAGACTTGACATAACTATACCGACATATTAAACTTTATTTTATTAAGTGCACGAGTTTGAATTGTAGAGCTGTACATACAACAGACAGACAGATATAATTCCAAACACGACGTTTTGGGCTCCATTTACTCAAAACATGTATATCGTCTAAAAACACGCCATCAATAGTTATAAATTACATAGCTTTTATAACTATGTAATTAAATGAATGAATATTAACTGAATGAAAATCAGATTCATTATAAAATTAAATACACTTTAAAAGATGTTTTATTTATTCTTTTATTAATATTATCCTTTAAGTAAATAAAATATAATAATATATATACTTTATGCAGGTAAATTATTTTAAATATTTCGTATGAAAATTAAGTAATTAAGAAATCGAACAAAACTTAAGAAATTAAGTTTCTGTAAGGTAATTAATAAAATAAAAATCTTACTATATAAATTAAACTTACATTTACGTTTATGACCAAATACTGAGGACACCAGGAAAAAGCAGGAAATTATAAATGTTTAAAAAATTAGAAACTTTCAAACCTTTTAAGTTTATTGGAATTAAATATTTCTCAGGAAGTCCAGGTTATGGGTCACCATCGGTAATTGAGACTCTATAAGGCATGTGTCAGTAACCATTAAAAATAAATTCGTAGCAGCTGATATAAAATTTGGTTATTCTGTAAAATGCTCATAGATTTCCATCCTATACTAATCAATATATAACTTTTTTTAAATAAACCATTTATTTAAAGTAGAATCATACATAATATCTTCAACCAGACAGTTGAACTGTATAATATCTAAGAAAACATAAGACTTATTTCAATATGGCGTTGTATGGAGTTTTATGTTTGTTTTAAGCTCTTCAGCTGTATTAATTTTGCACTCGCTTTGTATTGATAAATAAACATTAATAACTCGCAACGAGTCGTAAATAGATGGATGCCTATAATAGAGGAGATGATTTTGAAATATGTCAAGATTTTTGGCTTCTGGTATTGTTTAATTACTATCCAAAGATAAAATATGATTCATTGTATTGAGTTATGTGCCTCCACAGCAAATTATCTCGTATTGTAGTCTTGAATTAATTAGGTCATAAAATATTTTATAAACATTTATTATAATACACATCTTAATGTATTAAATTTCCTTAGAATAACTTTGTATATTTTTTAAATAAAATATTCTTCCCTGGTATATAATATTATTAAATCTTTCTATTGTAATTGAATATACATTATTAGCTAACATTCAAAAAAACTTCGTAAATATATATACATACTAACGTTTTAAAACCTTGACTCACTTCATTTTGTCGGATGTTTCCCTTTTTTAAAAATTTGGATATAATCATTAGTGGTTGAACAAATGGAAGGGATATTTGAAAATCGATTTTCAATTTCACTATTTTTTTTAAGTGAATAATTATTATTTTTGAAAAAATAATATTTCGAAAACACTCTGTGTTTTATTTAATATTACAATAAATAATGTCGAAGTGTCTACCTAAAAAGTAGAGAAAATACGTGACATTTAAATGAAAAAATAAACCCATGGTTACAAGGCTGCCCTCGCGTGGTTTGAAAGAGAATTACTCAGACGCGGAAGAATATATCTTTTAGCACTGGTGAGCGTGTTTTTTTCAAATGTTTCAAAATATCACTAAAACTAACAACACGTTAGTTCTTATAATATTTTGTAGTATTTTACATAATCCCATATATAACCATTATTATAAACTATTTTTGCTAAACATTTGTAATTCATTTATTTTTTTTTACTTTATTACTCAAGTCAATCGAAATTACTAGCCAATTCGACATTGCAATTATTAAACAATTTCATTGTGTAAAGAATAATATTCATTACATATACATTTGTTTAGCTACTGCGATGTCTTTTACGGTAATGAATACAGAACACGTTTAGAATTTTGTATTCATTGTTGTGAAACTCCTATATCAGAGATTATGAACTGTCAACTGATCCTACTTACTACACGTGTAATGTGTCACCGTTTTATGTGGGTTTGTACGATTTTGTGAATAGGTGGACAAGTTCCTTTTTCAAAACAGTTTGTTGCATTTTTTTTAAAGATTCTAAATAAAGGAAAATATTGATGTAAATTATAATAATTTTTTTAATGAGAATAAACAGTTAGTTCTTTGATGCCCTTTTTAGTTGTTTCTATATGCAAATGTATGTCATATATTAAACACATATCTAATATGCCATTTTTATTTCTAAAAACTAAATGTAAATTTATTCGTAATAAAGTGTTGATGTTTTTTTAAGTCTATAACATTAAATATTAGTAAGTTTATTATCTGCCGAGATCCTTTCCATATTATTAAACAACAAAAATCAAAACGCCCGCCATGCCACGTAACTACAGAGTTTTTTCGCGCGAAGATTGAATGGCATCTTCCTGTGTTGTAGTTGGTTTAGATTGGGTGGGAGAAGGTTTAGTCTAGTCAAGTGTAGGAAGGAAGTTGAGTTAGTGCTATATTGCAGAAAATGTATTGTGATAGAGCGATAGTACCAATACGATTCTGTACTAACAGTGTTTTAGTTTTACTATATGTAGAAACGAAGTATTGTATTTTTCAATAAATATAATTACAGATCTTTATTGTTGCTTGTTTCAAAAACAATAATAGAGTAAGACTCTAAATGCAAAAAAAACGAAGTAAAGTCATGTGCTTCAAATCTTCAACAGTGGAGGGTTTTAAAATCTTTTGATTTGATGACCCGAAATAATGTTTTTAAAAAAAGTGAAAAAATCAGCAATTCCACTAATTCCGACAATAATGCGTGTATGGACAATGGTGTGGAGGTTGAAATAATCGTATTATTAAAATAATTTTGAATCTTTAGCTTTATTGTTTTAATTAAACTTTGAATATGGAGTTTCAACAAGAAATATCTGCTGTTACATTAAAATTATTTTATATTATTTAAGAAGCTCACTTGAGCGTAGCACCAATGATTTAATTTGGTTTTTAAGAAACTGGTATTATTCCAATTTCAAATAATATGTTAGTAAATTATTTAAAGAGTCATAAATTACGTATTAAAAATCACTGTAATAAAAAGATTTAGACCCAAAAAGATTTATATTTAAGAACAATTGTTTTGCTTTTATGGGCTGGTATTATTGGAGAAGGATAAGTTGAAATAAGTTGAAAAAAAACCAAACCAAGTTGCTATCCCCTTTTTTTGGGGTGTTATTCCAAGATTTTGATTACAGAAGTTTAAAATTGCAATAAAATATTCTCGGTAGATTTTAAATCAGCGTAACAAAAACATATAGCATATAATATGATTTGTAAAACAAAAATGTTGAAATTATAGGCCGTCTTATTTTTGATATTAGAAATATGTTTGGTTAAAAATCGGTAGCGTATAAATATAGTAATATTTCTCAGCTATATATTTTTTTTGGAGGCCTGGTATAAGTTATACCTAGAATCCGATAATTTTTTTTTGTTTTGCAAAATACATGTGAAAGTCACACTTAAAATTTGATATTAATTTGCTAATAGGCAAATAAAACTTACGCATCGTTGAGTGATTTGGATTCATTTACCTAATTTGGTAACGAAACGATAGACTCCCACCCACGATAAACCAAGAACAGCTTATTTAATAAAATATACAAAGCGAACAATCAAATTAACAAAACACTCCGGTGATATCTCAAAATGACTGTTCATAGTTTTAAAAAATACGAAAATGAATCCTGATGTCGTTATTTGAAACTCGTTGGTATAAAGTTACTACTTTTTCAAATGACGCAGGGTGACCAGAGGAATACATTCACAAGGAGGGCATATGGACTAAAAATAGAGGACAATGTTAAATACATTTTATATGTTTTAAGGGAACTTTTATTTGTAGTATTTTTATACAAAAAGTATATAAAATACATATTTATTGTGTAGAAATACATATTTATTAAGTATTAGTTCCCCGAATGAAAAGAAAATTTAACTCTGCTTGCTTAAATATTGTACCTTAAAAATAACAAAAACCTTTTTAAAAAAGGGGCTGGACCAGAGGGGTACGGTACGAAGCGCAGGCGGAGAAACATGAAAGCGAGCGACAAGACGCCGCGGCTGCAGAAATCTTAGTCACATGAAATATTGATATGTTTCATGTCATTCTTTTTATTATTATTACTGCTGGTTTCCGAAAAAATCCACACTTTTTAAATACTTTCAAAAACCGGGAGGACAGGAGGAAAATCATTAAAAAGGAGGACATGTCCTCCTAAAGCCTGACGTCTGGTCACCATGCATGTACGTAGTATATAGAGTGTTATGCGATGGGTGAAAAAGTCGAAGTCTAGATTTGTTTTCGAATCCCTTTTGAGGTCCCCTGAGACAACAAAGGTGGCTTTTAGAACATTGTCTGTCTGTCAAATGTCTGTCTGTCAACATGAGTTGAAGGTCAAAAGCACGCCATACGTAATGAATTTAAAATAAAAACAATCAGCAATTTCAAAAAAGGAAGTCTATTTATAAGAGCAGCAGTGGTTGATTTACCCGCCCCTGGAAATGAAACTAGGACTAAAGTGTGCAACGGCTATCGTGCAATGGTGCTAGTCATTCACAAATCTCCCGTGCACTGATGTTGCGTAGGTGTCAATTTGGTTATATTTTCATTTCACTCTAGGAGAAATTAATAGTTTCTTATACGTAGCCTATAACATTTTCGGAAGATCAAATAACTCAAAATAAGCACTAACGTTATCGAAAATGTTTTACTAATTGTAATAACTCCAATTAAAAAAAAAAGTAATTTGCAAAACACCAAAAACATTTGACGATGACGTATAACATTGATATCTTGAAAGTATTTAATGTACATCTGTACATCAAAAATATGTTCAATTACATCGATTATAAGCTGAGCTGTGAGTGTGTGTATATTTAGTAAGTTGTTTTTTAATTTATGCTAAGATAAATTCGAAATTCTATAAATTACTATATTTAATATTATGTAGTTTGTTATTTTAGGTATTACAAAATTATTGTTTTATTTTTACTTTTAAAAACATTATATAATATATGTCTTCTTTATATTTATAATTTCTTTATCCTTCGAAGTATATTAAAACAAATTTTAAAGCGTAGCTCAAGTTTTTCTGTTTTGGAAAATAATTGGGAGTAAAATAACTAATATAATTAAGGGATAGTCTCACTTTGAGGCTACGTTTACTATGTGGAAATTGATTTGTACCATTACATTTCGTACTTGTTTCATAAAAATGTATATTCATTTTAATAATATTCGTTGTTACCTTAATATAACATGAATAATTAAGTAATTCTTATCTTTTGATTTTGAAGGGTTAATGATGTTATGAGAAAATCGTTCATACTAATGGGATAAATAAATAAATACTATCTTAACAAAATACTGTATATTTATTTAATATATTTTATCTCTCTTTTATTTACAGAATGCCAAGTTTAACGAGAAGCATGTAGAAGAATGTAAGTAATTTCCATTATATACTAGAAGAAAAAAATATTGAAACATTTAGTTTATTTATACAATAAATTTATAGTTAATCTTATATTTGATATTATATAAAACGACAAAATACATAGTCTCAACACTCAAACTTTGGAACAATTTCAATAAGAAAATATACAAACGAATATAGACCCTAATAGTTTACAAACAAGGTTGGGCGACATATGAATTAACAATTACCGTGTTACATTTAATTTCAAAATAATACACAGTTGACACATAAAAATGAAACTATAGTACAATAACGACTTTTCACAGGTATGTAGGCCTATTTTACCAGAACAAATTAACAGGTTTGAATAGAATGTTTAAAAATTAGATAGACAGATCTATGATAACGTGTTACCAGGGGACTTAAATTTAAGAAAGGCGGAACCAAAATGCTAACAATGTTTAGAAATTAAAAATTAAAAAAAAGACAAAACAAATTTAGTGATTAACAAGGCTCAAGTTTATTGAAACAAAGAAATTTTGACGTTTCAGATTTTATCATTTACAATTGAGAAAGACATCCTGAGACAAAATTATCATAAACAGCTTATGATTAACAATCTTATAATTAGTAAAGTTATACGCCCTTAATACAAAATATTATAATTTAAATAAAAAAATTAATCAATAGGTTCTGAAAATTTATTCCCCCCCCTTTTTTAGTTTATATATTTTATAGTTACAAAATTTAACAAAAGACAATGAGCACAGCTTAACAATTAACAGGATTATAATTAATCCAAAAAAAAAGATCATACGCCCTTAAATGTAAAATTACAAAATAAAAAAAAGATGAAAAGATATTGATATTTATTTCCCCCCTTTTGACTTTATGAAAAGATAGTTTTTTTTTTAAAACAGTTACATAATATTACTTATTTGATAAGTTTCTTAAATGCTATATTGGCCAATAAATTTATATATATATATCAGATAAAGAATTTATTATAAAATGACAAGTTTATTTTAAAAAAAAAGAGATGAAAATTTTGAATATTAAATTTTATTAATTGACGTCAATTATTTTAATTTAGAAAATAACCTCTTGGAGGTTGTTAGGACCGAAAGTGTGCATGCAGGCTCCACCCAATAAATATTTTATATATTTTATAATTAATTACACAAGTCTACATCTAAAAGATAGTTTTTAAGAAAACATATTCGCTGAAATAAATTTAGGCACATATACAATATGAGTTTAATTAGAGTTCTATAAAGTCAGTTTTTGTAATATCACTTTTGTGCACGTGAAACTCTGAAGCTATGTTGGATAAAACGTGTTTTGTTAACAGGACGAAACATGTTTAGATCTTTAGCTGTGTTTCTTCTACCAGCATATTAGCTATGGCAAAAAAACATGTTTTTTTTAGCGTCTTGTACAAAATCAGACATGTTTTAGCATTAATGTTCATTATTAAAGAAAATATCTGGTTATTTGTCAAAATCAAAGAAAATTGATTGTATAACAGAAATTCGTTAAGATTGTACTTAAAAGCTTCTTAGATGATTATAAATCTATTTATATATATTTAATTTGTTTGAAACAAAGCTTGTATAAGACTTGCAAAGATCTGCAAGGTCTGTAAAACGAAATTTTCTGATTTAGAACAGATTTCTCCAATTGTTTTATATTTGACATGTTCAATAAGATATTTTGATCATTTAAAGTTCAACATTAGTTTGCACATATTTCACATAATTGTTCAAAACTCAAAATGTGCCTTTGCAAGGTTTTGTAAAGTATGTTTTAACAAAAGAAAATTTTTATAATCATTGAGTTTCAAAAGAACATTGAATATTAAATAAAACATGAAATACATATTTTAAAGAATACATGATAATTAATAAATTATTTTAAAGCATTAACAAAAATTTAAAATATGATAAAATCTGTACCTGGAAAAATCCTGTCGCAGATCACGTAAGCTTGTGCCGTGGAAACGAAAATTTATTAAACATTTTAGAACTAACACGCACAGAAACTGTAGATTAACATTGTAAAAAAAAACTGAGGTAGAAATTTTGAAGGCCAAGAAGGAAATTCATCTCTAACGTAACTAAGTATAGAAGTCAGACATTGTGTGTGACTACAGGTAGACTCGCATACCGGTATTAGAGAAGATAGGCTGTCTTGCCGTCGTACTTTACCCTCTGATATCATACGATGATTTGTTTTGGGCAATCTCGCCAGGTGGCAGCATCTGTCAAGCGACGGAAGTAGTATGTGGAGAACGAGTTAATGAAATTTATTTTGCAGAATTGATTTTTTGAATTTGAATGCTACAGCTCTCCCCCCCCGAAAGACGGAGTTGGGGTGGAGTCAGAAAGGAGGCCAGAAGGGCCTCCCACAAAATTTTGAAAAAGGGACAAAAGGCCAGAAGGGCCTCCAAAAGGATTCTAAGGAAGGGGCCAGAAGGGCCTCCTACAAAATTTTGAAATCAGGGCACCTGATAGAAACAACGCTTCATAATGCTTTTATAATCACCACTCTAGGGTGTAGCCTCCTTCGGCACTTACTTATTAAATTTTGAAATTTCTACAGCGTCTCAGCTCTTCCCACCTATAATTGGGATAAGCCCAGGACAGAAAGAGCTGAAGGATGACGCAAAGGTCGACATTGCTGTGCATGAACTGACTTTGTACACCGAGGTACAAGGGGGAAAGGGGTGGAGTGGCACCTCGGGAAGCCAAGTGGAGGTGACCACTCCGGGGACTAAGGGAGGGAATGTGCATCGCACATTGGACTTACAGGAAAGGCCGGACTCAGACGGGGGGGAGTATCCTCTGAGCCGACCTTTACATTAAATTACAAAAATAAATAAAAATAAAAGAAAAACTCCTGAAGCCAATTAGGTCAGATCATGCTCAGCGTCGTTATTTTTAAATTCCTCTTCTCCCATACGAAGAAAAATTTAAACTATTCACGGCTCTTAACAATTTCCGTGAGAAAAAAAGAATTTTGAAGGGTCTAAACAAATAATCCATTTGAAAAATAAACAAAGAAGCAGTATGAAACGTTGGGGAGTCAAAAAAATTTTCTGCTGCGCAAAGCAGGGCTTGTAGTTGACTTAAGGTCTTATATGTGTATCTTTAATCATGTGCCCCAAAAAGGAATTTAAATTAATCAAAAAAGGTGTAAAAAAAAATTTCATCAAATTTTTTAAGTGTTAAAAAAAAAATGTACAAAAGAAAGAAGTGTAAAAAAAAAGGTGTAGCAAAAGAGATGATACCAAGATGAATGTATATAAAAGGTGACCCATGACAAAAAAAAACAAACTCCGGTTTTCTCAACCCTAAACAAACTAAATAAGGAACCAACATGTTGACCTGCTAATAATAAAAGACGAACAACCGAATAATTTAAAGAATAGACAAACAGGCCAACCATGTTGTCCTACATACAAAACTGGGCCCCTATAAATTTGGAAAAGAAAATTTAGCACACAATGATATATTATTAAAGAGTGTTCAACATTTCAATGAATTATTAAGAAAGTGCCACCATCTGCATCAACCAGTCCACCGCCATCTTGCCTATTACTCAACATGATAAAATTAAAAAAAAAATAAATAAAAATAATTTTCTTTCAAGATGACCAAAAAAAAAATTCAAAAGCAAGCTCAGTGTTCTTTAACGAGTCTTCTAATCGCAGCAAATCCACTGCCATTTTAACTGTTGCTGATAATTATTCAAAAAAAATAAACCAAGTAATTTAATAAAAAAAAAATTTCTTTTAAGATGATGCAAAAAAAATGAAAGAGCCAGAGAAAGACTCAAGAAAATTATGTAGTGTAGTTGTTGTGTATATATGTGTGTGTGTAAGTATGAATTGATACAGACAAGCGAAAGAAAACTCGAGAAAATTTTGAAGGAAATTTTTGAATATTTTTTTTTGTTTTTTTTTTTGTTTCTAACTATTTTTGGGGTTTTATTATTTATTTAAATTTTTTTTGGAATTCCCGATTGAGCCCGCTGTCTGGATCAAATTCAGTGAATGACTAGAGTGAAGTGTATGTGAATATATATAGGCCTATATATATATATATATATAAAAATATATAAGCAGACAAAATAATTAAAAAAAAATTTTATCGAAATTGGTTTAGAAGTTTTTGTGTAAGTGTTTATAAAAATAAATAAATAATAAAAAAAGAGACTATAGCTTTATAGAGATTTAAATATTTAAAATAAATAAAAAAAAAATTTCATCAGCAACAGTTGTGCAGTATTTGAAAAAGCTGCAAAACGTAAAAATGAGCCTTGTTTAACAAAGGAAATTTTGAATTTAAATTTAGATGGTTCCAATGCAAAATTTTGAAAATTAACTACGGTTCCAGAATTTTAAAATTAACCACGCTCTGCTACCAGAAACATGTTACCAGGGGACTTAAATTTAAGAAAGGCGGAACCAAAATGGTAACAATGTTTAGAAATTAAAAATTAAAAAAAAAGACAAAACAAATTTAGTGATTAACAAGGCTCAAGTTTATTGAAACAAAGAAATTTTGACGTTTCAGATTTTATCATTTACAATTGAGAAAGACATCCTGAGACAAAATTATCATAAACAGCTTATGATTAACAATCTTATAATTAGTAAAGTTATACGCCCTTAATACAAAATATTATAATTTAAATAAAAAAATTAATCAATAGGTTCTGAAAATTTATTCCCCCCCCTTTTTTAGTTTATATATTTTATAGTTACAAAATTTAACAAAAGACAATGAGCACAGCTTAACAATTAACAGGATTATAATTAATCCAAAAAAAAAGATCATACGCCCTTAAATGTAAAATTACAAAATAAAAAAAAGATGAAAAGATATTGATATTTATTTCCCCCCTTTTGACTTTATGAAAAGATAGTTTTTTTTTTAAAACAGTTACATAATATTACTTATTTGATAAGTTTCTTAAATGCTATATTGGCCAATAAATTTATATATATATATCAGATAAAGAATTTATTATAAAATGACAAGTTTATTTTAAAAAAAAAGAGATGAAAATTTTGAATATTAAATTTTATTAATTGACGTCAATTATTTTAATTTAGAAAATAACCTCTTGGAGGTTGTTAGGACCGAAAGTGTGCATGCAGGCTCCACCCAATAAATATTTTATATATTTTATAATTAATTACACAAGTCTACATCTAAAAGATAGTTTTTAAGAAAACATATTCGCTGAAATAAATTTAGGCACATATACAATATGAGTTTAATTAGAGTTCTATAAAGTCAGTTTTTGTAATATCACTTTTGTGCACGTGAAACTCTGAAGCTATGTTGGATAAAACGTGTTTTGTTAACAGGACGAAACATGTTTAGATCTTTAGCTGTGTTTCTTCTACCAGCATATTAGCTATGGCAAAAAAACATGTTTTTTTTAGCGTCTTGTACAAAATCAGACATGTTTTAGCATTAATGTTCATTATTAAAGAAAATATCTGGTTATTTGTCAAAATCAAAGAAAATTGATTGTATAACAGAAATTCGTTAAGATTGTACTTAAAAGCTTCTTAGATGATTATAAATCTATTTATATATATTTAATTTGTTTGAAACAAAGCTTGTATAAGACTTGCAAAGATCTGCAAGGTCTGTAAAACGAAATTTTCTGATTTAGAACAGATTTCTCCAATTGTTTTATATTTGACATGTTCAATAAGATATTTTGATCATTTAAAGTTCAACATTAGTTTGCACATATTTCACATAATTGTTCAAAAATCAAAATGTGCCTTTGCAAGGTTTTGTAAAGTATGTTTTAACAAAAGAAAATTTTTATAATCATTGAGTTTCAAAAGAACATTGAATATTAAATAAAACATGAAATACATATTTTAAAGAATACATGATAATTAATAAATTATTTTAAAGCATTAACAAAAATTTAAAATATGATAAAATCTGTACCTGGAAAAATCCTGTCGCAGATCACGTAAGCTTGTGCCGTGGAAACGAAAATTTATTAAACATTTTAGAACTAACACGCACAGAAACTGTAGATTAACATTGTAAAAAAAAAACTGAGGTAGAAATTTTGAAGGCCAAGAAGGAAATTCATCTCTAACGTAACTAAGTATAGAAGTCAGACATTGTGTGTGACTACAGGTAGACTCGCATACCGGTATTAGAGAAGATAGGCTGTCTTGCCGTCGTACTTTACCCTCTGATATCATACGATGATTTGTTTTGGGCAATCTCGCCAGGTGGCAGCATCTGTCAAGCGACGGAAGTAGTATGTGGAGAACGAGTTAATGAAATTTATTTTGCAGAATTGATTTTTTGAATTTGAATGCTACAAACGTACACAATCTGACTTATATAGATATATTAATGCAGTCATCAAAAATGTAAGAAGCCAAAATAAAGATTACGTACTTTCAACATTTATATTACTTTGTAATAAATAATATACTGTAATATATAGACAAGCATATAAACCCTTACACAAACACACACACACACACACACACACACACACACACACACACACACACACACACACACACACACACACACACACACACACACACACACAAAACCTAACCAAAAACCTATCCCATGAGACCTAACAATCCAAGACCCAGACCCAAAAACTAGGTTATAAGGTCCATACCATGAAAAGGGTTAGAAAAAAGGATAAGATTCGGGACCGCTGATCAAAATGCTAAAAATTTAAAAATACAAGAAAAACCAGTCTATAATTTTTCCTAAATCAAACAAAATAATCTTACCAAATTAATAGGGGAATTACAAAATATTTCGTGTAATTTTACGGAAGAGGTAAAGTTAGAAGACGATAAAATAAGTTTACCAACAAAACTATTAAATGAATGTCGGAAATTAATGTCAAAATTAAGAAAAAATATATGAGGGTCTTTATAGACACAGGCGCTCAATGGTCGTGTAAACAGGCCGAGTATTATGAAGAAGTAAAAAGGCAAGGAAACCAATTTTAAGAATTACCTGATTTTAATGTGGAAGTGGTCACAGCAATAAAACAAAGATGACAAAAAGGTATATTAAGTGTTAATGCCTATTAAATTCTACGATAAAGTGCGAGAGGTAAATTTTTTAATAGTACTTAAAATAACAATTTTAGGCATTTTAGGGTGTAGTAGCCTTTTCGAATTAAATTAAAAAATCAACATGGAGGGAAAATACCTAATAGTAAATTTAGGAGGGGAAAATATTAAAATTAATTTAGACGACGACAATAAAATTTTATATGACCAAAATATTTTAATAAAAGAATATAGATTGGACATAAAGCCACCGTTCAATAACAACTGGGAACGGGAATTGCAAAATTCGAACGGCAATATAGGAGGTCCAAACATGATAATGCGAAGCAAAGGGGTATTATACATTTCTACACAACTTGTGTCGTAGTAAAACCAAAGGGGCACGGACGAGACCAAGCCAAAAGTGACAAGAGGGGAGAAAAAATTGAAAGTGAAAAAATCTGACCAGACCAAGCCGAACGTGACACAAGAGGAGCAAAAACCGAAAATGACAATACCGAACGAGACTATCCAAGAGGTAAAAAAGGGGTAGGAAGCTTAGAGAAGGGGTACAAGCAAATTCAAGGATGGAACTGGGTAAACCAAAAGAAGGTCGAAGGAAAAGAAACCATTCCGAGAATGAGCTGGAGAGAAGCAAAGCTGGCGAGAGTGAAAGGTACTAGGTACAACAAAGCTTCAGAAACGTGAGTTATCGGTAGAAGGGCCAAGTCAAATCGTCGATTGCAAAATAAATAAAGAACACCTACTTAGGCACCGGACATCAAGGGGAGACCACGCGAAAAGGAAGAGTACCGTAGTAACCACACCTAAGCACAAACAGAGCTTAATTCCAATAAAGAGGAAAAAAGTCGATCAAAAACCAAACCCTAATAAGTTAGAAATAAACTTAAAAACCAAAAATAAGGCTAAAGTTTAAACTTATAAACTAAAATTCAAAACGAAGATAACTTTAAGACAAAGGAGAAAGGGGAAAATAAGTTTTAAAAAAAGGAACGGTAGAAGTAGGTGGTAAAGTAATTACAAAACAAAAGCTTATAGTAAAATTAAAACATAATTATAATTGTAAATATGTAAATTAATAGTAATAGGAAGTGGAATAACTACGTGTAGAAAAGAAAATTTAATAATAAATAACAAATAAATATGTAGTCCGTGAATTAAAGAATAAATTCCTAAATTACAATAAAGCAGATATTGTGAGACAAAAGTACAACGCTAAGGGAACAGCAGAGAGACGTTAGGACAATGACCCAGCACTAGGTCGAGGTATAAACATCCGAGACAAAATCCAGTATTGTGAAATAAAGTGAGGTAGAGGATATCTCTTCAGCTTTAATTAAAATATTCAATAAATGCGAAATGGAGAGTTGGACAGGAAGTAACGGGATGTTAGTTTGTAAGAACATGACCAATCTGTTTACTAAAAAGATAGGTAGATCCAATAAAGCATAAATTAATTTAAAAGTCATTAATTTTAATGAAACTAGTCATCTAAAAAAGTGAAAATCTTAATTTATACATTACTCTACATATGGTTTTTGTTCAATACAGAGACATTAGGTGTGACCAAATTTCAAATAATCGGAAAAACAAAACTTAGATTTCAAGCCATTTACTAAAATACCGGTTTAAACCATAATGCTTAGAATTGACCGGCTCTTAAGATACTATTAAAATATTAAACTTTGTGAACTTGGAAAATTACTTTGACTAAATTTAAATTTTCACAAGGAACAATGATGTTATTAAGGACAAGAGGAATGTATTTACGTCATTTTTAAAACAATATTTTATGAATGCTCTAGATTAAATCAAAATTGAGTACATAGGCAATTTGACAATTAAAACTCGACATAAGATTAATTTTAAGGTTACATCATATTGAGATATTTTCAATAATTTGGTTGCTTCTGAAAGTCATTGCATGAAAATAGGTAATACAGTTGTCTAAAATTAATCCAAATATGTGCTGACCAAGTAGATATCTAAGAAGAATAAATCTTAATTACGTAAGTACTGTTTTGTTTTAAAATGAATTATAAAAGTCAGGCTATTAGCTAAATTTGGCGTAAAATCAATTGTTTTTTAATGAAACATTAATTGTTGTGCTTAAGTTTTTATACATGCGAAAAACCTAACATGTAATAAAAAAAAATTATGTAAAAACTTGATATTCTGTCCAAAATATGAGGTGTTTTGATTTTTGTCAAGACCCATGTAATATTTACTCTTGGTGTTTACGTTTGAATAGGACATTGAAAAAATGCAATTATTGAAAAGTTTGAACAAATAATAAAACCAAAACCCAAATTATTCTATAATATGTTTGGAAATTTATTCTCCTAAAGTACTTTGAAACATGTAACATGATGTGTTTAATGTATAATAACTCTTTAAAACACTTATACACCATTTATACACCTAAATCTTCACGTTTTCACATATTAAGAGTAATATACTCACTGTGCATTATTTTATAAGTTTTATCTAGAAATCTTAATTTCTTAATTGTTTAAATTATACCGATATTTCGGTAACATATATTGTTTAACAGTACAGAAATGTGTAAAAGATTATAAAATAAGAGAGATGTGAAATTCAGATAGAGAAGACACCTGCATAGTGACAATATAAGCCCAATAACAACAATGACAGTCCCACATTTGTTTTTGTACAACTTCTATATGTTGTACGTGTATAATAGTGGGCAATTTATTTGAACGGAATTATGAGTAATATTGACAGTTTCTGTTAATGCAAGTTAACCTTGTTTATTTCATTTCAATAAATAGGAAGAGCTTTGACATTGTCAAATGTTGTAACGTCCTTCTAAATTCAATATAAATCTGTACTAGTTTATCAACAATTCCACTTGCCGTTCCCTTATATCGCATCCGGACCAGACCTCTAACGTGTGCTGAAACCTGGTGGCGATATAATAATTCTACATCGTACGATACCGGTTCACCCCCTCTCCTAAACACGCTAGAATCAAGTCTTTCTAATCTACTTCACTTCAGTTCAACCTCTTAAAAAATGTAGACTCAAAATTTAATAAAACTTCCTTTGGACTATTCTCTTCAGTGTTTTTGGTTCTAATTTATACATAACATCTTGTTTCTGAAGCATAAAATGTGATCTTTTCTAAATTACAATGTCACCATCTACAACAAAGTGTTAGTGAGTTTTCTTTTACGACATACACAAAATAGTGCAAATCTTCATCGGCACATGGCTCTTTTTGAACTCTTTCAATAGTTACCAGGTATGTCTACTTTAGATTTGACCATACAGTAAGATTGTTAATATTTTTAAGCTTTGTTTACTGAAATATGTGTTTTATATTTTCCTTTTTATTATTCAATGATTCTTATTGAAGGTTAACAACTTGTAAAAAAAGCCTTCTTTCATTTAAAGGACAATTTACAATATATAACTGTAAACTTAAACTGTCAAAGTATTAAGTATCAAATAGTATCAAAATACTAAGTAGACAAATGTTTTTTCTGAACTAGAATCTTTGCTTTTAAAATTTTTCTAACTTCGTTACAATTCTTTATCTTAAACAAAGATCAAGATATTTATATACGATTCTTTAGTAATATCAAAGAAAAATTTAATTATAATCTTTTCTGGACTTCTGTAATTCTGATAATTTTCCATTCATTTTTGATTAAACAACAAAACATTTTTAATGAAAAAGACGTGCAATAACCTGTACAGTTTATATAAATCTCTAGTCGACTTGCCTTTTCTTTTGCTTAGCAAAAAGCTGGTCGAAGATTGTCGGAGTTTGTCAGGAATAATTGGAGATCTATTTGAGACTGCTCTACCAGGCAATTGCAGACATGTTTAAAAAAACTATTTTCAATCTTCACTAAGTGCACTCTAAAATAATAGTTTTTTAAAAGAAGGGAACTTGAATTGTGAATTAATTCTTCAGAAAATAATATTTAGGACTGAACTCTGTACGATAATATGTCTTTTACTATATATATAATAATGTGTACTAATTTATAAAATAATTAAACTTGGGTGGTGATGCATGCAAACATTTCGGCCTTCTCGACCCCAAAGGGGTTATTTTTCAAAATTAATAAAATAAAAAAAAATTGACGTCAATATTGAAAAAATTTCAATATTTCAAAATTACAAAATTTCACTTTTTTTTTAAATTTAAATTTTTCTATATATAAATATTTTTTTTTCAAATCAAAATTAATTTCTATATATATACATAATACGAATTTGTTATTTTAAAATGGAAAATGGTATAACATCCATTTATTTGTAAAATGTGCTTCTATATATGAATATGTGTACATATGTATGTGTATGTTTAGACAAAGCATAGGATAACACAAAACTTGTCAACTAATCTACCATTTTCACCTTTTTTTATACATGCATATAATATGTATCCGAAAACTTAAATTTTTTTTATATAAATTCTCTTTCAACAAAAAAAACTCTGTAATTTTCTTAAAAAAAAAAATTAATTGTGAATGGTCAAATCTGATCCTCAAACTTAAATTTAAATTAAATAAATTTTTGGCTTTTGTTAATGAAATTTGTCTTTCTTTTTTTTTAACATTGTTACCAGTTGGTTCCACTTTTAATAATTTCAGTCGCCTAGTAACAATGTAACAACAATTATTGTAGGAACTACATCCTGTGGGAACACTGTTGAATAAATTACAAATTACTGTAAACTGGAACACTGTTGAATGTATTCTAAAAAATCTTAAAAGTAATGGAAAAACCATAATCGTTGAAACTTTGTCAAAATATTTCATGAATTGATTCGCGTTTTAGATTAACTTGCATGGCCAAGATTTGAAAAGTATCGAAGAATCCACCTCCTCTCCTTTTTGTGTGTAGGTGTGAGTAAGTTAATAAGTTTTGTATTAATATAAGTTTATAACAATCTTGGGTTATAACTTAAACACACCTTCACACAGACGTAACAGAAGTTGGTCTTCAATGTTCCCACAGTTCCATCCTTCCACGGGCCACCCTAACCCTCCAACATTTATGTGTTTATATTGACTATAAATAATTTGGTTATTTCACTGTCCAATATATTGAAATTATTAAACAATTTAAAAAATTATTTTGAAAATTAATCAAATTTGCAGAAATATTTTTTTTTAATTTGAGGCATTTATAATAATGTATATTATTATTATTATATATTATGTGTTTCATTTTGGTCCCACATATCAAACTATGCCAAAAAGATATTTTAGTTAATACTAGATGACATTAGAAAGTATCGGCTACCCAGACATCATTAGATAGTTTTTGTAATGCAATTTATATGTGTGAAAAATTACAAAATGTAGAAAATATTCAGTATTGATAAATTGTTGAATAATCTTATCTCTATTTAATTGCCTTAAAATGCCAAGCAAAACATCAATATGTGTATCTAAACAGTACATTGTTTTACAATTTATTAAACTGTGGTACAACTTTCTTAAACCTTAGTTGTTTTCGCAGATAACTGGGAGTTAAATATTATTTTAAAGTTATTCCTCTTAGCTATAATTTTGCAATGAATGATTCTATTTATTTGTTTATTTACCATGAACAGAGTGCTCTGCTATGGTAAAGAATGTAAACAATTTCAAATGTGCCTTGTAAAGTAGACAATACATCTTTAAACTGAGTAAATACTTGGTGTCAATCTTTAAACATAATAATTCGTCTATATGCTTAGTGCTTTGACATGCCGATGAAGAATTATTAACTGTTACTTGAGTGTATTATGTTACCTTTTCTCAAACATACTTTTTGAATATAATATTCTTAACTGTATTAAAACCTTCAACTTAGAAATTTTTGGAAATGTGTGCTAAGGCATAGTTGAAAAAAAATTAATATATCTGGCAAACTGTCACCACGATTGTTTCTAATAAAAATATAATAATGAAAATATAAAAATTACCTTATATTTTCGTTTAGAAATCCGTTTTTGGTAATCTTAGATTACCAATTACAGTAGTCTATGCCGCCATCATCAGATCTATAGTCAAGTAAAGTTCTCAAAAACACAATTGAGAACAAAACATTTAATAATTCCAATTAGAGCCAGTAATATTTGTTAAAATATGATTTTACTTGTCATAATTTAATAAAAATACAAACACACATACTGTTGAAATACAATCATATTTACTTCACACAAAAAACAACAAAAAATGTTCATTGAAAGTGATGAAAATACATGATGTTATATTAAGCTATCAATGTCTTTTTTTTTTTTTTTTACTTAGTTTATGAGAAGTAAAATTAAATTTTACTCCATGTTAGTGGCTCTAAGTAGAGAAAATTACAATAACAGTTCTATAAACTGTGTTTGAGATCTTTACTTGAATATAGATCCAAAAATGTTTATATATTGCATTTTGTTAATAATTAAAAAGGGAATTAATTTACTTATTAGTGTGTTTTTTGTGAATCCAATAGATATCAAAATATTCTACATTAACAATTTTAAACAGCCCTAATTTTATAAACGTATAAACTTATTTCTACAATATATTAAAAAAATATATCACTTTTACAGATTTTCGGGCTAATCGTCATATTGACGATGCAACTAGAGAAAATCTATCTTCAAATATGCATGCAAGAGGATTTATGGTAATCAGCATATTAATGATTGAATTAATAGTGATATTATATAGTCTTATTATTATTTGTTGTAACACACAAGTAACAGCTAACAATTGTATTTCCTAAATAAACTTACATAAAACATAAAAACAAATCTGCACAATTGAAACGTAAGTTCAATGATAAAGACGAAAACTTGTATTTCATTATGACCTAAACATAATTAAAGTGGATATAAAATTTTCAATTAGTCATTATTTTCTTTTAGAATATCAACCAATAAACGAAGAGCTATTTCGCGTATTTATAAAGATGATATTATTCACAGATTTGTTACGATTTATTCATCTCCAAAATAGGTTGAAATATGAACTTTTAACTTTATATATTGCAACCTAAGCGAATAAAGATGATATTACACTTTTTTATTGAAGCTCACCTAGAAATATTACCTCGTAAAATTACAACAAAAACCCTAGAATCACTGATATAATCATTGGTTATATATATATATATATATATATATATATATATATATATATATATGTGTGTGTGTGTGTGTGTGTGTGTGTGTGTGTGTGTTTGTGTGTGTGTGTACAATTTTGGTGTTGTTTAGCTGCCTTGCATGGGGAAAAAACGTATGCATTATGGCAACCAGGCCATTCAGCAGCCGCATTCGGCTGC
Organism: Aphrophora alni; assembly: GCA_963513935.1. Lineage (NCBI taxonomy): Eukaryota > Metazoa > Arthropoda > Insecta > Hemiptera > Aphrophoridae > Aphrophora > Aphrophora alni. The sequence continues at coordinate 126,714,784 of OY740769.1, read as the reverse complement.
CTGATAGAAGAAATTATATTTCCTGCTTAAAACAGTAAAACAGACCTAAGTTTTAAGTTTAGGAAGGCCTCCAAATTAGTATTTTTTTTTGATTATGTCCTTTTATGGTGTACGCTACCACAACGATAGTGTGTGTGTGGGGGGGGGGTGTAGATCGCTCTAAAAGTCAAATTACTAACACTACTTTACACAGCATATTATTTACACTTTTTATAAAATTTACACATCGTTTAAAATAAAATTGTCTAAGGCCATATGTTATTGGACATCATATTTGGACACTGTCGGAACTCTATCTTATCCCTGTCATCATTCCCTTCAGTAAAACCATCTATTTAATCATCACTTATGTATGAAACATTTTAAATAATACTAGCCGATTTTATATAAAAGTAACGCACAAATAACAACAATACAGTAAAATGTGAAAACGAATATTAACACCCGAAAAACTGAACGAAATTAAAAACACTTTGGAACTAGTTTATACTAGAATCGTATTAGTCACGCTGACAAAAATAGAATCTTATCTGTACAAATTTCTTGCTCAGTTTCCGATACCCGAACCATCGAATGTCCATCCATGGTGGCAATTTTAGTAAGAAAAAAAAATACCAAGACATTTTGTACACTTTTGGAAGGCATTTCATTTTTATTCAACCATGATATTTTGTTACAAAATGAGAGATTATACAACAAAGAGTATTAAAAAAGCTGAAATCTCCATAACAGTTAGTTTTTGATAGTTTGAAAGCAGTTTGTACTAATGTTACATAGATAAGTAACAATCAAATAATAATCGAATCTAATTTGCGTTCAGGGATCCAAAAATAAGATAACGGAAAAAATAAGATAACAAGGCTACGTAGGTAATATATTTTTGGTTGTTAATCTGCCATAGACGAGAAGAACATTTACATATTTTTTAATCTGATTCCCATAAAAACCTGTGGCAGAAAAATAAAATATCTGATGTCAGCAATTTCCCACTTTAACATATTTATTAGTGATCCTATTCTTTCTTAAATACAATTTAGCAATCTACTTTAAATAAAAGAAGTTAAGGAGGAAAATTAATGATGATTTTAAGCCATTTAAATTTTATGCCCACAATTTTTATCACAATAAAAAGACATGATTTGATAATGATTTCACTTAAACTCACACAAAACAATATTAAATATTACATGTAAAAGTATATTCTGTTTTAGAGTCCTTTACACTTAATACTAAGTGCGGGTTCTTATCACCCTGTATTAAGATTACGCGCATAGGTCATGCAGGGTAATACTAAATCATTGGGTATTCAAATGTTCTCTAAATTGGAATAAACTTATGATGAAATATAGTTTGTTTGTCTGCCTAAATGTGAGTACGATTTATGTGTGGTATAAGCTACAGCGATGCCCTTTATTATATTCATTATTATGTATTTATGCATAGAGAGATTATATTGGTTTTATATTATTATGTACTAAAAGGTATAAAAAATGTAGGGTCAGGATTCGATATTGAAAAAATATTACACCGAGTTTCAGTACCGACGGGAAAATCTGTGCATATTTAAACCAAATAATAGTTTCAACAATTTTTTAGCTATGTGCTTAAAAATTTGAATGTACATTAACTAGTTTATATTTTACTAGAAAACCAAATTTTAAGTCGATACCTAGAAAATTGTTGAGATTGGAGCCTATAAAGTTCATGCAGTTATATACTATACACCGCAAAATTACGATTTTCTCGAAACCGGTTCAAATGATTTTGATCAAATTTTTCTTAAGAGTCCAAAACAAAACGTATTGGTCGACATCTACAAAAATTTCGGTTTATGCGTTATCGGAGTTTGTCTTTGTTTACACTGTTATTTTAGGTTCACAATGTCTTCCTTATCATATCCTTTTCTTTATAGGTTCCCTTCCTCTGTCTTAAAGTTTTTTTTTATACTTGTAGCACTATGAAACTATATATTTGAAATTATTTAACTTTACGATTATTGTTTCATATGGCTGTCAGACTATTCATTTATTACAGGTACTCACTATTAATGTTTATGTTACTTATATTCACAATCAATGTGAAATATTTATTATTTATAAAATCTATAAATAATCTAAACTAATTTTATTGTAGGTAAATTTTAAATGACTGTCATTTTGAAACGTTTTACTTGGAACAGGTTAATTGTTATTTTCAAACAATTAGTAGGCCTACTAACACCGTTCCCGAGTTATTAAAGCGAATCATGGCCGTTCTAGTGACAAGGTAACCTGACTACATTGTGTTTCGGCCACGAAACTTATACGATTTAGTACTAAATTATAATAATTAGTAGCCTACTAACTGCGTTCCCGAGTTATCAAAGCGAATCTTGGCCGTACTAGTGACCAGGTAGCCCGGCTAAATTGAGTTTCGGTCACGAAACTTATACGATTTAGTAGACTACTAAATTATAATAATTAGTAGGCCTACTAACACCGTTCCCGAGTTATTAAAGCGAATCTTGGCCGTACTAGTGACCAGGTAGACCGGCTACATTGTGTTTCGTTCAAGAAACTTATAAGATTTAGTAGACTACTAAATTATAATAATTAGTACCAACATCGTTCCCGAGTTATTAAAGAGAATCTTGGCCATACTAGTGACCAGGTAGCCCGGCTACATTGTGTTTCGGTCACGAAACTAATACGATTTAGTAGACTACTAAATTATAATAATTAGTAGGCCTACTAACACCGTTCCCATGTTATTGAAGCGAATTTTGGCCGTTCTAGTGACAAGGTAACCTAGCTACATTATGTTTCGGTCACGAAACTTATACGATTTAGTACTAAATTATAATAATTAGTAGCCTACTAACACCGTTCCAGAGTTATTAAAGAGAATCATTGCCGTTCTAGTGATAAGGTAACTTGGCTATATTGTGTTTCGGTATAAGTATAAGTTTCGTGGCCGAAACATAATGTAGCCTGGATACCTTGTCACTAGAACGGCCAAGATTCGCTTTAACAACTCGGGAACAGTGTTAGTAGGCCTACTAATTATTATAATTTAGTACAAAATCGTATAAGTTTCGTGGCCGAAACACAATGTAGCCAGGTTACCTTGTCACTAGAACGGCCAAGATTCGCTTTAACAACTCGGGAACAGTGTTAGTAGGCCTACTAATTATTATAATTTAGTACAAAATCGTATAAGTTTCGTGGCCGAAACACAATGTAGCCAGGTTACCTTGTCACTAGAACGGCCAAGATTCGCTTTAATAACTCGGGAACGCTGTTAGTAGGCTACTATTTATTATAATTTAGTACTAAATCGTATAAGTTTCGTGACCGAAACACAATGTAGCCTGGTTACCTTGTCACTAGAACGGCAATGATTCGCTTTAATAACTCGGGAACGGTGTTAGTAGGTTACTAACTATTATAATTTAGTACTAAATCGTATAAGTTTCGTGACCGAAACACAATGTAGCCTGGTTACCTTGTCACTAGAACGGCAATGATTCGCTTTAATAACTCGGGAACGGTGTTAGTAGGATTACTAATTATTATAATTTAGTACTAAATCGTATAAGTTTCGTGGCCGAAACATAATGTAGCCAGGTTACCTTGTCACCAGATCGGCCAAGATTCGCTTTAATAACTCAGGAACGGATTTAATAGGCTACTAATTATTATAATTTAGTACTAAATCGTATAGGTTTCGTGACCGAAACACAATGTAGCCTGGTTACCTTGTCACTAGAACGGCAATGATTCGCTTTAATAACTCGGGAACGGTGTTAGTAGGCCTACTAATTGCTATAATTTAGTACTAAATCGTATAAGTTTCGTGGCGGAAACATAATGTAGCTAGGTTACCTTGTCACTAGAACGGCAATGATTCGCTTTAATACTCGGGAACGGTGTTAGTAGGTCTACTAATTGCTATAATTTAGTAATAAATCGTATAAGTTTCGTGGCGGAAACACAATGTAGCCTGGTTACCTTGTCACTAGAACGGCAATGATTCGCTTTAATACTCGGGAACGGTGTTAGTAGGCCTACTAATTGCTATAATTTAGTACTAAATCGTATACGTTTCGTGGCGGAAACATAATTTAGCTAGGTTACCTTGTCACTAGAACGGCAATGATTCGCTTTAATACTCGGGAACGGTGTTAGTAGGCCTACTAATTGCTATAATTTAGTACTAAATCGTATAAGTTTCGTGGCGGAAACACAATGTAGCCTGGTTACCTTGTCACTAGAACGGCAATGATTCGCTTTAATAACTCGGGAACGGTGTTAGTAGGCCTACTAATTGCTATAATTTAGTACTAAATCGTATAAGTTTCGTGGCGGAAACATAATGTAGCCAGGTTACCTTGTCACTAGAACGGCCAAGATTCTCTTTAATAACTCTGGAACGGTGTTAGTAGGCTACTAATTATTATAATTTAGTACTAAATCGTATAAGTTTCGTGACCGAAACATAATGTAGCTCGGTTTCCTTGTCACTAGAACGGCCAAGATTCGCTTTAATAACATGGGAACGGTGTTAGTAGGCTACTAATTATTATAATTTAGTACTAAATCGTATAAGTTTCGTGACCGAAACATAATGTAGCTAGGTTTCCTTGTCACTGTACGGCCAATATTCGCTTAAATAACTCGGGAACGGTGTTAGTAGGCCTACTAATTATTATAATTTAGTAGTCTACTAAATCGTATAAGTTTCGTGACCGAAACACAATGTAGCCGGGCTACCTGGTCACTAGTACGGCCAAGATTGGTTATGATAACTCGGGAACGCTGTTAGTAGGCTATTAATTATTATAATTTAGTACTAAATCGTATAAGTTTCGTGGCCGAAACACAATGTAGCCAGGTTGCCTTGTCACTAGAACGGCCAAGATTCGCTTTAAAAACTCGGGAACGGTGTTAGTAGGCTACTAATTATTATAATTTAGTACTAAATCGTATAAGTTTCGTGGCGGAAACATAATGTAGCCAGGTTACATTGCCACTAGAACGGCCATGATTCTCTTTAATAACTCGGGAACGGTGTTAGTAGGCCTACTAATTATTATAATTTAGTACTAAATCGTATAAGTTTCGTGGCGGAAATATAATGTAGCCAGGTTACCTTGCCACTAGAACGGCCAAGATTCTCTTTAATAACTCTGGAACGGTGTTAGTAGGCTACCAATTATTATAATTTAGTAGGCTACTAAATCGTATAAGTTTCGTGACCGAAACATAATGTAGCTAGGTTTCCTTGTCACTAGAACGGCCAAGATTCGCATTAATAACATGGAAACGGTGTTAGTAGGCTACTAATTATTATAATTTAGTACTAAATCGTATAAGTTTCGTGGCCGAAACATAATGTAGCCAGGTTACCTTGTCACTAATACGGCCAAGATTCGCTTTAATAACTCGGGAACGGATTTAGTAGGCTACTAATTATTATAATTTAGTACTAAATCGTATAAGTTTCGTGGCCGAAACATAATGTAGCCAGGTTACCTTGTCACTAGAACGGCCAAGATTCGCTTTAATAACTCGGGAACGGATTTAGTAGGCTACTAATTATTATAATTTAGTACTAAATCGTATAAGTTTCGTGACCGAAACACAATGTAGCCAGGTTACCTTGTCACTAGAACGGCCAAGATTTGCTTTAATAACTCGGTAACGGTGTTAGTAGGTTACTAACTATTATAATTTAGTACTAAATCGTATAAGTTTCGTGGCCGAAACATAATGTAGCCAGGTTACATTGTCACTAGAACGGCCAACATTCTCTTTAATAACATGGGAACGGTGTTAGTAGGTTACTAACTATTATAATTTAGTACTAAATCGTATAAGTTTCGTGACCGAAACACAATGTAGCCAGGTTACCTTGTCACTAGAACGGCCAAGATTCTCTTTAATAACATGGGAACGGTGTTAGTAGGTTACTAACTATTATAATTTAGTACTAAATCGTATAAGTTTCGTGGCCGAAACATAATGTAGCCAGGTTACATTGTCACTAGAACGGCCAAGATTCGCTTTAATAACTCGGTAACGGTGTTAGTAGGCCTACTAATTATTGTAATAATATTTCAAGTGAAAAATATACGACCTAGACTGGGAATCGAACCCAGGACCTTTGGCTTTACGAGCCAATGCTCTACCATTGAGCTATCCTAGTCGCTTCCCAGTACAGGGCGTAGAATTCTTACTTGACTTTAGTTGCTCCAATTTCGAGTTTCCAATTAATTACCTCGCATATGCGACATTGAAATTAATTTTCACTCTTTTTTCAGCCCTTACGCATGTATTTATAGATATTTTAATTATTTAATTTTTCCGCTTATACGTTTTTTATTAGCAAATATTGAATTTACAATAATATTTCAAGTGTAAAATATACGACCTAGACTGGGAATCGAACCCAGGACCTTTGGCTTTACGCGCCAATGCTCTACCATTGAGCTATCCTAGTCGCTTCCCAGTACAGGGCGTAGACTTCTCACTTGACTTTAGTTGCTGCAATTTTGAGTTTCCAATTAATTACCTCGCATATGCGACATTGAAATTAATTTTCACTCTTTTTTCAGCCCTTACGCATGTAAGTTATTTATAGATATTTTAATTATTTAATCTTTCCGCTTATACGTTTTTTATTAGCAAATATTGAATTTACAATAATATTTCAAGTGAAATAGTATACGGTGTTAGTAGGCCTACTAATTATTGTAATTTAGTACTGAATCGTATAAGTTTCGTGGCCGAAACATCATGTAGCCAGGTTACCTTGTCACTAGAACGGCTAAGATTCGCTTTAATAACTCGGGAACGGTGTTGGTACTAATTATTATAATTTAGTAGTCTACTAAATCGTATAAGTTTCGTGACCGTAAGTATCTATAAATACATGCGTAGGGCTGAAAAGAGAGTGAAAATTAATTTCAATGTCGCATATGAGAGGTAATTAATTGGAAACTCAAAATTGGAGCAACTAAAGTCAAGTGCGAAGTCTACGCCCTGTACTGGGAAGCGACTAGGATAGCTCAATGGTAGAGCATTGGCGCGTAAAGCCAAAGGTCCTGGGTTCGATTCCCAGTCTAGGTCGTATATTTTTCACTTGAAATATTATTACAATAATTAGTAGGCCTACTAACACCGTTACCGAGTGTTTAAAGCGAATCTTGGCCGTTCTAGTGACAAGGTAACCTGGCTACATGATGTTTCGGCCACGAAACTTATACGATTTAGTACTAAATTATAATAATTAGTAACCTACTAAATCCGTTCCCGAGTTATTAAAGCGAATCTTGGCCGTTCTGTTGACAAGGTAACCTGGCTACATTATGTTTCGGCCACGAAACTTATACGATTTAGTACTAAATTATAATAATTAGTAACCTACTAAATCCGTTCCCGAGTTATTAAAGCGAATCTTGGCCGTTCTGTTGACAAGGTAACATGGCTACATTATGTTTCGGCCACAAAACTTAAACGATTTAGTACTAAATTATAATAATTAGTAGCCTACTAATACCGTTCCCATGTTATTAATGCGAATCTTGGCCGTTCTAGTGACAAGGAAACCTAGCTACATTATGTTTCGGTCACGAAACTTTTACGATTTTGTAGCCTACTAAATTATAATAATTAGTAGCCTACTAACACCGTTCCAGAGTTATTAAAGAGAATCTTGGCCGTTCTAGTGACAAGGTAACCTGGCTACATTATGTTTCCGCCACGAAACTTATACGATTTATTACTAAATTATAATAATTAGTAGGCCTACTAACACCGTTCCCGAGTTATTAAAGCGAATCATGGCCGTTCTAGTGACAAGGTAACCTGACTACATTGTGTTTCGGTCACGAAACTTATACGATTTAGTACTAAATTATAATAATTAGTAGCCTACTAAATCCGTTCCCGAGTTATTAAAGCGAATCTTGGCCGTACTAGTGACCAGGTAGCCCGGCTACATTGTGTTTCGGTCACGAAACTTATACGATTTAGTAGACTACTAAATTATAATAATTAGTACCAACATCGTTCCCGAGTTATTAAAGCGAATCATGGCCGTTCTAGTGACAAGGTAACCTGACTACATTGTGTTTCGGTCACGAAACTTATACGATTTAGTACTAAATTATAATAATTAGTAGCCTACTAACACCGTTCCCGAGTTTTTAAAGCGAATCTTGGCCGTTCTAGTGACAAGGCAACCTGGCTACATTGTGTTTTGGCCACGAAACTTATACGATTTAGTACTAAATTATAATAATTAGTAGCCTACTAAATCCGTTCCCGAGTTATTAAAGCGAATCTTGGCCGTTCTAGTGACAAGGTAACCTAACTACATTATGTTTCGGCCACGAAACTTATACGATTTAGTACTAAATTATAATAATTATTAGCCTACTAACAGCGTTCCCGAGTTATCAAAGCGAATCTTGGCCGTACTAGTGACCAGGTAGCCCGGCTACATTGTGTTTCGGTCACGAAACTTATACGATTTAGTAGACTACTAAATTATAATAATTAGTAGGCCTACTAACACCGTTCCCGCGTTATTAAAGCGAATCTTGGCCGTACTAGTGACCAGGTAGACCGGCTACATTGTGTTTCGGTCACGAAACTTATACGATTTAGTAGACTACTAAATTATAATAATTAGTAGGCCTACTAACACCGTTCCCGAGTTATTAAAGCGAATCTTGGCCGTACTAGTGACCAGGTAGCCCGGCTACATTGTGTTTCGGTCACGAAACTTATACGATTTAGTAGACTACTAAATTATAATAATTAGTAGGCCTACTAACACCGTTCCCGCGTTATTAAAGCGAATCTTGGCCGTACTAGTGACCAGGTAGCCCGGCTACATTGTGTTTCGGTCACTAAACTTATACGATTTAGTAGACTACTAAATTATAATAATTAGTACCAACATCGTTCCCGAGTTATTAAAGAGAATCTTGGCCATACTAGTGACCAGGTAACCCGGCTCATTGTGTTTCGGTCACGAAACTTATACGATTTAGTAGACTACTAAATTATAATAATTATTAGCCTACTAACACCGTTCCCGAGTTATCATAACCAATCTTGGCCGTACTAGTGACCAGGTAGCCCGGCTCATTGTGTTTCGGTCACGAAACTTATACGATTTAGTAGACTACTAAATTATAATAATTAGTAGCCTACTAACACCGTTCCCGAGTTATTAAAGCGAATCTTGGCCGTACTAGTGACCAGGTAGCCCGGCTACATTGTGTTTCGTTCAAGAAACTTATACGATTTAGTAGAATACTAAATTATAATAATTAGTACCAACATCGTTCCCGAGTTATTAAAGCGAATCTTGGCCATACTAGTGACCAGGTAGCCCGGCTCATTGTGTTTCGGTCACGAAACTTATACGATTTAGTAGACTACTAAATTATAATAATTAGTAGGCCTACTAACACCGTTCCCATGTTATTAATGCGAATATTGGCCGTACTAGTGACAAGGTAACCAGGCTACATTATGTTTCCGCCACGAAACTTATATACGATTTAGTACTAAATTATAATAATTAGTAGCCTACTAACACCGTTCCAATGTTATTAAAGCGAATCTTGGCCGTTCTAGTGACAAGGTTACCTGGCTACATTGTGTTTCCGCCTCGAAACTTGTACGATTTAGTACTAAATTATAATAATTAGTAGCCTACTAACACCGTTCCCATGTTATTAAAGCGAATCTTGGCCGTTCTAGTGACAAGGAAACCTGGCTACATTATGTTTCCGCCACGAAACTTGTACGATTTAGTACTAAATTATAGCAATTAGTAGGCCTACTAACACCGTTCCCGAGTAATAAAGCGAATCATTGCCGTTCTAGTGACAAGGTAACCTGGCTACATTGTGTTTCGGTCACGAAACTTATACGATTTAGTACTAAATTATAATAATTATTAGCCTACTAACACCGTTCCCGAGTTATTAAAGCGAATCTTGGTCGTACTAGTGACCAGGTAGCCCGGCTACATTGTGTTTCGGTCACGAAACTTATACAACGAATAAGTACTAAATTATGACAATAAGTACCAACACCGTTTATGAGTTATTAAGGAAACTCTTTGGCTGGGGCATCGGCAAGGTAGTCAGACCTCTTTATATTTTGTCCCTGAACTTATATATCAATTTAGTTATTTAGGACAAAATTATTAGACTTAGTACTAACAAGTTATAGAGTTATTAAAGAAAATCTTTGGCCGGGGTAGTGACATCGTAGCACAGCCACCTTGTATTTCGGCCCCGTAAATGAAACCACGATTTAGTTCCTAGGTAGTACTAAATTATTAGAATAAGTACTAACACCGTTCTCTATTTATTAAAGACAATCTATTGCCGTGCTAGTGAAAGGTAGCCCCCCTCCTTGTATTTCGTCCCCAAAACGTATACCACGATTTGGTTTTTATTTAGTAGGCCAACTAAATTATAAGAAGTAGTACTAACACGATTCCCTTATTAAAGAGAAACTTTGGTCGTGTTAGTGACAAGGTAGCCCGGCTACATTGTATTTCGGCCACGAAACACAAACCACAATTTATTACCTACAGTATAAATACTAGTTCTACTATATTATAAATATTTGCACTCTTGAGTCATTAAGGAAACTCTTTATCCGTGTCATTGACATGAAGTCAGACCTCTTTTAATTTCGTCCCCGAACTTATTTTACGATATCGTACCCATTTGGTAGTAATTATTAGAATTAGTACTAACACTGTTCTAGAGTTATTAAAAGAAATACTTTGCTCAGTGATAAGGTAGCTTAGCCACTTTGAATTTTGGCCCAGAAATGTATACCACGATTTATACCGATTTAGTACTAAATTATAATAATTATTACAAATACCGTTCATGAGTTATTAAAGAAAATCTTTGGCCGGACCATGGAAATGGTAGTCAAACCTTTTGGTATTTTGTCTAGATTTAGCACTAAATTATGAGAATTAGTACTAACACTCCTAATAAGTTATAATATTTAGGTAGTATTTATATTTCTTCGCACCCCCCTCCCATTTTCGAACTTTATTATTTCATTTACAACTTGTGCTTTATATGTTTTTAAGTTTCCATAAAACTGATTGGGGGATGTGGACATGGCAGCCCCCAAAATTTTCTAATATAATTTAAATTACACCAACGTTTTGATCTAGTTTGATATTCGCTGTGATGCAAACCAGACGTTTCGTGCTCGACTCGTTATTGATTAAAAAATATTGATGGAAGGGGGGGCTGGAGGCATGTTAGCCATCTAAATCGAATTTTAAAATTTAAATTGAATTTCAGTTTCCTGCTAATTTTGTATTTTTTTGTGCTCTAAGCTAGTGGTTTTGTACTCACAACGTTGTTTCGTTAATGATAATAATATGGGTTTGTTTTCGTATAGTGTATTCATTAGGAAGTACATGTATGAAATTCTCTTCCTAAAGAAAGTTTGTTACCAAGGATTTTGTTTTTATAAAATTATGATATTATTGGAAACAGGTTGGTAACATGTTTGAAAGAAACGAAGAAATTTCTGAACAGACCTGCAATTTATTTACGTAAAGATAAATTAACCATTTACACCAAAACTGTAAATATAAGTTAACAATTCACTTATTTAATAATTTTTTTTTATTAACAAACAAGTTTTGAAAATTAACAAAAGATTAATTTTTATATTGTTATATGCCCTTAATAAATTTATATTTAATTAATATCCCCCCCATACAAATAGTTACTGTTTAAATTTTAAAGAGAAGAAACATTTCCTGTAAAAATATTATTGAAAATAAATTTGAGTTCAAAAGGTATATTAAATGTAACAAAATTTCAATCACTAAATTACTTATAAATTATTACAATTTTATTTATTAAATTTCTTAAACACTAAGTTGGCCAACTGAAAAACAAAGAGAATAGTTTTGAAAATGTATGTTTTAAAAATTATTTTTGTTTAGATCATGTTTATATAAAAAAAGAAAAATAATTAATTTTTTTTAAATTAGAAAAATAACCCCTTTGGGGTCGTGAAGTAGAAAGAAATGCATGCTATCCCATCCATGTATTAATTTAGAGTTTTGTACATATTTTGTTTCACCAAGAGATAATCACCAAGGTTAGTTCACTTCATTATATATATATATATATATATATTTTTTAAAGTTTTTAACAGACACAGCTAAAGTTTATTTTGTACCTTAATAAGGCACACTGTCAAAAGATTGTTCATAAAAATTAAACTCTTATGAGTTACGATGCCCTGAGATCTGTTTAAACTTGAATACTGCTTAAGTTAAAGTTCTTTTGTTCTCTCGACCTTGAACCAGCATTTGCTCCACAAAAAGGTGACTTGTTAAAGAAGGTTTAAGCCATCTTAGACAGGTTCTTTAACAAGATATTTCCATGTAATGAAGTTAGTTTCAAACTAATTAAAAAAAAATATTTTCACAAATTACAAAAATGTCTTCAAAAGGAAATTAGAAAATGAGTTTTCATAAATAAAGAAACAAAGATAGCTCGGTCTTTGTCTGAAATCAAAACTGGTACAAATTGCAAGTAAATAAAAAAATAAAAGATTTTAATTAAAATGAATGATTGAATAATTAATACTTTGATTTTATGATTATCTTAAAGATTATAATTTGATTTTAAGTTAATTTTAAAATGAAGAATGGTTACTTTACTTTTATAAGAAATTATGTTTTTCAAAAGGAGTTACTGATAATTTAAAAAAAAATATGATTGAATTACTTCTCGACAATACATAGCTGCAATTAAAATTAAAAGATATACACATAATTTTTTTAATATGGTTAATTTAAACTTGTTACCTGGAGTTGGTCGACGAAGGCTTACGAGCTATTAACATGAATGAAAGTCATCCATGAATATTCGGTGAACTGCACATTATTCACTTAACGTACCTTTTAAATTTGGTAAATAATTTAGAATAAGGTTTCCGAAACAATTTTGATGAAGCCGAAAGAAATTAAAGAAAGAAAACTATCTGAATGTTTTACATGATGTGACTCAGCGTTGAGATTCAATGAGCCGGCCTTCAGACTATGTACTGAGATAATTGAAGGTTGGGGAAGGTAAAGGTCGGTTGACAAGATCGTCCGATACCGTTCTCAGAGTTGGCCACCAGATTGCAGCACAATACCGAGGACGTTATTAAAGCAATCTAAATTTAATCTACACTGTTGGTAACTTATGTGTTACGATTATTATGGTTTATTTAGCTGGCGTTACAAGTTGACGCCACTTACCAGATAAAGGCGGTAAATTGAGATGGTTTGCTTCTTGGAAAGCCGACCTGTTTACTATCAAATCTCGATAGCCATGTGGGTGTTGCGTATTTACACTAGATAGATACACTTTCGAAATATCGTAGATTTGCTGTAGTAAAAGTTTTAATAAAATAAACTGTACGAAAACATTGCACAAACTTTCTCACTCGCCCGTTCACAATCGAAATACTAACCAAACAACTTTATTCGTTACAAAAATATCAGTTCAGTAGTTGTTGGTATAAGAATTAAAATAAACTGTAGACACCGTCTTTAAAACTATATTTTAAATATGGCTTAAACTTGCTTCTCTTGTGTCATAACACTACCTCAGTATCAAATTTAGCTTTTAATAACAGCGGTCAAGGTTCAATTTTTTTTTTCAATTTTCTATGAAATGTAATATTTTTTAAATAGTAATACGGTACATTCAATTTTGAACATGGACATGGGTCATGAAAGTTCATCTTTATCAATAAATATGAACAAAATCGGTAGAGATATTTAGAAAAAATCAAATACTTTCGATAATTCAAGAACAGGCGAGAGGTACGATTTCCTTGTTTCATGGCGTTCTTGATCGAAATAGTAAGAGACGATTATGATATAATCTAAAATTAGTGTCCTCTTATTGGCTACTCGCAAATTCTGAGTTATGGAAAATAAAAACGAATTTACTGAAATATGTACAAATTATGCTCACGTATCAATAAGATAAATAAACGTATCACTAATTTGATAAATAAGTAGTAGGTTACATGGGTTTGTACTGCATTGCACTGAACTGACGACAGACGTAACGCCCGACGAAAGACAAAAATCATTCAAAAAACCACTATTTTTTTAGCTAGAATGATTACCAGAATCGCAAAAAACACGAAATTAATTGTTGACCCTACTTTTCCTCTATTATATGTGTAAAAAGCATAGAATATGACGTTTAATTATGCATGTAGATGCGTGATCAGTAAAAAAAAGTGATTTTTGAAATAATATCTGTCTCATGCACAAATACTCAGCCAAAACCAGTGAACCAACGTTTATCAAATTTGACATGTTGAAATAATTTGGCTGTACAGTAACTTTTTTGATAATTGTACATTTTTGTTACTGTTGAAAACACAGAATAAAGCACAAATCGAAGCTTTTGTGAAATTCAAGTTTAAAATTTAGTTTGAATGGGCTGCCATTTTTTTAAGAACCACAAATTTAAACTTAAAAACGAGACGAGACCAAAACTTAATGTTCGTAGCCCAAAACTGTTACAAAACACTGGTGTAATTTAAATTGCAAAAATTCTAATAAAAGGGCTAACATATGACAAACCCCTCCCCCCTCCTCAGCCTCGTACCAATATGTATTTACCAATAACCCTACAACGCGTCGAGCAAAAAACTTTTAGTTTGAAGCACAAAGATTTGGTGTATTTAAAATTTTCAAATTAAGTTAAGATTTCTAATATGTCTCCAGCATCCCCCCCACTCCTATATAACTCCAAAACGCAACAAGCACAAAACAGCAAGAAACTACGACAAAAGTAGGTGTAATTTAAGTTTTAAAATCTGATATAAATGGCTAGCATGTTTCCAGCCCCCTGGCCAACGATTTTCCTTAATAATCCAAGAACGGTGTTAATACTAATTCACTAAGGTAGCTACGATATTTTAAATATTCAAATTTTCTTATATGTGTTTATAGGGAGTGTAGGACATTTATTCTCTTTCAAATTAATATTACATTCATTTTACAAATAAAACTAAAATATATAAACCAAAAGTCGCTAGGACCAATTTTGCAACGTTTTGTAAATAGTTATATACATAAATTAAATGTATTAATCGCAGTATTTAAAAACCGGTATCTTACCTACATCTAATAAACATTACTTTTAAAATATTATTTAATTTATTTAAAATTCAGTAATAATTCAATTTATTTTATTTGGATGAAGACAATCTCGTAGTAACCGGATTTTTTTATCTTTCTTTCTTATATTCATTAGAAGCTTTCCAGCGTTTGCTTTCAATCGGTTTGCTAAGTCCAATAATCTTTATCGGGCGGGAGCGATGCTTGTTTACGTTACAAATGCTCTACCGTGATTACATATTCACATCGCTGATTTCATAACAGCACGTATGAATAATTTGCTAATCTAAATATTTAGGAATATTGTTGTTGATTTAGTAGCTTTCTACAGACTTCAAGAGTTTGATTGTAATAGTTATGCTTTTGATTTTGGGACTTTTTAGTTTCTGTTGGAAATTCATACATTATAATTAGTGGAGATTTAAATATAAACCTTTTAGAAAATTAGAATGTAGTAAATATTTATAAAATAAAAATGGCCTGTCATGGATTGAGCTCGCTCATAAATAACCCAACTAGTTTCTGGAGAGATTCGGCTACATGGCTACATGTATTGACCATATTTTTGTTAGACGTAAAGTTGGACTTAATTTGGAATATGAGAGTTGGGTGACTAATATAGATGTTACTGACCAAATGATAAACTGTTGCATGCGTCAAGTGTAAATGTATGATTAAATGTGCAAAATCAAAGCCTACCAAAGGTAAAATTGATTTTAAACGACATATGATTTTAAGGAACTTGTGCAGAGTGAAAATTAGGAATACATTTTATTTAAAATAAATAAAAGTTTTAAAAAGGAATACAAGCTTTTTTTCAAAACCTCGTAGTTACTACACGACACACGACACTTATATATATATATATATATATATATATATATATATATGTGTGTGTGTGTGTGTGTGTGTGTGTGTGTGTGTGTGTGTGTGTGTGTGTGTGTTTGTGTAGGGTGTATCGTGAGAGGTTGCCACAACTTCAGAAGGTGATACGGGAGCTAAAAAATTGCATATGAACATAGGTCCGGAAAAGCATCGTTTACCGTCTGTCGGCTTTTCGTGTATTTTTTAAATTAATTATAACCTTAGAAATTATAAGGATTATAAGTTTACATTTGGTATATGCAATATATATATATATATATATAAATACTATTTTTATCAGTTTACCAAGATCAAATACTTTTCACTATTTAAATATTCAAAATGGTAACCGTTTAAAATTAAATATCTCGGAAACCGTAAATTTTACAAAACATTTATAGGAGACCAAATATTTATGTTTTATAATGATAAACAAATGGGTTTATTTTTTTTTCTCTAACTTGAAAAATAATTCAATTATTATCAAAAACTCTAAAACGGAAAATATTAATTGTCAAGTACAAACACAATTATTAAAATACATTATTATCAATATTGGATTTTATTTTCACATATGTCTTATTAAAGGTAAATTACTAAAACAAATAAATAAAACAAAATATTGGTAACCATCAGGGACAAAAACAGAATAATTAGGCTGCAAGGCTTGGTTAGCAGTTTTTAAACAATGAAATTACAAATGGTCACATAATGAGGACCATTTGTAATTTAAATATTTTCTGGTCAATTAAATTTAATTTAAGTTACAATAATAATTGACTCATGAATAATTATAAAATTCTACATACATTTTAAACTTACCGTTCATCCTTGCTATTTAATTTAAGATTTGTTTGTACATTCACTGGAATGTCAAGAACATCAATATCTCCAATTTGTTAAACTAGAATACAATTTAAATAAACCCATTGGTTATGTAATTTATGCTAAACAAAATTACTAATAATAGCTTCTACAATATCACAATATATCATTGATGCTTGTGCCAATTTTCAATAATATTTTAAAACTCATAAGAACAGCACTCAAAATTGTGTTAACTGAAGCTTTGAATTAAAATTAATTACTAATACATAAAATAAATTTTATTTTTCAGATTAGACGTCGTTCAATAAATAATTTGAAAAATAAAATCATAAAAAGTATGCACAGAGACGCCAGGAGGAGAAAGTTGGATCTTAAAAAAATGGCAAAAGTAAGCAATGCAAAGATAAAATTTGTAGGAAAAATACAGGAAAACCAATTTGCTAGATATGCAAAAATGGGTACTCCGGAATTAGAAGGTTTAAAAGCTAAATTGATGCAATGCAAAATAACAACAACAAGCAGCGCTAAAGATTTCATGACTTTATTAAACACTACCGTCGAAGGGTTGATGGGGTTACTTTTAACAACCAGTGAAGATATTAAAGAGTTAACAGAAACTAATAAGGATAAAATGAGTAAATATAGAGATGAATGTGAAGCCGAAATAAAAAGCTTAGAAAATGCAAAAGATAAAGATAAAGCTAAATCTACTGATAACGACCAATTGTTGAAATTAGCATCTACCGCTAATGAAGCTTTATCAGAGTTGTTTAAAAGTTCTGACGAGCATATAAAACAAGTAGAATCTACCAGTCGGGAGAGTGTTTTCAATTTAACAGATAATATTAAAACAAGATATGAAGCGATTTCAACTGTAAATGAAGGAATAAACAATTACCTAGTGACTATGATTGGTAAATTCAAAGATTTAGGAATATTACTTTCTGATAAGTATAAAGAGATGGTAACAAATTGTGTTGGCTTGATTGAAAAGTTATTAGAAAATAATAAGGCTAATCTTTTAAAGTTGGCCACAGAATATGGTAAATCATTGAGTGACGGTGGTCCCGGTGTTAATAATGAGAATATCCAAAGAATAGAGGACACATTCGAAAAATCCAATAAAAAAAATTTTGAAGATATGCTTAAAGCTTTGAGTAGTGAAAGTTCCCAAGTAATGGACACAATGACGGGCAAGGTTAAAGGTGTACAAACTACTCTGCTTACTGGTTAAAACTGTAATAAAAATTAACCTGACGTTAATAGTCATGGTTCAAGAATTGAACTGTAAGTATGAAAATATCTGTTACATTCCTATAGTCCATTAAGTAACGACGACAAAACTGGTAGCTTTTATTTTTGTTTTATATTTTACGAAAACTTCATTCGTTGTAAATAAAACGTATAAAATTTAACGTTTGTAATAAAATTAAACTTGTAGTAAAATTTATAGTATCTAAAATAGGCCAAAATAACTTTTTAGATAACAAAATATCATTTAACATTTTTTGTATAAATCTCCCAAAATATAATCTATTCGCAGAACCAGGTAAATTCCTGGAAAGGTTCTATGAAAGGCAATTCGAATGTGGTTCAATTTTGTTCAATATATTGCATGTTGCAATCATCACGTGTTAATTTCTTCACTCCATTGTTGTTATATTTGTTGTCGGGTTAGTGAGCGTAAGTAAGCATAATGTTTAGTTTGGTCGTGGTCCAATATACAATTTGATTTCACTGTTTGCTAATGTTTTTGTTGGTTTATTAATCCAGGTGCAAAACCATAGACAAAACATGTGGTTAATATTTTAATCATTAACATTTTATAACTTTTTTACACTATCAACAAAGGAAGAGTGAAATTAACTTTATACGTGTTTAAATTCAGTGGTATTAAAGTGTTAGGTGTGCTTGTACATCTAAAGATGGTAAAATGACTAGGATAAGGCTAGACTCATTTTAAAAACTCTGAAATAGCACATCTAATTTAAGATATTATATTTTTATTAAATATAACGATTTCATAAAGTAGAGTAAGATTTTATTTAATATTTAGTTTTCAGTTGATTTATAAGAAGATGTTTTACTTCGTCTATCTGACGTAGAATTTTAATATCCACAACAAATCAATTTTTGAAGCCATGTTGATTATTTCGTGGAATATACATTGCTTCCGAATAGTTAAGGAGGAATTTATTAAGAAATTTCTCAAAAACTCACTTTTTCCTTTTGGTTTTGCTTTCTAGTATTTTTAATACATGCTTGTTTCTGTTAAATTTTAAATTTATATTTTAAGAACAAAACAATTGTGATATAGGTTTTGAATGTTATTAATTCAAAATATCGTTTTTTACGAAAATGATGTTGTTCATAATTTGAACTGAAGACCAACTGTTTAGGTAACATTTGCACTTTACACTTTCTCAAATTGACTTATTATAGAAAATCAATATATAATGGATAAAAATGACCCATTAAACTCTGTGGAAAGTATTGTGTTTTATTAAATATAGTAAAGTATATTTTGGACCGACATATCTTTCCGTCATCTGTGTGTTTATTTGCTTTTTATATTCTCTGTAAGCTCAAAGGAGTAGTATGATTTTTGTCATTACTTAGGATTCCCATTTCTCCATTTTGTGAAGCTCAAATAATCTCCACAAATTAAATTCAATTTCTCAAATATAATTAATTCTTTATATTTCATTAATTGGAAAAAAAAGTTATTTCCCATAAAAGTTATGGATTTTTGCATAATTTTCAAGATTCAAACTATTGAAGTGCATTATACTTTTAAAACGGATTATCTGTATTACTCTATATAAAAAGTTAGTAGTGCCTCAGCAATACGCTACAAAAATATGAACGGAAATGTATTATTATATGAGATCTTTGATTTGTAAAACAAATTAATTGATCAGATTTATTTCTCATTACCTTATATATTTATTTAACCATCCTTATCCATTTTTGTATCAAAGTATTTGTTTTATAATATAGTTTTTCTTTGATTTAGGTGTAAAGAATGTTCAGAAGAAATTTACAACACAACAAAAGTTCAACTTTGAAAACACGAATTAAATTAATTATATTTTAAAACACTTGTGTCTTATACATATACATTTATTTAACAATAAACAATTATGATTTCTGATTATTATTTGTTTGTTTTATTACATTTAAAAAAATCATTTATAAATAATAATTAAAGACAGAATTTCAGAAAATAAAGCAAAAGATATTTGGAAACCGAAGATTTAGTTCAGTGGACTTATTAAGTGAACATAATTTGTTGTCCCTTTAATAGCAATCCTGATTTCTTGTTTCTTATTTGCAACTGAAACGATCCATCTACTGTTAATAACTTACTATAATAAATTGATGTATTATTTCTGTCACCCACTAGGAATGGTGCATAGATAGATGTATATTTACATGAAGAAACAAAATTATACACAAAACAACTAAACATGGAAATATAAATGACAAACAACAATACAAAATAAAGACTACTTTGCATGAAAAGAACACAATATAATAATTAGAAGGGGAAATATATTAAACTAGTAAATTCTGTTTCGTAAAATGTTTTGTATGAAACCTAAGAAGAAAAGAAAAGAGAAAAAAAACACACACACACACTCAATAAATATAAACATGACGTTAGATATATATATATAATGATTGTTAACCCTTGAACCGGTGCATGTTAATTTTCTTCGTTTGTTTAAAAATTAATAAAATATATTATTTTCATACAAAACCTAACTTATAAGACATCATTTTTTCTCAGAAAGATGCATAGAATTCATCTATGTAAAAAAAATATTTTGAAACGGTATTGGAGTAAGTATGTTACATGTCAAAAACGAAGTTATCATTTTTCAGGAAAAACCTGTATCATCCATAATCAAAAGCTTACCACCTTTTTCTAAGATATACAAAAGTTTTGTGTAATACTTTTGAATATATTTAGAAAAAAACAATTTGTTACATTTTTAAAATTTCTAAAAAAATTTAAATTTCATTATTTTATTTTCAAAAATTCACTAAAAATAGTAATATATATCTTTTACACAACTTCTATATGTCATTTTATTCAGAAACGTGCATAAATTTAGCTGTGTAGTGAAAAAAATGATAGATGTAAAACATTTGGAGTTTTTTGGTCAAATACCAAAAAATCGAGAGTAACAGAGAGAAAAATTTCACAGAAATCAGTACATAAACAATATAATTTTTTTTTTGATTTTTTTTAAGTATTCATAGAGATTTGTAATATATTTGTGGATAAAAGCTGCTAAAAAGAAAAATCAATTTTGAAAATTTTCATTAGACGTGGTACATTTTCAGGTAAAAAATTAATATTGTCGAACTATTTTCAAAAATTCACCAAAAATATAATTTTTATTCTAAACTAAAGTTTTTATTACCTATATTCTCACAAATATACATAGATTTGATGTGTGTAATGCAAAAAAAATTATATGGAAACATTTTAGAGTTATTATGCACGGAATCAACAAATTTACCCTGTAACCGAAGCCAAATTCCACAGAATTAGGTATAAAAACCATATTAAAATTTTTTTTTGAATTTTTTAAAAATATACAAAACTTTTACAATATATTTGTGAATAAAATGTTGGTAATAGTCTAAATCAATTTATACAATTTTTATATGGAAATAGCTATGTTTATATATAAAGTGGTACGACTAGGTTAGGTCATTTTTCACATACAACATGTAAATGATAAATTCATACATACAACATATAAATGATAATATAAAACAAAATATATGAATAATATAATGTAATAAGGTGAAATAAAAAAAAAAATGTGTACTTACGTTTAGAATGGCATCCAGGTATGATTTAGCGCTTCACAGCTGTCAGGAACATCACGAACCAAGTTACTAGTTAGGAAGGCTTTCTTATGAAGATCGTATGGTACTGATGTGACAACCTATCTGTTTTGTAGTTGTTCTTCAGTGTCCGTCTCTACAAGTCCAAAAAGATTGCAAGTTCGAAATGTGGCTGGCGACGTCCTGTTCTGACCTAAGATTTGGTGCTCCAGGCTTGAGGAGCCAATACACCTTGACATTTCGCAACATTATTCCAATTGCGAATTTAGTGAATATTGACGATTTGTGAAGTTATTTGGTTTTTTCCTTTTATCCAGAAATATTCCATTATTATTAGTTTATGCATGATTATATTTTAAAATTCGCAAAACATATTTAATAACCTATTTTCTCTTAATTGTCTTTTAAGTAATTTCTTGGTGTTGGTTTTCCCCACTCCTTTGGCCTTCATTTTGGGGTGTCAGTATTGTTTACAGGCAGCTACAGTAATTCCTCTAATTTTGAAAGTAACTTTGCATGTTTTGTTATTTTCGCTGTAACTTTTGTTTCTTTCTCACCGATTTTGCTTTTGTCTTCGGAACCTTATTCTCCTGTTCCCTGTGGTCCACCAGTAGAAACTTCATTTTTTTGAAGTCGTAGTCCATATAGTTTTGGAGTTATGACATTTTGGCTTAACTTCTATTTTTTTCAGAAATTGTTTTTTTACTGATAGTGTTGCTTGGTTTTTTTGTTTACGAAAGTTGTTCGCTATGCCATATAACGAAAATGTATGTAAACACTTTTTGATATCTCGCTCCCTTCTCAAGATATATTCCTTTAAAATAGACGTTAATTGATTATTATTTTTTGATTAACCTCCCTATTTACTGACTCCAACTTTCTGTTTGGATAATCCTATCCTGCACAATACATTTTATATGCATTACTATTATAATATTAAGCTTTTGTTCGAAAACTCTATTTGAGGGTTTTACACTTTAAACGTTTATAATATTGTATTGCTAAATAATTACTAATATGTTTAGTAAGATATATGTAGCTTTACCCTCGTTATTTTTATTAGTTATTGAAGTTATTAACTTATTATTATTTTGCTTATTAATGTTTAAAAAACCCTTAAGTACGTCTATTTAGGCCCCCTTTTTACCGCTTACCTCTTTCAATTGTTTTTCATTATTATCTCTCTATCTCTACTGCTCAACAACTTCCTTTCCCTAACTTTGTTTTTTTAAATTCTTTTTATTTTTGAATTTATATTTTTTTTCTCCCTCTCTTCTTTCTGTTATAACTTTTGTTGTTTTACATTTTTTTTTTATTATTGATTTTTACCACTTTTAAGAAGGATAATGGAGACGCGTGGATGGACCGATTACACGTTACACATGTCAGTGGGATATTTGTGAAATGCTGGAAATTTGCTTTTACCTTGTTGTCCGAAGTTGAGAACAAAAAAAACCAGAATAAACTATTTACAACAAAAATCAAAGACAGATATACAATTTAACAAAACTTCAAACATATTTTTGTTTAATGATATGCCCTTAAAATAAAAAAAAGAAGAAAATGATGCACCCTTAATAAAATATTACATATTAAAAAAAATTCACTTGAATCAAGAAAAATCCCTCCACCAATAAATAATTAGACTAACTCTCCCCATATGTATAAATATAGATATAGACTTAATAAAAAAAAATTACATTAAATATTTGTTATTCATTACATATAATTTTATTTTAACCTTAATACAAATATCATTGACAATGATATTATATATATATATATATATATATATATATAAATCTATATATATATATATATATATATATATATATTCATTATTTAGTTGACCAATTCTAATAATAATTTAAGGATTTAAGTAAAATATAATTTAGTAATGTCAGAATTTAAATTTTTTGAGATGTCAAAAAAAAATTAAATTTTGAAATAACCCTTTGGGGTCGTAGAGTCAAAAATGCTAGCTATCCCATTAAAAAAATTAGCTATTACAAATTACAAAATTTACAAAATTCAGAAATTAATATACAAATCTTCTTTCAACACATACTTCCAAAAGTTTTGAGTTCTTTTTTTTAATAGCAACAGTTATTTATACATTGCCACTTTATATAAAAAATTTTATCGTACATTCATAGAACTGGTTTTAATTATTTTTTTCTTTGGCGAGCGATGCTATTTCGCCTTTAGTCGAACTAGTTCAAAACTGGTTTACGTGAAGGAAAGAATTTCATCCAGCCCTCATTGAAGTGATTAAAAGAAACACGTGGAGCACCATTTGTAACGCTTTTCTTATTTTCTTTTACAATTAAGAAATAAAAACCTTTTACGTATTTAACTCTTTTACTTTTAAGATTTCACTCTTTCTTGCACATGACGTGAGCGATTAGGAGCGTTTATATAAGCTCAATGTCAAGTCAAGGTCTATCTGCTAGACGGACCGGTTGAGGTAGCCTTATCTCGAAACAGCTGTGCCGTGGTTTATATGAAGCCCGCCATATAGGGTGAGTTTACGGTGCTAGCATTAGTGGAATGTTTAAATTTATGTGTTTTTTATTTTGTGACGTTACAGCTCTCCCTCCTCGAAAAACGGAGTTGGGTTTGAGTTTCAAAAGCAGCCAGAGGGGCATATCACAAACATTTTGTTTATCCAAGCTGCCGAAAGAAATTTGCTTCACAATATATAATGGAATTATACAAGAAGCACAAAATGAAACACACACTAAAACTAATCATAGTTAACCAACTGGTCAGTACACCTCAAAACTTTAATTAACAAATTACACAATACAAAAAAAATAAGTCGACTCGCTATGTCCTTTACAGAAAATTAAAATGCTCTAAAGCAAGTTTGTCTGTTGTCGTGTCTCTAGAATC
Source organism: Aphrophora alni (assembly GCA_963513935.1). Taxonomy (NCBI): domain Eukaryota; kingdom Metazoa; phylum Arthropoda; class Insecta; order Hemiptera; family Aphrophoridae; genus Aphrophora; species Aphrophora alni. The sequence goes on along the minus strand of OY740769.1, from coordinate 126,690,136 downwards.
GGAAGGTGATCAGTCTTCGGATCTTGCGACACAGACGAGATGTATGACATGTCATGACTTACGACACTATTTATTGGAAATGATTCCGGCGCCGGGAATTTATGTCATGTCAAGGAAATATAATAACTTTTAAGTGGCCAAACTCATCGTTTAATCGTTTAGTCCGCGTGAGCTTGAAGAAACAAGTGATGACATGCAATTTGCGCACAGACAAAACACAACTTAATAGATATAAGAGGTTCAGGTGGGGGTAAACACATTTAGCGCAGTTAGCTGAAACAGGGTAGCGTTCTGAAAAATGACTGACGGGTTCTGTAGTTTCTATGTGAGGCCTGTAGTTGTTCAACATGTGCCTTCTTCAGGAAGTCTCGGGAATGCTGGTAAGATAGGGCAACTGTGACTGGGGTTAGATATCAATGATGCGGAAGGGCCCTGACCACCTTGGCATCAGTTTGACACCTATCGCACAGCTCAGATTGTGCGTCTTACACCATACTAGATTGCCAATCTTGAATTGATATAGTCTACGGTTCTGGTTATAGACGCGCTCAGACTTTTGATGGGTTCGCAATATGTTGTTTTTGGCATTACGAAAGATGTTATGTAGATTGGTGTTGTCCCTGGGAAGAAGATCGTCGATATTCCAGTTTAAGCTGAGCGTGGTGTTGGGCATGAAATTAAACAAGGGTCTTAAAAGGAGATGTTCTTATAGTCTCGTGGGTTGCAAAACTAAAGGCTAGCTGTAGCCAAGATAGTGACTTGTCCTAAGAAGTTTAACTGACGGAATGGTATTCAATAAGTGCGGCTTTGAGATTTCTGTTCAAACGTTCCGCGTTATTCGGTTGAGGATGATAAGGTGACAGCTTTGTGTGTTTGATTCCAAGAGTAAAACAGTAGTTGCGGAACGAGTGTGATGTAAAACAGGTGGCATTATCAGATATTCTGATTTTAGGGAAGCGGAAATATTGGAAAATGTTTTGGCTTAAAGCCTTAATTATGTTGAAAGATGTGGCTTCCCTGACATTGCAAAGCCTGGTGAACTTAGAGAACTGGTCTACTGCGACCAGTATCATGGTATTGCCTGTAGTAGTTCGTAGTAGTTTATCAATATAATCTATGTGGATTTTCTCCATATGTCAAGTTGGGACAATCGACGACAAATAGCCTAATTTGGTATTTTGAGCGGGCTTGCTCACTGCACATATCTCACAACTTCGATCCTTTTGGGTGACATCTTTTGCGAGTGAAGGCGAGAAGAAAAACTCACTCGCTGCACTAAGGCCAGCAACAACTGAAATGTTTGGGACCTTGATCAGCTACTAATGGTAAAAATAATATATTAAGTTTTCTGATGGTTCTAACAATGCCAATTTAAAAAGTTATTTTTTCTAGTCATTTTTAATGGAAAAATAAAACATTCATATTGAAAAAGTTGAAGCTGATGAAAAATATATTTTATATTAGTTAAAACCTCCTAAAAGTAATTTAGTCAGACGATCTGTAGCTAAGTGTTACATTTAATCACAATAAAATCACACCTAGCTTGCATAATGTTTTAAATAATTGCAATTTGATATGTGTACATTTGTAGTAAACTTCATAGTATGACGTTTATAACCTGGACAACATACATGTCACATCTAGTATATTTAATTAAAGTATTTTTGTGTTAATTTATAAATTTCTTATTTCTTATTTAAATTCGTTATGTTTGTAAATAATTTTAATGTGTAAATAAAAACAGCCCAACTAGGCACAGAAGGCAACTTAATTTATTAACGAGATAAAAATCTCAGCATCTGATGGTGTACAAAAATAGATGTTCTGAAACTGTTGTGGAAGAATTATTGTAAGTTGAAGAAATTGCTGGGTTACTATTTACGATGAAATCTATAATCTATAATTCAGTTTTTTAGTAGGGGTAGGGGGTTGTCAATTAAATCCCACATAACTCTAAATCGGTTAAAGATAGAAAGTCCGGATTAACTATCAGTGCTTATGTAAATTCACGTGAAAAAACGAATAAAACTAATCCGTACTTTCTATCTCAAACCGTTTAAAAGTTATAAGGGATTTTAATAGAAACTCCTCCACTTTTTAAGAGAGGTCTACTAAATCACTTATAACTTTAAAACGGTTAGAGATAGAAAGTCCTGATTAGTTATATTAGTTTTTTCAAGTGAATTTACATAAACTACTGTAAGTTTCATAAATATATATTCATAACTTTAAAATTTCCTCACCAAAAAATCGACGTATTTGTCATAAATGAACCTCGATTATAATTATGTCTTTATATTTTTAAAATGAAAACCTAAAGTAGTTATGAATATATATTTATGAAACTTACATTAGTTATGTAAATTTACGTGTAAAACCGAATAAAACAAATCCGGACTTTCTATCTCAAACCGTTTTAGACTTATGAAGCGTTTAATAAACTCACCCAATTGACAAAATTTTTTTTTTAAAATTAATAATGTATTCTTATAGGAAATTAAAAAATAAAAACAATGAGACTATACTCGTCATTGTATCTGTTTTAGTTTTGTTGTTGAGTTTTGTAAGAGTTGTTTACGAACACCCCTTCTAGTTTGGCAGCCACGACCCTTCCCCTTCTATACCCTATTCCAACCGCCGTGACACCTAACGGATTAGGAGACCCTTACTCACACACACACAAAATCGCAGCTGGCCCGGCCGCTAGGTAGATGACTCATACACTGGGGCATCCAGTATGCAACGGCTGATTTGATCAAACACAAATTTTAATAAATTTATTTATTTGTTGCCGGGATTGGTAACTTACTTATAACATCGCATCGTCATTGGTAAATATGAAATATAGACACGCCCCTTACTATATACTATAAATGTTATCTGCATCCTCTCTCTGATTTAGTTTAAATTTTGCTTTGTAACTGTCACTGACGATGACGACATTGTCCTAGAAACGCGTCTGAAATAAAGTGTATATATTTTTAAGAACTATGTACGTTTAATCATTTCCTAATATTACGTTTCTCTCAAGTCAAGCTCAAGTGAATATTCACAGTTTTAAATCTCACCACACGAACATATATATTTACTCACAAGACGTGATTCAACAAGTTTGTAATGGATATAAAATTATCTGGATACAAAAAAGTTCAATCGTTATTAGACAATGTTACTAAATAGAAGATTACGTTTTTGAGAATATTTATAAGAAACCCGTTTTCTAATGTCTTTGCCAATGGCGATAAAGCTTTTTTATTTCAGTCCATTCGTCTATACTCAAATAAAAAATATATCATTCAGTGTACGTTCAGTGTATATTTTTGTTGTTTGTAATTGAACAATCGATAAAATTACTATTAAATCGTTAGTTATGATAAACGTTACATTAGGATAATCATAATAATTTTGTTTCTTCTGTGTGTTTTAATTATTTAAAATAGAAAGATTTTTGTTTCATCATATACATTATCGTAAAAATATCTATTGAAATTTTAATGAAACCGATAATAGTTTTTTTCTTTTTAGTTATATTAAATGTTGAGCTTGACTTATGAGAGAAATTATACAGTATAACAGACATACAGAACACAATTCTCACAAGAAATACGCCTAAGTATCAGACACGTTTCAACGACAAGGTCGTCCTCTTCAGTGATACACGAGCTACACCAATCAAACTATAACATACGTACGAAATCAATTGTTTCCTTTCAAATATATCTTAAGTGTTTTGATCTCTTCAAGTACTTTACGAGATTGCAATAATTGTTAAAATTAACGGCATCAGAATATTCAATGGCCTCCATACGTTGAAATATTTTATTTCACCAAATTTCCAACTTCTACTGTCCAACGATATTATTTTACTCTCCAAATAACATTTTTGGCAGTTATTTCCTATTTATTGGAATTTTCCAAGTTACAAATATGGATTTAAGGGTATCAAATTCATTGTACTCGTTTCTACTCATAAAATAACTTTTAGAATACTTAAATTAAACCCTTCATTAGCTTATATTACTGTAGTTGACAGCGATTTAAGCTAAACTACTATTAAGTTTAAACGGAATTAATTATTGAAGATATTCTTTTGTTACGTCATCAACATTGTTTTTCGGTTTCTGGAGACCACATGGAAGGTATCATTCCAGCATCATATTACTCTTTATATCACCAAACATTAAATAATTTTTTTATTAGATTATGATTAACCGCATCATATTCAGACCTTGCAAGTAGCCACATTACATATAGGTTTGTTTTCTAAATCATAATCTCCTTCTGGTGTTAGCATTAATACTTCACATTTAGGACCCCTTTTCCATCATTAGACCTGGTAATCTTATAAAGACCAAACTTGCCAATACTCGTTGTATTAATGTTTTATGTTGTAGTGATTCGAGAACTATTATCTTTTCAGCAAAAAAGTACTTCTCCTTTGTTGAAGAAAAATAATCTGTTCTAAATTTTCTCGAGTACCAACAGTTCTAAATCAAAAGGTTTTCTGTAATACATATTATCTAATAAAGCTCTCACTTCGCAATTTGTTGTAAAATAACATTCACTTCAGGGTGTAGAAAGAGATTTCAATCAAGTGTCAGAAGATACAGGAAAACTATCTTATGGTTGATTGAGATATCAAACTGAACATATCTCTCAACATATCCACTCCGCAGCAAACTATTCCCACCACACTTTTAACTCAAACCTTGTATTTATGTTTACCCGTCTAGAGTGGTATAGTGAAAGGACAAGAGTATTTTAACCCTATAAATAATATCTGCTTAGGAGGTCAATTTTAATTTTCCCGACAAATATGGGGTGGAACTCAGTCGGCACTTTGGGTAGGAACTCTTATTTCAATACTACTTATTATTATACTATATTCATCTCAATATTACATTTAATTATTCAATAAGCATACGCCTTTTTAATTATTATTTACAGCACACACCTAAGTGTAGGCATTGTAAGTACACTAAAGAATCTATTGTTTTTGCGGAAGAGAGACAAAAAAATAATAAAGTCGGCAATGCAGGATGGTTGAGAGCTGGCGAGTCGAAATCTGTGGCGACAGACCTTACACTCAGCGTCCCGTTGAAAACGTTGATCGGTTTTTGAAGATTACAAGAGGATAGTGGTGAACGTAAAACATGAACTCATACTTTTGCGATCATCGAATGAAGATGCGACGGAAATAAAACTCAAAATAACCAATATACAATGGATTTCACCTCATCTAACGGTGAAAGATGCATATAGATTGAATATTTTTTAAATATTTGAACGAGACAGTCCACGTACACGTCCTTTTCCGATCTTGGGATGTTTATGAATTTCCAACCCTCCCCCAAAAAAATCAACTTTCTTGGACTCTCAAAACAGCTATACATCTGGAAAAAACCACTATACGTTATTTTAGCTTTGCAAACGGATAAAAATAATCAGATAAAAAATACATACATAAAAAAATACATACATAAAATATACATTTCTGTTTGATACATGTAATAATACCAATGTAAAACTATACTTGAATTAACTATATTTTCCTACCACAATTTGTACGGTGACTTGTCGACCATGTACGATATGTACACGAGATTTCAACAGTCTTATTACATGTGTGATGAATCTCCGTGACTCAATTAACCAAGTTTACGAATAAAGCCCCGATCTTTGTAATCGACTGTTCCAAAGAGAATGATTCCATTAAATCTGGACCAGTGGATGTGCGTCTAGACATCGAATCAAGTGAAAATATACCTTCAAATAGTACAGCCTATTTTAATATTCTACACGACTCGCAAATCGTGTACATTCTCCTTTCGGAAATAATTAAAAAGTAGTGGATTGAAGAATAGCTGAACGAGTGTTTTCCTTTCCAATACTGTGAAGATGGAGATAATGACATGGTAATATAGTATCAAATCAATATCCAAAACGAACCACGATTACATGAGTTTCCCCTCGTACAAATCGATACGAAATTTGACAAAGATTGAACTAAAATTACGCGAGATTTTCAACAAAAAATCATATGTTGTGTTGGTGGTGAGAGGACGGTGTGTACACGGAACATTCAAGACCATGGAGTCGAGCGGGATATACGTGGAGCGAGCTGTTACCAAGCGTCAGGTACCGCCTAATCTACCTTTGGGGATTTTTCTTAAATCAGTTCCTTTCATAAATATCGAGTGTACTAAATTCATCGCAACCAGATTATTCCAACACACGGGCTTCGGTCTCGGCCTTTTGAGTACAAGCAGAAAAACAATTTAGTTTCTTCAATCATCAATTGCTTGACGAAATATCAGTATATCGAAAAAACGATAACGGCTGCTCTCAACAAGGGAACATGTACATTCAATCTGACATTCGGTGAGGTTATAGTGCGAAATATTTTTGGCAAACGGTAAGTCCAATTGTACGACGGGCAGCACTCTATGACCTTGAACGGTGACGAATGGAAACTACTAGAGGACAGTATACCACTCGTGTCTAAACGTGTCACCGGCATATCTGACCAGCATCTTTAAGTAGCATGTGTTACACTCTGGCTTGGGCGTAAAAAGCCCGTATGGATGATTGATTGAAGGTCCCTGGAGTCAAGTTAGTAATCTCGTAAACATGAGTGAAGATCACCGGCGCAGGCTAAAGACTCAATATTTTTTGAAGGAATGGCAAAGAGTCAAAACGTAAGAACAAAAAGGCATAAAAATAAAAACACAGAACAAAAAACAGAAAAAAACAGTTTGGGGACCACAATTTTGTAATGAAGATTTGGTCACAGGGAATAGCATTTTATAGAAGTTATTTGAACAATGGGCCTTCAGCTTACCTCCAGCATGTCATATGGACACGATAAATGGCTTCCGTGTGACAGTTTTAACAATTAAGCAAAACACAAATATATAAAATGCGTAATGATTTGATTAAAATATTACACAAATAAAAAAATAGGTTCATTTATAATTCTGATGGTGTTTAAAAAAATTATATCTTTATTTATTACTTCTTATGAGAGATAACAACTAATTATCATTTATTAAACACTTTGTGATGTTCCTACAAAATTTAAACGTCACTAAGAAAAACCTGGAGTATATAAAAATAAGTTCAAAGATAACGGGATGATATATTTCATTGAACTAAGAGAGTCAAATTGTACACTTAATAAATAATCAATAGAGTTAGAATGTAAAATAATCAATAGAGTTAGAATGTAAAATAATCAATAGAGTTAGAATGTAAAATAATCAATAGAGTTAGAATGTAAAATAATCAATAACAAAGTGAGTAAATGTATTAGGAAACAGCTAAAGGGATAAAATTGTTTGAACTAAATACAAAACAATTGAGTTAGTTGATTTTTAAAATTGTTTAAAAAGTTTGTTACCTCTAAAACAATGCTATTTTTATTTTAAATACATAAGGCAAAACAAAAATGAAATATCACTTATAATTTCGCAAACAACAATTTATTGCTACAGCTGTTTCGCCGTTAGGCATCGTCAAACAACTAAGAACTAAAAACTAAAATACAGGTCAACTTAACACTAAAATCTAGGAATGAAGTTGGGGATGAAAGCAAAGGTGGGGCAATGACCTGGTATTACCTGAAAGGGACATGGATAAGAGAAAGTTTTCAAACAATAGGTTTTAACAAAGGGGATGGGAAGGGCCTGGGATACCAGGTCATTGCCCCACCTCTGCTTTCATCCCCACCTTCATTCCTAGATGTTAGTGTTAAGTTGACCTGTATTTTAGTTTTTAGTTCTTATTTGTCTGACGATGCCTAACGGCGAAACAGCTGTAGCAATAAATTGTTGTTTGTGAAATTATAAGTGCTTTTTCATTTTTGTTTTGCCTTATTATGGAATTTCACCGAGTACCGACTGTAGTCACACTCAATATTTTAAATACATTTTAACCCACATACATGTATAACAGTAGATAAATGGGCTCTTAGTGCAGTTGATGACTAACATATTTTTTTAAACAATGGCATTAATGGAATAGAGTATGGTCATTATTTGTTTAAAAAATCCCACTTTTTCAATAATAATATTAAACATTATAAGTAATGTATATAATATATAGGCGTAATCAATATATTGGTTGTATGTTTCGTATATTACTTATTCTATCCTACAATTAAAACTTTAATTTAAAATTAAAATAACAAAATGTATTAGTTGATAAATTTAAATATATGTTTTTATTCCTGAAATTCAAGAGGTGTATTGAATATGGACATCGTGAATGATCGCACAGTGTTCCAGTGTTAGTTGGATAATCAACTGTAGTTTAACGTTTAACTGTTATATCTATTAATCAATCTTTAGTGTATAAACTTGTTTAGAACTGTCAATCACAAAATGGTGTACTTTCTGAATAAAAACAGTTTTATAATAAAGTGTTGTACGGTCTAACTTTCTTGATAATATTATGATTGAATATGTTGTAATGTAGCGCATTTCTAATTTTATTTTTTGCTTTAGTAAGGATTTTTAACTAGATAATATATTGAATTTAACTGTAGTATAATTGTTTTAATATTTCAGATTACAACTGTGCAACTACAGTCTTAACTCAGTCTTCTTTACCCTTTTGAAAAACCAATAATTACGTAATTTTTTGGTTGGGTCCTCATCCAATTATAAATGCTATTATCAATGAGAAAATCAATAACTTTGTGAACACAAACGTCCTTGTAAAATAGGACAAACCTTAGTAGTTTGTGGAGATAACTGGGTATTAGATAAAGTTGTTACCTTATTCTTTTGAGATGTTATTTTGCAATGAATGATTCCATTTATTGGTTGATTTATCATGAACAAAATGCTCTGCAATTTGTGATGAATATAAACAATTTTACAATTGCAAATTTATCTTGTAAAGTAAAAAATAAACCATTATTATTTTATTTTGCATGCAAATGCTTGATTTCATTCTTTAATCATATTAATTCTTGTATGTGCTTATTGCTTTGAGCTGCCGATGAAGAATTATTAATAACTTTTACTTGTTTGTATTATGATATTACCAGGTTCTCAAACTTAGTTTGTTGAATTTAATATATTAGTTTGTATTAAAAACATTAAGTTTGAAATTTTTGTAAATGTATGCTAAGACTTTCTTAAAGTATTATTATTTTAGCCACCATTATTATCTATAATAAATACAATAATGTTATAAAAACGACATATTATTTCCCGCCTAGAAATTCCTTTTTTGGTAATCTTACATTACCAATTTCAGTGGTCTAGGACGCCATCATGAGATCTATACTCAAGTAAAGTTCTTAAAAACACAATTTATAGAACCATATTTTTTTTTTATTTTTCCAACTTAGAGCCAATAATATAGCATATTGTAGTGAATGAGATGAAAAAAGTTTGTGATTTATTAATCTTGAGTGTTGTTGTTTTGTTACTTCATTTATGTCATGGAAAAACATATTTTACACCATACTAGTGCTCATGTGGGGCAAATTAAAATCGCAATTCTCTCAATTGTGTTTTAGTGAGCTTTACTTGAATATATATGTGATGATGGCTACCTAGACTGCTGAAACGGTAATCTGAGAATAACAATAAAATGATTGTTAGACGGAAAATAGAAGGTAACAGTTGCGTCAGAGAGCGGTAAGGTAACATATCGGCGGCCTTCAATATATGTGTTCAACATGACATCCATAATAAAGAGTAGTGCTGGAACTCTACGAGAAGTGGAGAATCCAGAGCGAGGAGAAGAGCGTGGTGGTGATGCTAAAAGGCGGCGGTCTTGAACCCAGGGGAGGCATGTCCGTGACGTGAGTATAGTGAGGTTTTGAAGAGGCGAAGCGAAGAGAAGTTAGGTGAGTAGAGTTAAGAGTGTTGAATAGTGTCTTCTGTCAGCAGCTTAAAGAGCTTGACGACAGGTCGACGAAGAGTTCCCGAAGACGTCTAAAGAGTCACGACTCTGGTGATGCCATCCTTTCCAGGGTGTGTTTCCAGAATCCTACACATGGGCAATTGTGGTCGTGGATGGCCGGCTTGTAGGTTTTCCAATCATGAAGTCCATGAAGTCCATGGAATACGTTGGGTATTCCATACTCCAGCGTTTCCAGAGCCTCCGGGTGAAGGATTGTATGAGCTGCCAATGTTTCAGTCGGTTGGATGGAACTTGTGACACATCCTCTTCTGGAAGGGAGACGAGAGGAGCTCCGGTCAAGAATTGTCCAAGAGTCAGAGCGTTAAATTCAGAAGGATCGTTGTGGAGCGCGGTGAGAGGCCGAGAGTTCAGGATAGCCTCTACGTTAGTGGTGAGCGTGACGAAATACATCAGGTGAAGAATTTGCTTCCCGATGACCCGAGTGAGGTCGAACTCAGAGCTTTTTACCGCGCTCTCCCATAATCCGCCTTGGTGGGGTGCCGCTGGAGGCAGGAAGTGGAATTTGATATTCCGAGTAGCAGTAAAGTTGAGTACGCATTCCTTGAAATTTGGTAAATTTTTATATGCAATATAAGCTGTGTGAAGCTTTGATGCAGCACCTTTGAAATTAGTGCCGCGATCGCAATATATATCAGAGCACAGACCTCTCCGGTTGATGAAGCGGGTGAGGTCCCCAGAATGAACATATGGTGGATTCTGTAAGTAGAGAATTAAGAAAAGTCAATATTATTAAAAATAAGTAAAAGTAATTCAATTTTATTGAAATCAACAAGTGAATTTAGCGTAAGAAATATTAGGTTGTAGGAATAATTAATTGTGTTTAATAATTTGGAAAATTATTATATTTTTATGTTAGCTAATTAAGTATTAAGAATAAGTAAAATTCCCTTTGATAAATCATTTTATCAAATTTAATTAACTTTGATAAGAAAATTAATAATAAAATAAAATTGCAAACCCAACTTTGAAAAAGGAATATCTAGACATGATTACTGAATATAATGGCGAACCGACAATGTTGAGTCGATTTATTTCAATTTGTGACAAAGTTGTTTCAAAATTTTATGTACAAGATAATCCAGAAGATTTTCAAAATGAATATTTATATTCATCAATTTTGGCTAAGATAAAAGGGCAAGCTCTATTATGTAGTTGTAAGTTCTAATACGTATTCTTGGATAGATGTTAGAAAAACCCCGTTAAATACTTACTTAGATAAAAGGGATTGTTTCACCTTAAACTTGGAAATGGCAGAAATAAACAAGAATTTAATAAATCTCTGATTACATTTTATGAGAAAATTCAGAAAATGCTAAATTTTCAAATAGCTTTCTTTAAAAATAAGGAACCCGTTACTAGTGATGTGTTATGTACATAAATACAGAAATTAGCGTTAAGAGTTTTATTAAAAGGATTGCAAGAACCCTTAGGTTCCCTGATGCGAACCAAAAATCCGAAGGATTTGGAGGAAGCGTTAAACATGCTGACAAACGATTTTCATTTTAAAAATAATAAATGATATCAGAATAATAAACCACAAATTAGTAGGCCGATACAAGTACAAAACCCTATTAAGAATAAAATGTATCAACCAAACCACCAGTTTATCAAAACCAAAATCAAAATCACAATCCGTAATTCAATAAACCGTATCAACCATTTTCACAGAGACCTTAATTTCAATAAAAAACACATATCCACCCAAATCAACCTTATAAACAACCCCAATGAGTATCTCAACCGAACAGATAACTAATGCAATGAGAAATCCAAAATTGTTTAATTTATGGGAAAACCAACAGAGGAAATAAATGATGGAAATTTTAATGAATTCAATTTAAATGAAGGAAATTACGGACAGGAATGCGATTCGAAAATCCTTGATAATTTTCAAGAAGAATATCTAAAACTTTTCTATTAAGTAGTCCAGAAGAAGACGTAGAATATTTTTTAGAGAATGCCAGATTACCATTAAATTTAGGATAATGAATATCCGAGTTGAAAATAATGAACTATATTTTCTTGACCCAGCAACCAATTTAAATCTTGATCGACACCGGAGCACTAAATAATTTATTAATAAACAAATAGCAATGTAATTATATAAACATACTTAAAAAAAAAATTAAAATTTTTTGAAGTGTCGACAGGACATGGCGTGTCTAAGGAAAAATATAGTTGTGAATGACCGTTAGTAGGAAAAAGGAAAAAAAATCTATTTGATTTTCACAAAGACTTTGATTTATTATTAGGTCTAGATAATCTGAAAGACTTAAAGTTAAAATTGGATTTTATTAAAAATAAATTATGGACTTTGGATAAACAAATTCAAATTTCATATTTTAACACGGAAGAATTGTAGGACAAACAAAAAACTAATTTTAGTGATAATAATAATAATGGCAAACTAATTAAGCAGAAGATTGATAGCTATACGATATGTGCTCAAAACAAACAGATAGTTAAATTTAAAGTAAAACATATGCGGAATGGGCAGGGAATAATATCCCATTGATATTTTAATGAACTGGAAATACCACAATGTATTGTAACTGTAAAAGATGGCGAAGCTCTATGTCCCATAATAAATAATTCAATGGAAGACGTGGAATTTGCATCAAAACCGATAGTAATTGAACCTTTGGAAAATTTCGAAATAACTAGTAATTACAAGAAGAACCCATGTTCAATCAATTATATAACTCCATAAACTATAAGAAAAATAATAAATTCGATTTGAGTAAGATTAGGACAAATCATATGAATTCAGAAGAAAAAGCCGAAGTTACAAAATTTGATTAAAATATCAAGACATTTTTCATGTTGAAGGAAATAATTTAACTTTCACGAATCAAATAAAACTTGTAATTAGAACAACAGATGAAATTCCAATTTAGACTAGAAATTAATTTAAGGTATCCAGAAATCTATAAGAAAGAAATTAGTAATCAAATTCAGGAGCTGTTAAACCAAAAAAATAATACAACCATCTAAATCCCCATGGAATATTCCAGTTTGGATAGTCCCAAAATAACCTGATGCTTCAAGAAAACGAAAATTTCGATTAGTGAATGACTTTAGTGGTTTAAATTCAAAAAACTATTGATGACAGATTTCTCCTGCCAAATATTATGGACATTCTAGATAAACTAGGAAGGTCCCTACTTTACGACCCTTGATTTAGCTACTGGTTTTCTCCAGGTGGAAATGAATCCGGGGTAGTATAGAGAAAACAGCTTTTTCTACCAAAATCGGACATTATGATTTTGAGGATACCAATGGGCTTATTAAAATTCATCACCATGTATTTCAAAATTTTTTAAAAATTAACAGTTATGTTTGATTAAAAATATTATAAAATTATTAGATGTAACTGCTCCGCAGGAAGTTTTAGAAATAATAAACAATTATCATGTGAGTAAAATTAATCATAGAGGTATTATGGAAACTTATAACCAAATCAAACGAAAATATTATTGGCCTTGTATAAAGACTAGCATTCAAGATTTCATCAACACCTGTGAAGTTTGTTTAATATCAAAGTATGAGTTTGAATGTTGAATGAGTTTGAATGTTGAACTATCAGAAACCCCCACGTCTAGCAAGCCGCTAGAAGTGCTATCAATTGATATTGTGACATTTGATAGGGCTAAGTTTATTACTGTGATAGACACGTTCTCTAGACACCTACAAATGTACAGAATTGTAAGCCAACACGCAATAGAGATAAGCAATAAGCTCATTGAGCACTTTAGCAACTTTAGTGCTTCAAGTATTATCATTTGCGATAACGGAACGGAATTTAATAATAAGTTAATCCAAGAACTAATGGAATTACATAAAATCAAAATTCATTACACCAGCAATCCATTGGATTATGCGAAAGAGTATATTCCACAAGAACACATTAGGCTTTTGAATAATCAACCAGAATTTAAAAATGAGACTATTAATTACAAAAAAAGAGTTAAAGAAGCTGTAATTGCCTATAATAATTCCATTCATTCTCTAACAAAACTAACACCGGTTGAAGTAATATTTGGACACATAAATACGAACTCAATTGTAGATATATATTTTAAAGTAAAATTATGAGTGATTATATGGATTCCCATAAAGAAAAAACCAAGAAACTATATGAACATATTAGGGAAATAAATTTGAAGACAAAAGGAAATATTTTACAGAAGAGGAACAAAACTCGAGAACAACTTCCAGAAATTCCAGAAGAAGTTTACGTAAAAACTGTGCAAAAGCAGAGTAAGACGAAAAATCGCTATAACAAGGAAGAAATTTCATCAATTAATCCTGCAAGGAAGACAGCAAAAATTAAAAAACGGCATCATAATACAAAGGAATAGACTCACTTATCTAACTTCAAGAGACCGCGGAGGTTAAAACGAGAAATCCTGATAAGTATTAAACAAGTAGATAATATTGATAAGTATTATAATAATGTAATAGATTATTTTTATAAACATTGTAAAACTTTTAATTCAAGTGCCCATCAAAGTTCATACAACAAAATAGACTCAGTACAGATAATGGTAATAATGTAAGAGACATGATTAATTATATAAAATATGTTAACCATACTAGAGATACACTAAAAGAAAACATGGAAATAATTTCATTTAAAAAGGGTAGAAATAAAAGAGGACTTATTAATGGGTTAGTATCCGTTGTAAAATTTATTACAGGGAATTTAGACTCCTATGATGGAGAAAAAATATTGAATAAATTCCAAAATAATCAAAGAAATATTTTAGATCAATTTGAATCACAGTATTCAATTAGTGTAAATATCACTGAAGAATTTATTAAAACTATTGTAATAATTGGAAATAACTTTGAAGAACTACAAAATAAATTATTAATTGTAAATGAAAAGATCAGTGATTATATAAAAATTGAACATGTCAGAAATATCCTAAACCAGTTAAATATTGTATATGACACCATGTTACAATTAATTAAAGATATTGAAACCTCATTAACATTTTGTAATTTAGGTACTTTACACCCAAGCGTGATTTCAACGAAAGGATTGTATGAGGTGATCAGTAAGATAACAAACCATTATTAGAATAAATTACCTATTGAAGTAAAATTAGAAAAGATGTGGGAAATTGAGAAACTGTTAGAGGTTAACTGTAAAATTAGCTGTAAGGAAATTGTATATATTTTGTTAATTTACCTATTGTTGGCCCAATGGAATAGAGATTGTACAAATTGAACTCTGTACCTACGATATACAAATCTACTTATATAATTATGATAACTAAAGTTCAATATATGTTAGTTTATAAGACAATGTCAAATAACATATTATTAGGTCTTAAGGAGCAGTGTATTAGTAACATTCACAAAATCCACATATGTTCATTCTCTCAAGTGACTTTTCAAAACTTTACCTGTGAACAATCACTGAGTGTACTCAGCCTGATGAGGACGACTGTGTTGACGAAACAATGGTCTCTGTCAAATGTACGTGTTTATTGTTGTGTAATAACACCTGTTTCACTGAGTGTACTCAGCCTGGTGAGGACGACTGTGTTGACGAAACAGTTGTTCCTGTCAAATGTACGTCTATCTTGTTGTGTAATAACACCTCTTTCGCTGAGTGTACTCAGCCTGATAAGGACAACTGTGTTGACTAAACAATTGTCTCTGTCAAATGTACGTGTATATTGTTGTGTAATAACACCTGTTTCACTAAGTGTACTCAGCCTGGTGAGGACGACTGTGTTGACGAAACAATTGTCACTGTCAAATGTACGTGTACATTGTTGTGTAATAACACCTGTTTCACTAAGTGTACTCAGCCTGGTGAGGACAACTGTGTTGACTAAACAATTGTCTCTGTCAAATGTACGTGTATATTGTTGTGTAATAACACCTGTTTCACTAAGTGTACTCAACCTGGTGAGGACGACTGTGTTGACGAAACAATTGTCACTGTCAAATGTACGTGTATATTGTTGAATAATAACACCTGTTTCACTTAGTCTATTCAGCCTGATAAGGACAACTGTTTTGACGAAATATGTATAGACTGTGCTCTATCTGCAGAAGCTCTTATAATATAATTCAGTGTAAAGAGTTTGAAATATGTACAGATACTGCCACTTATTTGTGCCATTTTTTTAAGTAAGAACCGTTTTTGAATGGGGTAACAGCAATATTATTTATGAACATAAATTGTATCAAAAACTTAAGTATGAGCATATTTTAACTTTTCTACATAGTCACCAAGAATATCTAATCATTTGTTAAGTAGTGGCACTAGCTTTTGGATTCCCTCATTATAAAACTCTGCCGCCTGAGCATTTAACCATTTAGTAGCAGTTTCTTTCAACATATCATCATTTTCAAATAGTATTCCACCAAGATATTCTTTGAGTTTAAGAAACACATAAAAGTTTGATGGTGTCAGGTCAAGGCTGTAGGAGGGATGGTCCAGTAATTCCCATCGAAAGTTGGCCAGTTAAGTCTTAGTCATTGCTGCAGCGTGAGGCCGAGCGTTATCGTGAAGCAGAACGACGCCGCTAGACAGTAGTCTCCGCCGGCAGTTTTGAATAGCGTGCATAAGCTTGGTTAGTGTTTCGCAATATTATTATCTCTCAACATTTATGGTCATTTCTCTTGGCAGAAAGTCAATCAGAAGAACGCCTTTCCGATCCCGAAAGACCGTGGCCATGATTTTCCGTGTTGAATGTTCTTGTTTGAATTTTCGTGATTTCGTCGGTGAATTTGAGAGATGCCATTCACTGGGTTGACGTTTAGTCTCTGGAGTGCAGTATGCTACCCACGTTTCATCACCGTTAACAATATGATTCAAGAACTCATCAGCACTGTTGTCGTAGCGCTCCAAATATGACAAAGCATGTGCCAAACGCTTCTTTTTTTGTTCTTCTGTCAACATTTTTGGCACCCATCTCGTACATTTTTTTTTGTAATGCAGTTTGTCGGAAACAATGTGATAAACCACCGATCTTGAAATTAGTGGAAATTTCTCATGAAGCTTGTCTATCGTAAAGCGCCGGTTTTGGCGAATTTCCTCATCATTTTTTTTTTGTCAAGTCTTCATCAATGACAGTTGGTCACTCATATCGTTCTTCATCATGAAGATTTGTTCTTCCTTTATTGAAAAGCCTAAACTATTCACGCATATTTACTGTCATTCATTACACCTTCATCATAAACTTCAACAAGCTGCCGGTGAATTTCGGCGGGACGAACTTGTTTTGCGTTTAAAAACCGAATAACTGAGCGCACTTCAAAATCGGCGGGTTTATTGATTAACATGGCGACAAACAAGCAGTGTTACGATAAAACCAACAGTGGCAGAGACATGAAATCAACTGACTGCATAGTTGGGGACTGGGCAAGAGTGACTAACCTTGAGCGGGCGTCACGTGACAGCCTGTGGGGTTTCTATACCCAAACGGTTCTTACTTAAAAAATGACCTCTCGTAAAACACAGACTTAATTCAAAACATTTAATACTTAATGGATTGAATCACAACACAATTTAGTGATATTGTTAAAAATATATTCCCCCCACACACATTTACAGTAATTTCAAAGACAAATGAAAATTATAGATATACACTTTTTAGTACTTTGTACAAAGAATGGGTTTAACAATAAACAGAACCTATTTACCAGTTAATAACTAGAACGCCTTATTCACTTATGTTGTTTTGTCTTTTTAAAACACAATGAGTTTATATTTCACACACAAAAGATTAGAACGATCAATGATTTCTTGTAATTCTGTTTGCGCTGACATTACTTTTTAACCATTCATTTTTTTTCTCCATTAGGGTAATTCAAACATTTGTTCATGTCAAGCAAATATGATAATTAGATACCTTAGCAAGATAGTTTCAAATCCTGAATCTGGAACAATTGTGATAAGAGACAAAATCACAACAATTATCTGAAAACCGAAAATGCTTTATAAATCGTCTCTTTGTATTTATATAAATAAACACAAAGGCCACTTTTTCATTTCTAAAATATTAAAAAAAAATAATAATAAATAAATAACGATTCATAAACCATTTCTGAAGTAACACCTTAAATCACCTTTCCTTGAATAACGTAGTTATAATTATTATTTTTATATAATATTTAAATTTACATTCCAACTAACAATGCATATTACACACAATTATTTTAGTTTAAGTTAAAGTAATTGACTCATGAAATAATTGTAAAATTCTACATAACATTTTGAACTCACCAAACATCCTTACGATTTAATTTAAGATTTGTTTGTACAGTCACTGGTCAAGAGCGTCACTATTTCCCATTTATTTAACTTAAACACAGTTGTTTCAAGCACAATGTAAATAAACCCATTGGTTATGTAATTTATACTAAATAAATTTGCTATATACTAGTATTTATACATATCACCACCAAGTAATATCCCCTCTACTAATTCCGACTTGTTTTTGTTCTATTGATGTATACATAAGGTATAATTTTATTAATATTTTTTGGAATTGTCTCATATTTGTTAATAACGTACGTTTAGTCTAAATGACATGTTCTTTATAATGTTTTACGTTGTTCTGTATTAATACAGCCGACCCTCCTCTATCTTTATCAGAGAGATGAAATGTGTGATAAAAGTAATAATCTCTTATCTCAACACGTGATTCTATTATAAAATATGTCTCCGGGTTTATGCATATGAATGATTTCGATATGCTTAAATATTTCTAATATGCTTTAGACTCATTTTCAACTAACTTTATTCATACTTCCATATCTGATATTTGTAGCTGAGATCGAACAGCTACCTACCTTCTGCAATTACTCTGAGGTACATTAGTAATTGGACAGCTCCCATAAATAGCCTTGTGCTCTCCATCGCAGTTAGTACATTTTGCTGGGTGATTATTGCTACCGTACAATTATTAGTTGAGTGTCTACCGGCACTCTTCACACAGACGTAGCCTCTTTTTCAATAATGCTGACTGTAACCAGCATTATATACTATCATTATCATATTACTATCATATCATATATTACTATCATTATCAAAAAATATTAAAATGGAATTCCAAACTTCCTTGTTCAACGCTTTCTATTGTTATGAACAGTTTTTATTTATGGAGTTTGCAACTTAATAACTAATTTTGAAACAAGTCGTTCATGATATCTGTTTCACTACATAACGATTCCATTAGCTTGCTACGATTTATATAGGTCGGGAAGATTTATCCTAACTATAATATCTGTACGATAATGTACGGGATTTTGTTATGTATTTCTATGTGAAAAAATACTGAAATTTTTCCGGAGGACCAATCAGTGACAATTCAAAACATAAATTCTGCATATAGAATAATTACAATATATGATTAACAATTGTAGGTTTGTACTTGCGTGATTGTCTGAAAGTCTGTTCTGAGACGTCTCGTTAGATGGGCGCACTGTAAGACACTTAGAAATTTCTTTTAGTTTCATACCAAAACATTAAAATAATTATACAAACCACAATCTCACACATTGCACAATCCACATACAGAAAACTAGAACTGCACTGATGATAGAAAAATATGATGGTAAATTGGAACTGGAACAATATATATATATAAACTTGTCAGTTGCTGGTGAAATTCATCATGACGTTGACGACTTACGGAGTAGGAATCTGGGGCCAAACTGAAACGTAATGAAGCCAGCTTGACAAGGGTAGGAAAATGACACCTTTCAAGAACCAATCAGAATTCAATTTCTGAAGGACAATATCGGATGATACATGGGGTGATGTGATGACGTAACATTGTGTACGTGACATTTCGCAGGTAAATTATAGGATGCAGGTGTTAACAACAATACAGGCAAATTAGAGCGTTGTTGCCAAATTTTGTACACCCACGATTTCATACCTGACAAGAGAAAAAAGCTTTGTCATACTGGAAGTCTGGCAAGGATGTGCGCTATTGTTTAATATTATTACATTGAACGAATAACAGGAAGAACAATCGTCGCTATGCGAATTGAAGGTTTTTTAGAAATATCATTTATACATTTTGTTAGTTGGACTTGAATACATTATTTTCTTCTTGTTTTTAATCAAAACAAAAGGGTTAATAAAATGACGTAATATTTAAGCAACAATATCACTTTAAGTACACTATCAGTTGTATTTATCTTCCAGGATATATTATTTAGGTATGTATACCTGCATAATTTATTTGTTGCCTCAAATACTAAAATCATTAGATTACCAAACATTTTTACTCCAGGAGATATATTGGAAATGACACATGAAAATTGCTTTTTTCACTCAAGTCTATCTTAACAGTAGCTGAAAATGAACATAGTATTTGAGGTGACTTCGTTGGAGTAATTTACGGCCTGGTAGGAGTAGGGTTTTTGAATTAGTCAGTTTCGCTTTTTATACTCATTTCCATCCTTTTGTAACCAACCAAGTTCTCTTTCAAGTTACTCTTCATTTTACAATAATATTTCTCATTAGGGAGATTGTGTACTATCAATTAATAATTTATTTCATCATTCAATGTTGTAATATGCTCTTTCAGATTTTTTTCTTCAAATTCAGTCCTTGCTTCCTTTTCATTTATCATATAGATTGTTTGACATTGTTTTTATTTGTTATATTTTTTAACTTAACATTCTTCTTGTGAAACTCTATTAAATTGATTTCTTTGAGTTTTGTCTGCTATTGGTAACTCTCCTTAATAGTGAATTCTTCTTAAATATATCTCCTCCGGGTATGATTAGCCTCCCCCCCAAAATCAATGATGGCGACTTAAGCAGAGGTTAGATTTTATTATCCTCTATGACCATGACCAGACTGTTATCTGTTAGAATGCATTCCGTTTTGGTTTTCTACATTGCAATAAACGTTCAAGATTTTGAGACGAAGTTCATCGGTCTCGTCCAATGTTTTAATAAATCCTCTTCCGCCTCCAGAGCCGTTGTCTGGTTTTAATACATTAAAGCTAAATGATAGGCCCCCGGCTTGTGACTGGTACAATGAAGTTGTTTTCAGAAGTGTTTTTAAATTTTTTTTTATTTCGCAATTTTATTTCTCAACTATTGTTTACGACGATATATTCCACTTCCTGTATTTTCTACGAAGCTCATTTTTTTCTTTCTTGTTTTAAAGGAGATTTAGATACTTTAAAACTATTTTCTAGTGAAAATTATCCTTTTCAAGCCATAAATCTTCTACCACAGTATCCAAAAACGAGCCTAGAAGTGGATGTTGATTTAAAATGTTTATTAATTCCTAATATGATACCTTTATTGTTCTTATAGGTATAGGTCCGCCCAGTGTATTTTATTTCCTCGTTACCACTTATATACAAAATATGAGAAATGTGCAACTATCTGCCAGCTGTGATGAAGAACGGGGTAAAATAATTAAATTTGAACTAATTGCTATAATATAAATACGATACAACATAACCCTTTGTAATACATTTCATAAAACACTAATTGTCAACTATAATATTATTATAGGATCAAATAAAGCACTGAAGCTAACGTTTCAAAAAAATATTAACAGTAAGCTACAATTGTTTCGCTTTATGTCATCGTCGGGAATATATATTATTCAATCAATACAGAGGCCCTAACGGAATCGTTACGTAATTAATTAGAATCGAATTCAATTATTTGATACATTCTTCTAGATCTCCTATATTCTCATAATATCTGTTATATTAGAAATTCAATTTTTACTTATTTTCAATGGTGTACTAGATAGCAGTCAGCCTCAACATTTCCAAGTATATTTATAAAACTTTTAATTCCAAAGTTTCGAAGTCTTCAACCTGTTATAATAATGCAAATAAAAAAAAGCGTAACTGCGATAATATTTTGAGTTGGATTTAAAATAATTGAACTTAAACTGTTTATCAGAAGAATAGGTGAAATGAAATCATGAGTTGCATTGATGAAAATAAAATGAAAGTGGTATTTACGAATTGACCATATCCATATTCTACAATCATTGATATGGTTCATATATGACTTTCATACACAGGAATAGACAATAGAGTTACTTGTATAAATTGTAAATTTGTAATCAATACTTGGAAATAAGATAAGGAACCGTAACAATACTAACCTAACTGTAAAAACGGAAGTGTCTATGTAAATTGTTTTATAAGTTTTTTTAATCTTACGTATAATCTATTTCTCAATGCAAGAGGTACACTCCCTTCTTTAGAATAACACACCCGTATATATCCTATGCCATCACAGCTATCCGTCACGTTTTTGTATCACGGTAGTACTGTTTAGATTTCAAGGGGGGGACTTTAGGCAAAAGTGATATACAAATTAAAACTTCTAATACATACTTCTAAGTACGTACACACTTTGAAAGATTTAAATTGCACGTGTTTGTCAAGTGACATACGTTAAATTTATTCAGATCAGCTTTAAATTCCTAGCAAATACTTTTAATAGGTGCAATGGCTGACAATTGATGAATAATAATTTTTATTATATATATACTATTCGTATCTGTCAAATGTAGTCTTTATTTTATTTTAACTTTACCTTCTCGTGGCTACATGTTTCGCTGCCACAGGCAGCATCATCAGGCCAGCTGTTATGTCCATTAAACACTTATAAATACACAACACTTGTAACACATATTTTTATACATTTTTTGTACACGTCATATAATAAATAAATTATGTTCAACATTGTTACACTTTTGAGGTACGTCCTTATGGTTTATTTCTTCTAAAACTGAAACAGTTAAATTTTATGTTAAACTAAAACAAAACATAAAATATGTGTTACAAGTGTTGTGTGTTTATAAGTGTTTGATGGACATAACAGCTGGCCTGATGATGCTGCCTGTGGCAGCGAAACATGTAGCCACGAGAAGGTAAAGTTAAAATAAAATAAAGACTACATTTGACAGATACGAATAGTATATATATAATAAAATATATGTAGTTCTAGGGCTGTTCAACAATGAATATAATAATTTTTAATTTCATAAAGTTAGGGCTAGGTTACGTGGGGAGGGGGTGTCATGTTTTCAATTGGCTAGTATGCTTGGCATCCACCGGAGCCATAACCCACATTATGTCCTTTATTTTATATTTCTCCAACAAAAATATATACAAAATATTTGTATCCAATGTTTGTCAGTTATGCTTTTTAAAATTTTCATTAATATTTTACAACTCCTAAGAACAGCACATAAAATTGTATTGTTTAAAGTGTTAACTGAATAGCTTACTTAAAATAATTTACTAATATATACATTTTATTTTATTTTTCAGATTGATCTTCGTAGTTCATTAAAATTAATGAAAAATAAAAGCATTAGAACCATGGACAAAGCTGACAAAAATTAAAACGGCGGAAATTAAGTCCAGCAATCAAAAGATAAAATGAGTAGTAAGACGATATGATATAACTTTTCAAAATTTGCAAAATTAATTTTATGTAAATTAAGAGATTTAAAAGCTTAAATGTTGCAGACCAGAAGAATATAATCAGACGGCGCTAAAGAATTATTGGATTTAGTCAAAATGTCGGTAGATGAGTTGAAAAATATAATTGAAGTCACCGGTCAAAATATTAAAAGGAGACAGAAAATTATGTGGAAAAACTGAAGAAATATAATGATGAACGTGAAGCTAAAATAAAAACTTCTTCGCTGCAAACTAAATAGATAAAAGTAAAGCTGCAGAGAAGATAATGTTGCGGAATTAATTAAATTAGTATTGAAGACATTAAAAAATGTGGATTAATTCTGACAAAAAAGTAAGACATATGGAAAATACCAGAAGCAATGAGGTTTTCAATTTAAGAAATAATATTAAAACAAAATATGATGGGATTTCAACATTAGATGCAGGTTTAAAAAGTTACGTTGAGAGCATGAATAATAGAATCGGTACATTAGCACAAGAACCTTCTAATAAGTTTAAAGAGATGTTAAATAATAGTCTTGACATGATTGGTTTGATGGTAAATAAGCACGAAGATAATATTATAGAATTGGGCAAAGAATAAGGTAACTTTTTGATAGCTATATCAGACAACTATATCAGATACAATACCTCTAACATGTCCTATTCCAGCTGCGTTGTACACTGCCCTAGGAGATGATATATTGCCTCCTATCTATCTTATGCTAGCTGCTATTTACTCTGCCCTGGCAGAAGTTATATTGTCTCTAACCTATTATATTTAAGCTGCGTTGTACTCTGCCATATCAGAGGATATAATGCTTCTAACCTATCCTATTCCATCTATGTTATACACTGCCATAGCGGAGGATATATTACCCCTTACCTACCGTATACCAGGTGCGTTGTACACTACCATATTATTAGAGGATACAATGTTTCTAACCTATCCTATTCCAGCTGCTTTATACACTACCATATCAAAGGATATATTGCCCCTTACCTATCCTATTCTAGCTGCGTTGTACACTGCCATAGCAGAGAATATATTGCCTAATACCTATCCAATTCCAGCTGCGTTATACACTGCCATAGCAAATATATATTGCCCCTTACCTATCCTATTCTAGCTGCGTTGTACACTTTCATAGCAGAAAATATACTTCCTCCTACCTACCCCATTCCAGCTGCGTTGTACACTGCCATATCAGAGGATGCAATGCTTTTCACCTGTCCTATTCCAGCTGAGTTGTACAGTGCCCTAGCAGAGGATACAATGCTGCTAGCCTATTCTATCATAGCTGCGTTGTACACTACCATAGCAGAGGTAATATTGCCTCATATGTATCCTATTCCACCAGCGTTGTACACTGCCCTAGTAGAGGATATATTGCCTCCTACCTGTACTATTCCAGTTGCGTATAAGACTGGCATAACAGATGATATATTGCCCTCTACCTATTCTATTCGAGCTGAGTTGTACACTGCCTTAGCAGAGGATACAACGCCTCTAACCTATTCCATTATAGCTGCGCTTTATACTACCATAGCAGAGGTAATATTGCCTCATACCTATCCAATTCCACCAGCGTTTTACACTGCCCTAGCAGAGGTTACACTGCCTCCTACCTATCCTATTCCAGCTGCGTTGTATACTGCCATATAATATGATATACTGCCTCCTACTTGGCCTATTCCAGCTGCGTTTTATACTGCCATAGCAGATGATATACTGCCTCCTACTTGTCCTATTCCAGCTGCGTTTTATACTGCCATATACCAATTATATTCTAGCTGCGTTATACGGTTTTGGTTGTGATGTGTAGTTATTTTTTTGTTGTTGTCGGAGAACACTTGCGGCAGACATGTCATTTAATGTGTAATGCAAATTTGATTCAAGTTTGTTCAATATATTGTATGTTATAACCATCGCATGTTAATTTCTGCATTCCGCTCTTGATATGTTTGTTGTCGTGTGAGTAAGTAAGCATATTGTTGGTTTTTTTGTGGTCCGGTATGCATTAATGTGTCCCTGTTTGCTTAAGTTGTTGTTAGTTTAATATTCCAGTTGTTTATTATCTTCTACGTAGGTGCATTTCTTCTTAGGTTTGTTGCTGTCTGTTGGATCTGATATTTTTGTTTAACCACAAAAGCCACATCTAGTAATTGTATACACAGGGCACTCAACATACCCACGATCAATGATGTTATCCAAAACTGTTTGTAAACTTTAATGGATATCACTCAGACAAAATAATTTACACACACAGAAAACAAACAAAAAAAACTCTGAACTAGATATCAATAATCCAAAAAAATAGAAAAAATAATGAAAAACAATAAACACCAGATATATTTAACCAACAACATCATCCTCAAAAAGAATACCTATTTCATATCGACTAACTAACAAAATAAGCAAAATGCAATTATTAAATGTACCAACAACGAAAAGTAATTAAGTAATGATTTCAACATACAATATATTGGAGAAACTTTACAAACATTCGGATTTCGTTTTAAAAGCTCCAATGCCGTAAATATTCTCCTACTACAAATCATAAATCTAATTTAGCAAAACATCTCATAATCAAAAACTTTAATTAATAAACTTTGAATATATTTTTCAAATTCTTCACAATAGTAGAAAAGGTCGTATGTAATATTTGCAACCTATTCATAATCAATCGAGACTTAATAAACTCAACTTCTCTTCAAATAAAATTTACAACAAAACGGCTATATTAAACAACGATACCGCCAATATAATCTGCATTAAGTAAACGTAACAAAAATCATTAGGAACTAACAGTAATGAGCGTTCTAACGAGTCTAAAAGTGGATAGAGAAATAACGGAATCTTTTGTATTGCTGGACGACAGGCAGACAACGACTGACAATCATCAAAGGTTTGACCCAATACTTTGGTACCATCTCTGCAAATCTAAGAAGAAATCATCCTACCTTGTCACTGTTCCTTAAAAGAAGGCCAATTCTGATCATACAATTTTTTCATACTACTCGGCATCTGTTTATTTAATTTTTTTCCAACTTATTTGTTGAACCATTTGAATATATATATATATATATATATATATATATATATATATATATATATATATATATATATATTACACAAGGTGGACACACGGGAGTAGCTGTAACTATTTAAAAAATAAAATAAAAATGAATCACGATGCCAGCAGATGTTATAAAGTATATCATATCATATCATACATGCCAAACTATAAAAACCTCCAATCAAAAACTAAAAAGATTTTACAACAAATAATAGCCCACGAAAAACACTGAAATAACGATTAAACTATTTAGGCCCATTACTTAAAAAAACATATATCCTCGTAGCTACAGACAACACATCAAAATTTGTTATATTAGGTACAACGGAAAAGCTGACGTACAAACTACAGTATGTAAAATTTATTGACACACTATCCATATGCTATGTAACCCACAAACGGGTAGAGGAACACATTTTGTAACCTAATCATATTTCAATTGTACAAAGCTTTAGTTATAATACAAAAATCTTCGACACCTAAAGACCGCAAAGTCAATAATTCACTGAAAGATACGACACTCCAAGTTATTAAATATGTGCCTTTTTTACGACAACGAATACGAAAAGTATTGATGCAAATATGTAATATTAGTGACATGGGCATGCTTCCACAGGACACTCATATTTTATTTATTGCATGGGTTTAAGCCTAAACAACCCGTTATCTTTGTATTACTTTCAAATATACCAAACATATATTAACAGCGCTATGATTAGTTCATAATTTAAGAAAATACTACATGTTAGAACAAACAAAGAACTCACAATGTGAATGGTTTAACGAAAATAATCTTCGAGTTAATATTGAGCTGGAAAAGAGACGAATGTCAACGGGTACAATTCGGTTTGACCAAATATTTCGGCAAAGCACTAGTACTAAGTCTGTGTATTTTTATCCAACAACAAAATTTGAATCACAGGCAATTATAAATTCATTAGACAATAGAAAAGCTCCTGGGTTTGATATTATAACTCCAGTAATAGTTAAAATGATTGCTAATAATATAATAGATGTCCTTGTTTACCTAATCAATTACAGTTTGGCTGAAGGGGAATTTCCGGAAATTTTAAAAAAGCTGTTGTCAAACCACTTTTCAAAAAAGATGACAAGAGGGATCCCGGAAATTATAGGCCCATATCCTTACTTTCAATATCTTCAAAAATATTGGAAAAGGTTGTAAAATGTAAATTAGTAAACTTTCTTAATAAAAACAACTATTTTAGTAATAATCAGTTTGGTTTTAGAGAAAAATTAAATACTACTGACGCTCTGTTAAACTTTATGTGTAAGTTATACAAGGGAATAAATCAGAAAAAATACTGCGTTGGTATCTTTGTGGATGTCATGAAAGCCTTTGATACATTCGATCACACGATCTTGTTGTCCAGGCTGGATGATGCAGGCGTTAGAGGGATCGTGCTTCAATTGTTTCGATCATTCCTAATCTGCAGGACTCAGCAAACTAAAGTTAACCATGTTACTAGTAAGCTCGGGAATATAAAATACGGAATCCCTCAGGGGTCAGTTCTTTCTGGACCGTTATTTTTAATATATGTGAACAGCCTTTGTAATGCGCGTCTCAAAGGTGATCTTGTCGCTTTCGCGGATGACACTGCATTATTTTATAGGGCTGACACCTTGGACGAACTTAGGTCTAATATGCATAATGATGTATCTGCACTCCGATGGTGGTTTATAGTAAATTATATGGTCATGAGCCCTAAAACAAAATATATAATTTTTAATAATAAAAAGAAAAGTGTTCTTCCAGATTCTTTAAAATACCATGAATTAAATCGCCCATGTGTTTCCATTGAGCAGGTGGACCAAATAAATATCTGGGGTTGTTTGTTGACTCTAGGCTCACTTGGAGACAGCATGTTTATTTTGTTAGAGATAAATTAATAAAACATATTAGAATTTTTTATATGCTTAGATATGTATGTAATAGCAAGTTACTTAAAACTATTTATTATTCCCTTATAAACTCTAATTTGGAATGTTACCTTACAATTTGGGGAGGCGCATACTACACAACTGTAAAACCAGTAATAGCACTGCAGAAAAAAAGTTGTTCGCATAATTTGTCTAACAAATATAAAAGATCATACAACACCCCTTTTTAGAGGTTTGGATATTTTTCCACTCAGAGATTTGTACGTGATTAAAGTATTAAGATGTTTTTTTCGAAAGGAGTGGTGATTGTAGTTCTCGACCAAAAACTCATATTTTACGTAATGAATTAAATACTTTTGTGCCTAAACTTAATTTGACTGTATTTATGAAATTCTTCACATACTTCAGAAACTTCACCAAAGTTTTTAATTGTTTTCCACTTAACATTCAAAACTGTAAAAATAATAATAAATTTTCCCGGTTATTCAAACAACATTTAACCCAAATAGAAAACATTGAACTGTATTTTAAAGTGTTAATTTGATTATGTGTGTGTTCGTAAATGTTGAAAAAAGATCTGTGTGCGTGGGTACAGGTTAGGCACCTCCTCATTTTTCTAATAATGCGAAAGACCATTTAAGGTTGGATGAAAACAATTGTGTATTCAAAACGAATTAACACACAAGAGGAGTTACGGAATGGTATTACAGAAGCGTCAGAAGTTATTAAGAATACTCCAAACAATATGAAACGCGCTAGAAAAGAATGGATTCGTCGTGCGAAATCGTGTATTGAACAAAACGGAGGCCATTTTGTGCAACTTTTGTAGGTAACTATTACATTGTATCTAAAGCTAAATTGTTTTGTTTTTAAATAAAGCTAAATTTCAATATGATTATTCGTTTTTTACTTAAGTAATTTACATGAATCTTT
The DNA here is from genome assembly GCA_963513935.1 of Aphrophora alni. Classification (NCBI taxonomy): domain Eukaryota; kingdom Metazoa; phylum Arthropoda; class Insecta; order Hemiptera; family Aphrophoridae; genus Aphrophora; species Aphrophora alni. The sequence continues at coordinate 126,660,849 of OY740769.1, read as the reverse complement.
TCAGAATTAAATTTTCTATACATGTAATTAAGAAAAAATACACCTTAATTAACCATTTTTCAAAGTAATCTTATGTTAAACACCAAAATGTGTATTTTTTATAGCCCAACTCTTGTGTTTTACATAAGATATCTCAAAAACTAATGCAGATACAGCTCTGAGATCAATTTTATTCAATTTTTCAAATAAAAAACCATAAGAGACCATCATATTTGTATCTTTATTAACGCCTTGAAAATCTATATACAGCCTCATTTCACCGGGGGTACTGAGTTCTAGGCGAAATCTTTCACTCTGTATAACTCGCTAATAAAGCGTTTTCAGGGATATGTTTATATGAAAATTTTTTATTTATTTTTGACTATAGAATGTGCTCCCGAGAGAGATGTAGTTTTGAATCACCCTGTATATCCCCTTTCTGCATATATGTAGTGGTTCTAGGTTGGTTTCGAAATCTGTAAAAGAGTGGTTTTCGTCAATGATGCGTCTTGCAAAATTTGACATATTGCTGTTGATATTCTTTTTTGGCAGATGTTCTTTAAACCTTTGGCGAAAAGCTCTTCCCGTTTGGCCTATATAGAATTTATTACATTGGTCACATTTCAGTTTATAAGTTCCTGTTTTAAATTGTAGATGTTTGTCATGTTTATTACTGAGCAATTTCTTAATATTCTTTAAAAAAAGAAGTCACCTGGCGGAAACCATTAAGGTAATTTAATTGTTAGTTAAAACAATAGTGACTTGGATACTATCGACATGATTCTTAACAAATTTAGCCAAGCCGTGTAATTCTATTATCTTTTCATACCGATTGTACATACGTACGTTATATTTTAATAATTATTACTAACTGTGAATATCTACAGGTATATAACCCTTAGATTACTGTCATAGCATACACATTTTGATCGTGACTGTAGTATTAGAAATTACTATGAAGATTATTTTTATTTTATTTGTAGCGGTAATATTCTGGGAAAATCTAGCCAAAACAGTAAGTGTTAGTAATAAATATCTATCTACTTATCTGTATATAAATATAAATATAAATATATATATATATATATATATATATATATATATATATAATATTAATATTAACAATAAATTAAACTTAACATTATAAATATTTGTTTGTCATTTAATCATTAAAAGAAAGTCATTATGTAGGAAAATATAATTTATATATTGTGCTTCACTATAATATCTGTTTTGAATCATTTTAATACAAAACGTATTTTGTTTTAGAAATAGCGTTTGTCTGTCGTTCTATTGAATAAGTGTGTTCACACAATTTGGCAGTGCAAGACTAAAATTTATATTTTATTGATCTGGTAAAATGATTTTGAAATTATTTTATTTTATATCATTTGACATTTATTCAAAATGTATTTTTGGGTTTTATGGAGGTTTAAAAAAAATATGTATATGTGTATACAAGGATTTGAAAGCGTGCAATAAATAAGTACATTGTAATTTCATACATATTTTAAGTAGCAACTAGGTAATAAACTGATAAATATGTCTTCAATAATTCTACTATTTAACGATATTTACAAGTATTATTCCATTTGAATTAAAAACTACAATAGCAATAAATATGTTTTATTACTTATTAAAATTTGTTAACATGTTGTTTCTTGACAAGAGTGATTAAATGACCCGAAAGAGGATTTAAAGAAAATTTGGGGATTAATCAAATACACATTTTTCAAACTTATTTAAGTAGTACCTAAATTCAGAAAAGAGAATCAAGACGTTGTTAATATAATCTAAAAACGTTCAAAATGGTATAAAATAAAAAGTAGAAACTTCATAAAGGTACTCTATAAGTATTGTAAAGTGGTTAATGAAAGTATACTTCAAACTGGTTGTACTGAAGTTTTAAGGATGACTAAAAAATGTAATAAAAAAGTCTGAATTAGTGCGTACCTGTACTTTAACTCAAAATAATTATTTGTCTTTGTCTCTATTTTATAAATTAGTGTTTACAATAAGTATACTTACGAAATATTACGGGTCTTGACTTTTTTTCACCCGGTATAATGGATAATGGTTCAGTGATTATTAAATAATATATGGCAGTCACTTTATTGATACTGTCGGCTCCCTTTACGGTATAAATATCAAAACACTTTTTAGTGATATCATTTTGATAAAAAAAAAGTTTATTTACGTTGAAATGATAAGTCGAAACTGATTTTTAGTCGTTCTATATACTATAAGTTCGATCCAGTATTAACACAAACATCGAGGATAATTCTCATAAAATGCATATCTAATAAGCTGTTAGTAACAAACTTGGACGTTGTGGTCAGGAGCTGGACCATCAATATGACGTCACAGCTCCTTATTACAAAACACATTTCGATCTTTAGTGTGAAGCCTGTCAAACAGCGGAAAAACTAATACCGTATGCAATCTGTTTTATCATACAAACGGGTTGAAATTTGTAAACGTCTAAGTATTTCCCTTTCAGTCATAGATCAAGTTTATGGAAAGTATAGTGGATGATACTTCACTACTATAGTGTCATTCATCCTAGTGAAGCCGGACCTACAGTAATTGGATAATAATTGTATACGGCATAGCGTGCAAATAAAACCACAATATACAAAATCTTTTTCCTATTATATTCTTATAAAACCAAATTGATTTTATATTTTTCGCTTTTGAATTGCTGAATGTATATATCTAGATAAATACCTTATATTAGTAGTCAGATCAATTCTTGTTATTGTATATCACTACAGCTGTTTCGCCGATCACAGTCGGCTTCGTCAGGTGCAGGACACTTAAATAAAACACATAAACACGACACTGAACATATACGACACTAAAAACATTGTTTTAAAATATTCGGAGGCTAGCTCTTCGTTAAATTTTGCACTAAAAATGTCCGTGTGTGGCCACATCATTATTCGTTCGTTTCCGGACGGATACTGAAAATAAGACTGATGATAGTTAACTGCCGTGGAAGTCCATTCGTTTATTCAGAGATAAGATTATATCGTAGATCGGGTTGGCTGCGAAGTTCAATTTCTCATTGAGAAGTATGTTGGGATGTTTCTTTTGGGTGATGTATATATTATATTCTTCCAATACGTCGAGACGGTGTTCCTTCCTCTCATTATGAATGATGTCAAGATTGGTATTGATATTAGTGTAATTATGATTGGTGTTTATCAAATGTTCGGCAAAATTGGAAGTATGTTTGGAGAGATGATTTTTATGTGACGGTAAATGTTCTTTAAACCTTTGTATAAAGGATCTGCCAGTTTGACCTATATAAATTTTTTCGCAGTCGTCACACTTGAGTTTGTATACTCCACTATTGTCAAATTTATTGATAATATTTGGCTTTATCTTGGTTTTAAGGATGTTATTCAGGCTATTGGAGGTTCGGTATGCCAAGTTGAAACCATGTTTACGGAATATGTTGTTTGTCGGACGGTCCAGAATGTGGTTATATTTAATTGGTACGAATTTTCTGTTTTCTTTTTTTGCTGTAGGTTGGAATATATTATTGCGATCGCTAATTTTCTTTTTATGTTTATATATTAGTTTGTCTATTATCTCTGTTTTGAAACCATTTGCGTTTGCTATTTGCTTTATTATCGCTATTTCATTTTTTAGGTCATTTTGGCTCATAGGTGTGCTAAGTGCCCTGTATACGAAACTGTTGTACGCGGCCAGCTTGTGTGATTGTGGGTGATAAGAACTATTGTGAATGGTATGATCAGTTTGGGTTGGTTTTCTATAGATTTTAAATATGTGTTTATTATTATGCTTAGATATTGTTAAATCAAGGTAGTTCAGGCTATTGTTGGTTTCCACTTCAGAGGTAAAGCTTAACAATGAGTGTATGTTGTTCAAATAATTGGTAAACAAATCTATCTGTCTTCTTGTGCCATCGAATAGACAAATTATATCGTCCACGTAGCGGTGGTAATATATGATGTTTTTTGAGAATTTGTTTGTTAGGTTCATTATGTGATTATTTTCTATTTCATTAAGAAAGATTTCCGCCATGGGATCACCTGAAAGAAGCGATATACCTGAAAGAAGCGATGGGATCACCTCTTTCAGGTATAATGGCGGAAATCTTTCTTAATGAAATAGAAAATAATCACATAATGAACCTAACAAACAAATTCTCAAAAAACATCATATATTACCACCGCTACGTGGACGATATAATTTGTCTATTCGATGGCACAAGAAGACAGATAGATTTGTTTACCAATTATTTGAACAACATACACTCATTGTTAAGCTTTACCTCTGAAGTGGAAACCAACAATAGCCTGAACTACCTTGATTTAACAATATCTAAGCATAATAATAAACACATATTTAAAATCTATAGAAAACCAACCCAAACTGATCATACCATTCACAATAGTTCTTATCACCCACAATCACACAAGCTGGCCGCGTACAACAGTTTCGTATACAGGGCACTTAGCACACCTATGAGCCAAAATGACCTAAAAAATGAAATAGCGATAATAAAGCAAATAGCAAACGCAAATGGTTTCAAAACAGAGATAATAGACAAACTAATATATAAACATAAAAAGAAAATTAGCGATCGCAATAATATATTCCAACCTACAGCAAAAAAAGAAAACAGAAAATTCGTACCAATTAAATATAACCACATTCTGGACCGTCCGACAAACAACATATTCCGTAAACATGGTTTCAACTTGGCATACCGAACCTCCAATAGCCTGAATAACATCCTTAAAACCAAGATAAAGCCAAATATTATCAATAAATTTGACAATAGTGGAGTATACAAACTCAAGTGTGACGACTGCGAAAAAATTTATATAGGTCAAACTGGCAGATCCTTTACACAAAGGTTTAAAGAACATTTACCGTCACATAAAAATCATCTCTCCAAACATACTTCCAATTTTGCCGAACATTTGATAAACACCAATCATAATTACACTAATATCAATACCAATCTTGACATCATTCATAATGAGAGGAAGGGACACCGTCTCGACGTATTGGAAGAATATAATATATACATCACCCAAAAGAAACATCCCAACATACTTCTCAATGAGAAATTGAACTTCGCAGCCAACCCGATCTACGATATAATCTTATCTCTGAATAAACAAATGGACTTCCACGGCAGTTAACTATCATCAGTCTTATTTTCAGTATCCGTCCGGAAACGAACGAATAATGATGTGGCCACACACGGACATTTTTAGTGCAAAATTTAACGAAGAGCTAGCCTCCGAATATTTTAAAACAATGTTTTTAGTGTCGTATATGTTCAGTGTCGTGTTTATGTGTTTTATTTAAGTGTCCTGCACCTGACGAAGCCGACTGTGATCGGCGAAACAGCTGTAGTGATATACAATAACAAGAATTGCTCTGACTACTAATATAAGGTATTTATCTAGATATATGTTTTTCCTATAGGACGTCACAATAATTTGTGATTTTATCTTTTTGGGGGAGACATATAGTTGGATTCCCAAACAATTGATTCAAGACAATGACTATTTCTACGTGCTTTTTAAGCAGGATGATCTCAATTTATTACGAATGATATCACTGAATAAATTAAAAGTAATGTAAATAATTGCATTACTAATTAGGCAAATATTCGTTTAATCACAATAAACTATAATCGAATGGATATAATTTTAACAAGACATGAACAAAATTAATACTTTAACTGCTGATATAAAACACAGATATCGTGTTTAGTTTATATAGCAAAGTATATTCCTTAAATGACTTCCTTCCTTGTCTTTTGTGATGTTTTATTAGTTAAAATAGGTACCGTAACCCCATCTTTAGTTAATACTAAACACTCTAGCTCTCTTGAAGTTGTTACATATCTTTATACATATTAAAATATGATAAAATTTAGATACATATTCATTACAATGTACACAAAATAGCCTAAATTATATATCTAGAAAGCAGTAATATGCAATATGACGGACCTCATGATCTCTGAGCTTACAGTCATCTATAAATTAGTTTAATAACTGTAAATATATGAAAGATTTCACCCACCTATAAACTGAATAAACCTTTTTAACTTATCTATAATATATAAATTTTGAACAAATATATTTATCATTTAAAAGTATACATGATTTTTACTACTTGACATCATTAAATGTGGGACATTCAACAAGGTAATATTACAACTTTGCAACCAACGATTCTCGTTAATATATGGAAAATAAATATATATTTGATATAAATATATATTGAAAGCAATGATGAATGGAAAAAAATGGAATAGAGGTTTCACATTTTCGTAACCTGCAAAAATAGTTTTGAAATTCAACTATCATTAAAATATTGGTAAAACGTTCCGCCTAAAAGTGTAATAATTTTATTCAATTTGCTTCAAACCGAGCAATATATAAAGTTCTTAGTTGAGGTGTAAAAATCGACTTGTAATAATGATAGTAGTAGACAAATAAGAGTTCCTACACAAAGTGTCATAATAGTCCCTGCCCAGATGTCCCGGCCAAGATAGATAGGTGATGTAGAAATAAATTCGCCTATTCAAAAGATTATATCTTCTTCCTTTCACTATACAAGCTGCATAGTAGAGATATTTTTGAGGTTAGAAAATGATGTGTTCAGGTTGAGATTTCAAGGAAACTATGGCATGGTTTGTCTCTGTTTTTCTGAAACGTGATTAAACACCTCTTCCACCTTCTCTCATCAAAATATTTACTTTAACTCAAAGTTGCGTCCATTTGCTTCACAGTTCTAAACAGTGATCTATTCAAATATTATGTGCAGTGAATAAGACTTTATTTAACTTTATTTATATAATGAGATATATATTTTATAAGTAGGGCCTAACTAAATTTCCCTATAAAGTAAATTTCTTATAAGTAAATGGCGAAGAAATGTATTTAATTATAAAATATGGAATTCATGGTCTAAAACGAGTTGTTTATATATTTATATATACTACTAGCTGACATACCCGTGCTTCGCTACGGAATACTACATTATCTATTTAATTCAATTAAAATCTTAATACAATACCTTTTGTATGTTTACTTTTTTTAATCTTTAAAGTGTATGGCTCTTAGCGTTACCCGAGAAACACCACAGGGAGGTGGCCATACGTCGTTTCTCATGTCAAGTCCGGGTCAGGGAGTTTTCAATATTAGGCAGATCCCCTAGCCTACTGCCGTAAACATTAAGTTGGGAGTTTTAATTATTAGGCAGGCCCCCTTGCCTACTGCCTTCAACATCAAGTTGGGGAGTTTTAATTATTAGACAGGTCCCCTTGCCTACTGCCGTCAACACCAAGTTGGGGAGTTTTAATTATTAGGCAGGTCCCCGTGCCTACTGCCGTCAACATCAAGTTGGGAGGTTTTAATTATTAGGCAGGTCCCCGTGCCTACTGCCATCAACCTAAAGTTGGGGAGTTTGAATTATTAGGCAGGTCCCCTAGCCTACTGCTGTCGACATCAAGTTGGAGAGTTTTAATTGTTAGGCAGGTCCCCGTGCCTACTGCCGTCAACGTAAAGTTGGGGAGTTTTAGTTATTAGGCAGGTCCCCGTGCCTACTGCCGTCAGATGGAAATGGTAAACATTATGATCTCATCCTGAATTTGATAACTGGCCTATTCACTGCAGCACTTCACGGTAAACTACATTGGAAGTTTCACCTTCCGGTTGCAAAATAAATAAATTTTCATGTGAGCTGACTCTGGAGCAGGCGACATACAATTGGCCGTGGGAGAAACAATCATTCCGCAAATCAACACCAGCTATCTTCAAAGTCTGACCTTGGGATTTACTGATTGTCATAGCAAAACATACTTTGACAGGAAATTGTAGACGTTTGAATTCAAAGTGGTAATCCGATGGAATCAAAGGGATTCGCGGAATGAAGACAGTTTCCCCCTGGCCTACACCAGTGATGATTGTGGCTTCGATCACATGCTTATGGAGAGTCTTAACTTGGAGTCTGGTGCCATTGCACAGTTTTGGAGGATTGATGTTTCGAATCAGCATGATAGGTACTCCCACCTTGAGGCGGAGGCTGTGAGGAGGAATCCCTGGTGGGTTTAGTGTGTGGAGGAACTCTACAGGGTAGTTGACTGTTTCCTCTAACTCAACAACACAATCAACTGATTCATACTTCATCTCCTCTAATGGTAGCAGCTCTAAGAGAAAGTTGTTAATATTTGTTGCTGACTCATTTGTTGGTGTAAGTATTGCCCTTTGTTTTTACCAAGATGGATCAATGATGCTCATACTTTTCAAATTAGGATAAATGTGCTCAGTGAAGGATTCTATTTGGCTATCAATAGTGCAGAGATTGTGTGGAAGTTTGACTTTACCATCGTTTTCCTTTAATTGACCATTTCCTATTTGTAGAAGAAGATTTGAAAATTGTTCAATCTCTGAATGACCCATCAACTGTACCCTCATATTAACATTCAAATATAGAGTTTTTACTCTTGGCCATAAGTACGATGACTTAAGACATGCCTTCACCTCATCGGCGCGAGTTCCTCTTGGAACGATAGGCAAGGTCTGTCTAAAGTCTCCTGCTAAAAGTACAGTCACTCCACCCATCAAGTTGTTGTTATTTCTTAAGTCCTGTAAGGTTCTATGAAGTGCCTCCAACCCTCCCTTGTGTGCCATGGTAATCTCATCCCACACAATCAACTTACAAAGCCTCAAAACATGGGCCATGTCACTCTGTTTAGAAATATTGCAGGTTGGAGTTTCATGGCGGTTGAGGTCCAGAGGTAACTTGAAAGTGGAGTGCGCTGTTTTTCCCCCAGCAAGTAAGGTAGCGGCAATTCCAGAAGAAGCGACAGCTATTGCAACATTTCTGTCTTTTCTTATTCTAGCCAACAATAAGTTAATGAGGAAGGTCTTCCCAGTGCCTCCCGGAGCGTCCAAGAAAAATAGTTGTCCAGTCTCACAGTGAATACTGGTTATCAATGTATCATATACATTCTTTTGTTCACTATTAAGTTTAGGCTCGTTTTTTTGGACCAACTCTGATAATTCAGCTATATCATGGGAAACCTCCCTCAGTAACTCACGGTTGACTGAGTCAACAGTTTCGTTGCGAGAAGGAGTAGGCAGGCCATACTGGAGTAGGTGGTGGCCAGATATAGCAAAAACCATATCCTCCAATAGAACCAAGGTTTTGTTATACACCACAGCCACATCAGGCAGCACTCCCTCTTGAAGCTCCTTCTGAAGGTTCATGGCTACATCCTCCGACATGCTTTCTTTGTAGTTTTCCCAAAGTTTGAGGGCATCAGCAACTTGACAGAACACTAACATCACTGAAAACAATTCTTGAATCTTGTGTGGAAAGTTGGAGATGGCGGCTTCTTCGAGAGTGTGATGCCAGTGATTGTCATCCTCCAGTAATCCCAGTGCTCTGCAGGCTGATTTAAAAGAGGGGTGAACTACTCCATCAACCATTTTCAGATCACTGAAGCATGTGGGTCCTCGAACCTCATGGAGTAAAATACGGAGATAGTAGCACTCTCCATTCAAAGGGTGCACAGTGTAAACCCTACCTAAAACATCGTCCTGTTTTACTCCAGAGTGTCCGGGAACGCTCTTACCCTGCTTTCTTCTGGAAAACTTGTTATTCTTCCATACATAGAAGGCTGGAACTTCACTGTACAATAGTGTCCGAGCAAAAGAGTCTAATTTACAGAGATTAAAAAATGCCAATAAAGTTGTCTTAGGTGGATTTTTGGCCTTATCTCCAATGTTGTCCGGGCTAAAGTACACTCTTTGGCCGTTTTCTAGGTGGACTGAAAGATGCATGACGGGTGGATACCTTTCATGGATCGGGAAGCAGAATATCCGCCAAACAGCCTCTGAACTACTGATGTAGCGACCCGACTCGTACCGTGTAACCTCATCAAACTCGTTCTGTAGACCAAACGCTGCCTGATCACTGCCCTTGTTTACGTACTTACATATATATTTTATAGATTTTATGGAGTTACATATTTCAACGTTGATGTGAGCCTCAAAGGTGCGTGACAGAACAGGGTTGTACGGCACTACCCACCTGTTATCCAAGTCAACGTCTTTCACCTTCACTGTAAATCCCCCGTCAGTGGGAGAGCGCCTGCGATACAGTGGGTAACCGTCTTCAGCAGTCCGCGTTTCCTTGGTGAGAGGGCGAGGGTATCGCTTGCTGCAAGAGCCGTTCACCATACACGGAGAATTTCTGTTGAGGTTTCCACAGGGGCCATGTACCATGGCTGACTTCACTATTTCATGCAGTGTGGGATCTAGAGTAGGGTCCGGTATTTCAGCGCTAATGACATTATCAATTTGGTTGGGTGTAATGTTATTGGTAAGCCACAGTAGGATGTAAACGTGAGGCAGCCCACGCTTCTGCCATTCTACTGTATACATGTAACACCTAGTTGGCCCGAAAATACAGCCTTTTCGAAGTAACTGGACAATTTTTTTTACTTTTATATGAAACACTCGCGCTATTACGTCGTGCCTAGAATGAGGAGCCTGTCCAACGTGTAACTGTTCCTGTATTTCAGACCACTTAGGGTTACATGTAAAGGTGATAAATAAATCAGGTCTTCCGTAATGGCGCACGTAAGTCATAGCGTCTTGTGTCCTCTCGTGCATGTAGCGAGGCCCCCCGGTAAAACTGGAAGGTAAGACCACTAATTTCCCTAGCTCTGACACTTGCCCATCACGTTTATCGACTGCATCTCGCAGATGCACATACTCCTCAACTCGTAATTTACTCTGGTTATGTCTCAAGAAGTTCAATCGTTCAGTTTCAATTTTAGCAAACATATCAGTTAAAAACTGATTTAAGAGACTGCGATAACGTAAAATTAGGTTTTCTTTATCTTCTCTTTCCATAAGTATAAATGCATAGAAAGTGGAAGCCGATACAGTTTTCTTCAAAGCAACTTTGGTGGTCGGATCAAGCTGAGGTATGTTAACGGAGTAACCATCTTCCCCACGGCAGAATATGAGTGGATACTGTAACGCATCGTAAGCACGGTGAGTCTCACTTATGCGCACCAGTCGTGTATCTCGGCTGTGGAGTATGATGTCTCGCTTTTCAAACATTTGACCTACGATCACCAAAGCCACTTCTTTTGTTGCGGGTTTGTTGTACCGACCTCTATGTGCACCTGCGGGTTTTCTGTCAGCTGTTATTACCACCTGAAACCCTTCGTTTTTTGGTGCAATCTCCATCGCCATTTTAAAGTCCCTAATGTATGGATTTGTCTCATGTAATATTTTCTGGAGTTCGCTCACTAACGACGGTTTTACAGAAGGTGCATTATTGCACCGTAGCTGACACTCTTTATCCTCATCACCAACAAAGTATATTTGTAAAAATGCTGGCTCCCGCTCTGAAGAAGGTAAAAGACTCCCGATTAGATGATACACCTGCCCCTGAACTTTAAAGGTTGGCATAAAGTTGCCTTCTTTAATCTCTTTTCCTCCAAAGGAAGTCATTTGAAAGCAGTTATTGTACTGCCTGATGTTTGAGAGAAAGTGTTCAGAAAGAGGGTGATTGTTTGTCAGAAGAGCTTGTAGGAGCTCTGGCATTGGCTGAGGAGAGGGCAGATGGACTTTTCCGTTAGCACAGCACAGACCAGGACTTTCATCTTTCCATTTTCTAGCTTTACACCACTTACATGTTGTCATGCAACCTAAGGCAACAGTCTTATCTTTGTTGTAATCAGTATCGCTATTGTATTTGAATCCCGACATTGATTTAACAGACCATGGCAACAAATTTATTTCACTTCTCTTGACACTGTATTTTTTTTACCGCACTTATGTTTACCTCGGGATTTTTCTCACTATATCTTTTTACAGCCGCCTGATTTATTGTAGGATTTTTCTCATTGTATTTTTTTACAGCCGCCTGATGTATTGTAGGATTTTTCTCACTGTATTTTTTTACAGCCGCCTGATGTATTGTAGGATTTTTCTCACTGTATTTTTTTACAGCCGCCTGATGTATTGTAGGATTTTTCTCACTGTATTTTTTTACAGCCGCCTGATGTATTGTAGGATTTTTCTCACTGTATTTTTTTACAGCCGCCTGATGTATTGTAGGATTTTTCTCACTGTATTTTTTTACAGCCGCCTGATGTATTGCAGGATTTTTCTCACTGTATTTTTTTACGGATGCGCGATTGACTTCAGGATTGTTCTCACTATATTTATTTACTGCTTGCCTGTGACGTTTTGTACGATTAATATTGGAAAATCGCTTACGCCTTTTCTTCCCCCGTCTCTTGTTTGTTTTAGAACAATTTACGGAGGGGTGATCTGAGACAGTAGTATTAGATATAGTAAGGGAATTTACTGGAGACGGGGATGAGGAGTGTGGGAGATCAGTGGGTGAGAGGTTGGCAGGGTCCTGGATTTCCCCAAGATTAGCCTCCACATTCACATTGTCAGACGTCAGAGAGGAATCAGGATCTAAGGGAATAAGGACGTCAAAGTGGCCTGCTGTCAGTGGCCCAGTAAACCTTAGTCTTTTTATTCCCTCAACCGGCTGCCCGAAACTGGTTAACAGAGTTTGGTCTGTGTAAACCTGCAGCTCATAGGGGATAATTTCAGAGGCTGCTTTTATTTCACATGTTGTCCCAAAAGTTCCCGGTTTGCTCATATCAGCCATATATTCTGCCTTTGTTCTGTAAATGCCCCCCGTCCGATTTAAGGTGAATGGTTTAAATCGGCACCAATTGTTAGTAACGTGCTGTACAACACTGGTCCGAACTTGGAAACCTTGTGAATCAGTGCCGTATACGAAGTAAGCCAAAGATGAGAATAAGCACTGACCATCAGGATTGATAGGCAATACATGGTGGGGAGTAGGCACCCCATCCACGTTGATGACTTCCATAGTGAGAAAGTAGAGATATATAAATAGAAAGACAATAGAGAGAAATATAAATATTATATGTATCAAGTAAAAGGGAAAACGGAATCAGTCTTGCCTAAAATGAACAAAATATATTGACGTATAGAACAGAACTGAAGTGAACAGAAGTGTGTAGAGGTTCAGGAAAAAACAAAGCAAGTAGCAAAGTCTGTAGCTAGACTGACTGGTAGGGGGCAATGTAGACCCCTTATCAGCTGATACCTGCAGCCTACTGATAAGGCCACTTGCAAACTGTGGCGTGCAGTCCTAGGCCTTGTCATGAGTGTTCACAATGATCAAAAACCGCTGTAGTTGTTCATCTAAATAACAGCCACCGAAAAAATGTATTAATAACAAATATATGCGTTTGACTGAAAATATTGTAATAGGGGTGTTAGCTACCCTTCGAGTAAAAGGTTTTCAAACCCTTTCTTAGTACGCCTCTAAGAACTTACCCGAAACCATGTACCGAATTTCAGAACTCTAGGTTTCGTGTTTAAATACAGTGAGAATAATACATGTTTGCCGAATTTCACGTTTGTACGCTTCATAGTTTACAAAAAATAATGTATTTTACTTTTCGCGATTTCCGCGGTTAGACCTGGATTTTTTTAAAAACTTTTCTTAGCGAGGACCTAGACGCCAGGAGGAACATGTTTGCCTAATTTCACGTTTGTACGCTTCATGGTTTACAACAAATTATGTATTTTACTTTTCGCGATTTACGCGGTTAGACCTGGATTTTTTTAAAAAACGTTTCTTAGCGAGGACCTAGACGCCAGGAGGAACATGTTTGCCTAATTTCACGTTTGTACGCTTCATGGTTTACAACAAATTATGTATTTTACTTTTCGCGGATTTACGCGGTTAGACATGGATTTTTTTTTAAAAACGTTTCTTAGCGAGCACCTAGACACCAGGATGAACATGTTTGCCGAATTTCACGTTTGTACGCTTCATAGTTTACAAAAAATAATGTATTTTACTTTTCGCGGTTTTTTCGCGATTTCCGCGGTTATACATTGAATTTTTCAAAACCGGTTCTTAGTGCGCGTCTAGGACCTATGAGGAAGCTGTGTACCAAGTTTCATTGTAATCCGTTCAGTGGTTCCTGAGATTTCGTGATCAGTGAGTCAGTCAGTCAGTGAGTGGGTTTTGGCTTTTATTATTATAGATACAATAAACTTGCCCAAATGAAAACTAATGACAGATAAACTTAAAAAGGAGTGTTATCTTCATTTATCCTATAATTGCTCACCTTATATTGTTAGTTTAAATAACCATATGAACATCACAAAGTATGAATATAATTATTAAGAAAATTTTCTCAAAATCAACTGAACATTTCGATGAAATAACATTAGTTTCTCTTTGTGCTATATTTTTTACCGATTATTACATACAGAATTCTTTTCAAAAATACTGTTGCTGTTTATAATGTTTATATATAAATAAACGGAACTGTTTGTGATGCCGTGTCAAGAATATTATGAAGACAACAACCAAACAAATTTTACTACAAGAATTATGAGTGTATATATATATATATATATATATATATATATATATATATATATATATATATATATGTGTGTATGTATATGTATGTATATGTATATATATATATGAGTGTGTGTGTGTGTGTGTGTGTTTGTGTGTGTGTGTGTGTGTGTGTGTGTGGGTGTGTGTGGGTGTGTGTGTGTGTGTGTGTGTGTGTGTGTGTGTGTGTGTGTGTGTGTTTTGCAACGCACCCCCCCCCCCCCCCCCCCCGCGCACTTTCAGACACACAGGGGACGGATCTCACGTCGCAAGACCCTACCTAAACTACAAACGACCCGTATAGAGACTGATTCTTTCGCAGTTTATAGTTTCGATAAGGCTCTTAATTCTTATGTCACACAAGAATAATTTAATTTAATCAACTTATGCTAACACATGAAAATTTTACTATATTAATATATTCACTTCTTATACTATCTTACCTTTCTTAAAACTCCAGACTCTTTTTCAAAGGGTGTGCCCTTTGGAGCTAATTAATTCATTAAAACAAAATTTGCTCTTTTTTTGAATTTAACTTTTTACTGGTGAGCACTTACTTCTTCTTCTTTCTGATTTAATGAGTTTCTTTGAATAGGTTAGTTTCAATTAAAATATTAGACAGTGAAATTTAACAAATTTATTGAAAAGTCTACAATTTAATTTTTACTGTAAGAAACAATGGATTTCTTTCGAATCACTTACAACAATTAATGTCGCCTTTTCTGACAATTTATATTAAATGCTTTCTTCTCAAACAAACTGAAAATTTTCTATACTAAACAATTCTAACATTAACTAAATCTAACAAATTATATTCTTAAACTAATACATATATATATGAATCCTATTATTTATCTGTTTCCAATCTGTTACTTGATTGATTTATTATTTGACTCGAATTTTATTTTATTTTATATCTCTTTATTTGAATGACTTTAAAATTGACTTTATTTTGACTTTACTTTGTCTTTAAAATGTTATTAGTTAACTTTATTGATTTTAATAATTTTAGACGTAATTCAAGTTTATTAAAAAATAATTTTATTTATTAAAAAAGCTTGATTTATGCAGTACCTTGTTTTTGTGAAGTGCACAAGTCCGCTCGTCCTGATCCTGAGAATGTTAGAGGATCTTGGAGATGGTTTCTTAGAGTTGTCTAGAATATCCCGAAGTCCAGTTCTCGATGAATCTGCTGATGACGACAAGTTCTAGAAGAATGTTTGCCGGAGTCCGTAGTGAAGATCTCTTATACTAAGCTGTTGTAGGATGTCACGTTGTCTCCTGCAAGGCCGATCCTTTCTGTGGGCACCGTTATTAACCTGGCGAAGTACAGAACGTTGACAATATATTTTCACAACGATTTCCTGTTCAGTCTTGAGTAAAGTTGGTGATCTTTCCTGGAGCTGCTACTAGATGTACTTTCCTGGAGCGGGCACTAAACGAGACTGTCGAATTAACTTGAAGAAAGTTAACTCGTCGAAGTTTGGCCTTTCAGTGTGGCCAACCTTCATTGATTTTTGTTACTGTTTTATTTCACAATTTAATTAAGTTTCTTTATTTATTTGCACTACGATGAACTCTCCTTGGCTTATTCTTCTATTGTTTGTTTAATTTTTCCATTTTGAATTATCTATTTCTATTATTATTAGTTATTATTAGTTTAATTGCTTATGGTGGAATTTTGTTAGGGTTGGTATACTTCCCTCTCCATGGTCGATTGCCTGCCGTGCGCGCGACCTTCAAGACACGTTGATTCCTGAAAATCATAAGTTTTTGCTTGCGAAATCTTCTTTTCTTCATATATCCCGTTCGCTTCGCTCGATCTTCTTCTGGGTGATTTCATTTTGAAGCCCTTCTCTTCCTGATGATTTTCCATCTTCATTTGCAGCGATACGACGTATATTTCTACTTTTATGGGGATTTGAAGATTTCGTAGTTTTTCTAAATTTAGTTTTTCCAATTTTGGAAATTTTTGAAATCTTCTTTTTGTAAGTTGTTCCTCTGATGCTGAAAGTCCCAAAACTGCTTTCCTCTTCTTTCCAGCTTCTGGGTTTCACAAATTACGGCACTTTCTGCATGTTTGGTTATTTATGATTTTATTACTTTATGGTCTTTTATTAAATTTTGATTTCGAGTCTTATTTATTACTAGTTTATATTATGGTTATGTACTGTTATTATTAGATTTTGGAATTTATTCATTTTAAGGGTTTTTTATGTTTTATGACGTTTTATTATGGCTATAACTTTTTATTATTAATCTGACGAGTTTATTTTCTTATTATTTATTATTAGGTTTTCCTAGCTCTACACGATGATATTATTTTATTTTTTAGTTTTCGGATTTTGATTTCACTGCATATGATCATAATATGGACATATTCCTGTTCAAACCGGAAAGCTAGATTTTTCTTGTCCAAGCGCGTGACTTTGGCTTGGTCAACCTACATATTCCCTTTAACTTTACATGTGTTTTATTGAAATTTAGAAATTTTTTTGTCATTTCTACAATTACTACTGGATTTAATTGAAATTTTGGAATTTGGTTATTTTCCAAAATTGCTCCTTGCAGACGGTTCAATTAAACCGTTGCAATGTGTGTGTGTGTGTGTGTGTGTGTGTGTGTGTGTGTGTGTGTGTGTGTGTGTGTGTGTGTGTGTGTGTGTGTGTGTGTGTGTGTGTGTGTGTGTGTGTGTGTGTGTGTGTGTGTGTGTTGCAACGGTTTAATTGAACCGCCTGCAAGGAGCAATTTTGGAAAAGAGCTAAATTCCAAAATTTCAATTAAATCAAATAATAATTGTAGAAATGACAAAAACATTTCTAAAAATAAAATAACACATGTAAAATTAAAGGGAATATGTAAGTTAGCCAAGCCAAGGTCACGCGCCTTGACAGGAAATATCTAGCGTTCCGGATTGAACATGAATTCGTCCATATGTTTCTAATGCAAAAAACATCAAAATCCGAAAACTTAAATTAAAATGATATAATCGTGTAGAGCTAGGAAAACCTAATAATAAATAATAAGAGAATAAACTCGTCAAATTAATAATAAAAAAGTTATAGCCATAATAAAACGTCATAAAACATAAAAAACCCTTAAAATAAAGAAATTCCAAAATCTAATAATAACAACGCATAACCAAAATATAAACTAGAAATAAATAAGACTCGAAATCAAAATTTAATAAAAGACCATAAAGTAATTAAATAATAAATAACCAAAAATGCAGAAAGTACCGTAACTTGTGAAACCCAGAAGCGAGGAAGAAGAGGAAAGCAGTTTTGGAACTTTCAGCATCAGAGGAACAACTTGCAAAAAGAAGATTTTCAAAATTTCCAAAATTGGAAAAACTAAATTTTGAAAACTTACGAAATTTTCAAATCTCCGTAAAAGAAAAAATATATGTCGTATCGCTACAAATGAAGATGGAAAATCATCAGGGAAAGAAGGGCTTCAAAATGAAATCACCCAGAAGAAGATCGAGCGAAGCGAACGGGATATATGAAGAAAAGAAGAATTCGCAAGTAAAAAATTATGAATTTCAGGAATCAACTTGTCTTGAACGTCGTGCGCATAGTAGGCAGTAGACGCATGGAAAGGGAAAGTTACCAACTTCAACACAAATCCACCATAAGAAATTAAACTAATTATAACGAATAATAATAGGAATAGATAATTTAAAATAAGAAAAATAGACAAACAATAGAAGAATAAGCCAAGGGAAGTTCATCGTAGTGCAAATAAATAAATAAAATTAACTAAATTGTGAAATAAAACAGTAACAATAATCAGTGAAGGTTGGCCACACTGAAAGGCCTAAAATTCGACGAGTTAACTTTCTTCAAGTTAATTCGACAGTCTCGTTTAGTACCAGCTCCAGGGAAGTCTTCTAATAGCAGCTCCAGGAAAGATCACCAACTTTACTCAAGTCTGAACAGGAAATCGTCGTGAAAATATTGTCAACGCTCTGTACTTCGCCAGGTTAATAACGGTGCCTACAGAAAGGATCGGCCTTGCAGGAGACAACGTGACATCCTACAACAGCTTAGTAGAAGAGATCTTCACTACGGACTCCGGCAAACATTCTTCTAGAATTTGTCGTCATCAACAGATTCTTCGAGAACTGGACTTCGAGATATTCTAGACAACTCTCAGAAAACATCTCCAAGATCCTCAAACACTCTCAGAATCAGGACGAGCGGACTTGTGCACTCCACAAAACAAGGTACTGCATAAATCAAGCTTTTTTAATAAATAAAATATTTTTTAATAAACTTGAATTACGTCCAAAATTATTAAACTCAATAAAGTTAAATAATAACATTTTAAAGACAAAGTAAAGTCAAAATAAAGCCAATTTTAAATTCATTCAAATAAAGAGATATAAAATACAATAAAATTCGAGTCCAATAATAAAGCAAAAGTAACAGATTGGAAAGGAATAAATAATAGGATTCATATTTATGTGTATTAGAATAAGAATATCAATTTGTTAGTTTTAGTTATTGTTAAAATTGTTTAATATAGTAGATTTTCAGTTTGTTAAAAGAGAAAGCATTTAATATAAATTGTCAGAAAAGGCGACATTAATTGTTGTAAAAGATTCGAAAGAAATCCATTGTTTCTCAAAATAAAAATTAAATTGTAGACTCTTAAATAAATTTGTTAAATTTCATTGTTGAATATTTTAATTAAATCTAACCCATTCAAAGAAACTCATTACATTAGAAAGAAGAAAAAGTAAGTGCTCACCAAGTATAAAGTTAAAAATTCAAAACAGAGCAAATTTTGGTGTTAATGAATTAAAGAGCTCCAAAGGGCACACCCTTTGAAAAAGAGTCTGGAGTTTTAAGAAAGGTAAGCTAGTATAAGAAGTGAATATATTAATATAGTAAAATTTCCTGTGTTAGCATAAGTTGATTAAAATAAATTATTCTTGTGTGACATAAGGAATCAAGAGCCTTATCAAAACTATTAAACTGCGAAAGAATCACTCTCTAATTAGTAAGTAGATCGCGGGGTTGTAGTTGGGAAAAGGTCTTGCAGCGAGCTCTGTCCCCGTGGAGAGGCTGTCTGTAGGAACCATCAGTCATCGGAAGGGGGGGGGGTGCGTAGCAAGTGGCGCCCAACGTGGGGCTCGAAAGTAACCAAACAAAAAATTGTTAAAATTACTTTAGGGTTGAAAACGAACAGCTTAAATTCATTAAAATCAAAATTAAAACTTGAAACTTAAAACTTAAATAAATAAACAGTAGTAAACCTAATAAATAAATCTAAATAAAAAAAATGGCAGCTCCGAAAGAAACAGAAACGGAAATGCAGAAGTTCATGAGATATTTCCAGGCGAAAGAAAAAGAACGCGAAGCTAGGGAAGAGGCAGATAAAAAAGAACGCGAGGAGAGAGAAAAAGCACGCGAATCGGAGAGGAAAAGAGAGAAAAAAGAACGCGAAGCTAGGGAATTAGAAAGGGAGACTAGGGAAAACGAAGAGAAAAGGGAACGCGAAGCGAAAGAAAGAGAACGCGAAGCTAGCGAACAAGCGAGTAGGGAAGAACTCTTACAAGCTGTAGGTGGCTTAGGAGAAGACGTAAAGAAAAATTTTGAAGCAATTCAAAATAGAGTCGGAAATTGCGAAGACGAAATAGTCGTTTTGAAAGGGGAAATTCAGGAAATAGGGGAAACAATTAAAGGTCAGGATGACAAAATTAAACAAAATAAAGTTAATTGTGAAACGTTAAGCAAAAATATAAAATCGTTAGAAACCAAAATGAGACAGACAAGTATAGGGCAAAATTTAGTAGGGGCTGGGAGAAGCGTAGTGTACGTACAACCCGGTGCAGCAGGAAATAAAACTGTCGAATTTTGGGGAAGTTCTAAAGAAAGTCCAATGAAATTTCTAGCCGAAATAGAAGAGATTTTCATGGAAATCGATCCACAATTAGACGAAGGGGAGAAATTAAAAATCGTGGAACGACACATAAAAGGGCCGGTAATAGAATGGTGGAACGTAATAAAAGATAATAAAGATAGATACGGACAATTTAGGGTTAAATTTATAAAAAATTATTGGGGATATCAAGCCCAGCAACATATCCGAAATTTAATTGAAAACGGACAATATCGTGATACAGGATATATGTCAAGAGTTAATTATTTTTGCAAAATGGTGGCTAAAGGACAATATCTTGATCCACCAATCCCAGAAAAATTTATGATTAATAGAATCATGCGACATTTTGAACAAAAGGTACAATTTGCGAGTATAGGAAGTCATAGCGAAACCGTTGAAAGCGCGATAGAATTTCTTAGAACGTTTGAAACGATGGAAGGCGAACCACGTAGGGAAAATCGAGAAGAAAGACCAGCGTATAAGGGGAACCTTGATAGGAAAATGGCAGGAGCCATGGACTCTCAAACCTATCCTAGAACACCTAACCTTAGATCCTATGGGAATAGACCGCAAACAAACCAAAACCAAAGTAACCAAAAACCCAATCCTACACTACCTAACAATCCGAGACCCAGTCCAAAAAACTAGGTTATAAGGTCCCGGAAAAAAGCAAAAGAAAACGGTTACAGGCAAAGACAGGATTCGGGGCCGCAGATCAAAATGTAAAAAATAAAATCAAAACAGAGAAACCTTTAGAAAACTTTTCAAAAATTAAAAATCCAACATTAAAATCAGTAGGGAAATTACAAAAAATTTCATGCGATATTAGGGAAGAGTTAATGACAGAAGGCGAGAATATCAACATTCAAACAAAATTATTAGAAAAATGTCCGGAAATAAACGTCAAAATTCATCAAACAAATATAAAAGTTTTAGTAGACACGGGAGCGCAGTGGTCGTGTATACAAGCTGAGTATTTGGAGGAGTTAAAAAGACGGGGAAACAAAATTTTAGAATTACCAGTTTATAACGTCGAAGTAGTAACAGCCATTAAACAGAAAAAACAAAGAGTTTCAAAACAAGTATCAATAACCGTGCAATTTAACGACAGAGTAGTAGATATAAATTTTCTGGTAGTACCAAAGTTAACTAGTTTAGGTATATTAGGATGTAATAGCCTATTCGAGTTAAACGCGAAAATTAATATGGAGGAAAAATACGTAATAATAAATGTAGAAGGGGAAAACAGAAAAATAAATTTCATCAAAGAAGCTAAAAAAGTAACTTCAAAAACCAATCTATTAAATAGATTGGACATAGAACAACCGTCAGCTAAAATCTGTGTACGGAAATTGCGAAACCAAATTAGCAATATAGGAGGTCCAAATACTATAATGCGAGCGAATGGGGCGTTATATGTTACTACATTACCCAGTGTAGAAGTAAAAAACGAGGGTACCGAACGTGACCAAGCCGAACGTGACAAAGGGGGAGAAAATACTAGAATTGACCAAACAGGACGTGTAAACAACAAACGTGACGGGAGGAAAGAAAAAACCGAAGCCGACAACACCGAACGAGACAATACAGGAAGGAACAGGAGAAGGGAAAACTTAGAGAGGGGAAGGGAGTTTGAACTCAAAGGAAAACAGGAGATAAACCTTAGAAACCAAAACACGGTCGAAAGGAAGATGCCAATTCAAGGAAGGAACATTAAAATCCAAAAAGAGATTAAAAGTGGAGCAACCTATCCAAGAAGAAGCAGGAAGAAGAGCGAAGCGAGCGAGGAAAGGGAAGAACTATATCCAAAAAAGCTTCAGAGTCGTGAGTTATTCGTACAAGGGCTAAGCAAAGTCGTCGTAAATAAAGAAGTAAGTCTTAAGCACCAAATACAAAATGGAGACCACGCAAAAATGAAGGGATCACTGGTAAACATACCTAAGTTCGAAATGAGCTTAATTCCAAAAGGGGAGTCCAGTAGTCAATCAAACCCAAACCTGAATAAGTTAGGAGCGAACGAAACAAAAAAGTTCAAAAATCGAGACGTAACCAAAAAGGTTAAATTCAAAACAAAAGTAAAGCATAGTCAAAAAAGGAAGGGGAAAAATAAATTTAAGTTAAAAAGAAAAAAAGAAATCGGTCGAATATTACGTACATATTGTCATAGTACGCAAACTATTTGGAATAGGTACATAGGGTTTATGGAAGATCTTCTAAATAAAACACCTCACGATACGACGGGTTACACGCCAGAACAAATACAACACAACAGAGAACCTCAATACGTATGGAATACCTACTTTCCGGAGGACGAAAGATTAAGGGAAACGGAATCATGGGAAGATAAGAAAAGAAATTGCTTGAGGAAAATGGTTCAAAAGGGAATGAGACGCGCGGAAAAGAAAAATCAAGAATTGAAGGAAACCAGATTCCAGGTGGGCGACCAGGTATTGATCATAAAAGGGAATCGGTCAAATGCAGAGAAACAGGAGACAGAAAAGTTGTTGTTGATTTATGGTGGTCCGTATGAAGTAAGAAGAATCATTGGAAGAAAAACCTACGAACTCTACGACAGAAAATCGCAAAAAAGTAAAGGAATATACGACATAAAAGACATAAAGGCATACCATGACTAATAATAAAAACTAAAAATAAAAAATAAACCAACGGTAAAATTAAAAAACTAGAAATAAAGGTTAGGATAGTAAAATAATGGTAAACATAAAGTAGAATAGGTAAATTCGTAAATTCATAATCATAAACATCGTCCAAAATAATATGTAATAAATCCAAACAGAATAAAGTTCAGAATAAATCATAACGGTAGATAAAAACCAGCTGTTTCGATAAAAGCGAGGGGGAGAATTGGGACAAGTTGCGTAGGTCAGTTAATAAATAAACAAGCATCCGGAAGACATGAAAATTGTACAGTAATTAAGGTAGAGAGGGGTTCTTTCGTTATATCGATAACGGAAATAAGAAATGTCAACATTCAAAGGAACTTCAATCTGTTACTTGGCGTAATCTAACCTAGCGCGAAATCAATTAAAAGTAAGGATGGCTTGATTTATGTAACTTACCTTAGTGCAAAAGTGATTAAATTTGTGTCAAAATTTATAATTTTAAAAAAGTTAGGATAAAGTGTAAATGTGTATAACTATGTATAATCATGCTAAATAGACTGTTTCAGATGAAAGAGAGACGAAATGAACTATCGAACATGAAAAATATATATGTATTTGTATAAAATAAGGATTGTTTTCATATGAATATGTCATGTTTATTACCATGTTTTTGAAAATTATATATGTCACCAATTAATCATTTATGTTAGAAATAGGATTGTTTTATAGATAGTAAGTTTTCATGTTATATAGATAATTATGTTTTTTAAATAGAAAGGAAGTAAATATGTAAAGAGAATAGAAAAATTTAAGGAACATAAAATTTTAAAATCTAAAAAAGGGATTTTAATGTCAAAATTTTAAGTTTTTGAGAGGGGAATTTGCAACGGTTTAATTGAACCGCCTGCAAGGAGCAATTTTGGAAAAGAGCTAAATTCCAAAATTTCAATTAAATCAAATAATAATTGTAGAAATGACAAAAACATTTCTAAAAATAAAATAACACATGTAAAATTAAAGGGAATATGTAAGTTAGCCAAGCCAAGGTCACGCGCCTTGACAGGAAATATCTAGCGTTCCGGATTGAACATGAATTCGTCCATATGTTTCTAATGCAAAAAACATAAAAATCCGAAAACTTAAATTAAAATGATATAATCGTGTAGAGCTAGGAAAACCTAATAATAAATAATAAGAGAATAAACTCGTCAAATTAATAATAAAAAAGTTATAGCCATAATAAAACGTCATAAAACATAAAAAACCCTTAAAATAAAGAAATTCCAAAATCTAATAATAACAACGCATAACCAAAATATAAACTAGAAATAAATAAGACTCGAAATCAAAATTTAATAAAAGACCATAAAGTAATTAAATAATAAATAACCAAAAATGCAGAAAGTACCGTAACTTGTGAAACCCAGAAGCGAGGAAGAAGAGGAAAGCAGTTTTGGAACTTTCAGCATCAGAGGAACAACTTGCAAAAAGAAGATTTTCAAAATTTCCAAAATTGGAAAAACTAAATTTTGAAAACTTACGAAATTTTCAAATCTCCGTAAAAGAAAAAATATATGTCGTATCGCTACAAATGAAGATGGAAAATCATCAGGGAAAGAAGGGCTTCAAAATGAAATCACCCAGAAGAAGATCGAGCGAAGCGAACGGGATATATGAAGAAAAGAAGAATTCGCAAGTAAAAAATTATGAATTTCAGGAATCAACTTGTCTTGAACGTCGTGCGCATAGTAGGCAGTAGACGCATGGAAAGGGAAAGTTACCAACTTCAACACAAATCCACCATAAGAAATTAAACTAATTATAACGAATAATAATAGGAATAGATAATTTAAAATAAGAAAAATAGACAAACAATAGAAGAATAAGCCAAGGGAAGTTCATCGTAGTGCAAATAAATAAATAAAATTAACTAAATTGTGAAATAAAACAGTAACAATAATCAGTGAAGGTTGGCCACACTGAAAGGCCTAAAATTCGACGAGTTAACTTTCTTCAAGTTAATTCGACAGTCTCGTTTAGTACCAGCTCCAGGGAAGTCTTCTAATAGCAGCTCCAGGAAAGATCACCAACTTTACTCAAGTCTGAACAGGAAATCGTCGTGAAAATATTGTCAACGCTCTGTACTTCGCCAGGTTAATAACGGTGCCTACAGAAAGGATCGGCCTTGCAGGAGACAACGTGACATCCTACAACAGCTTAGTAGAAGAGATCTTCACTACGGACTCCGGCAAACATTCTTCTAGAATTTGTCGTCATCAACAGATTCTTCGAGAACTGGACTTCGAGATATTCTAGACAACTCTCAGAAAACATCTCCAAGATCCTCAAACACTCTCAGAATCAGGACGAGCGGACTTGTGCACTCCACAAAACAAGGTACTGCATAAATCAAGCTTTTTTAATAAATAAAATATTTTTTAATAAACTTGAATTACGTCCAAAATTATTAAACTCAATAAAGTTAAATAATAACATTTTAAAGACAAAGTAAAGTCAAAATAAAGCCAATTTTAAATTCATTCAAATAAAGAGATATAAAATACAATAAAATTCGAGTCCAATAATAAAGCAAAAGTAACAGATTGGAAAGGAATAAATAATAGGATTCATATTTATGTGTATTAGAATAAGAATATCAATTTGTTAGTTTTAGTTATTGTTAAAATTGTTTAATATAGTAGATTTTCAGTTTGTTAAAAGAGAAAGCATTTAATATAAATTGTCAGAAAAGGCGACATTAATTGTTGTAAAAGATTCGAAAGAAATCCATTGTTTCTCAAAATAAAAATTAAATTGTAGACTCTTAAATAAATTTGTTAAATTTCATTGTTGAATATTTTAATTAAATCTAACCCATTCAAAGAAACTCATTACATTAGAAAGAAGAAAAAGTAAGTGCTCACCAAGTATAAAGTTAAAAATTCAAAACAGAGCAAATTTTGGTGTTAATGAATTAAAGAGCTCCAAAGGGCACACCCTTTGAAAAAGAGTCTGGAGTTTTAAGAAAGGTAAGCTAGTATAAGAAGTGAATATATTAATATAGTAAAATTTCCTGTGTTAGCATAAGTTGATTAAAATAAATTATTCTTGTGTGACATAAGGAATCAAGAGCCTTATCAAAACTATTAAACTGCGAAAGAATCACTCTCTAATTAGTAAGTAGATCGCGGGGTTGTAGTTGGGAAAAGGTCTTGCAGCGAGCTCTGTCCCCGTGGAGAGGCTGTCTGTAGGAACCATCAGTCATCGGAAGGGGGGGGGGTGCGTAGCAGTGTGTGTGTGTGTGTGTGTGTGTGTGTGTGTGTGTGTGTGTGTGTGTGTGTGTGTATGTGTGTGTGTGACTATATGTGTTGCCCTTAACTAAAAAAAGTATTTTCAATATAGGTAGTTTTTTACATTTTTCTATGAATAGTTTTAATTTTAATTAGCTATTATATCTAATATTATATAACACGGTATTTTAGATATAAAAAAAAATAGTTTTAATTTTACTTCTATAATCATTACATAAATATTTTTCTGTTGAATGTATATAATATATTTATTATTTCCAGGTTTTTTTTAAATGTTAAAGTATAACTCCAATTTTTAAGTTTTGATAATTTGATGTAGGTAAAAACATTATTAAAATTATGACAATGTCTCACTCTACTATGTGGAAGTTTAAGTACACCAAATTTTCTATACTAGTCTTAAGCTTATCTAATAAAAACCAAAGGAGTGTGATCATAAATACGAAATAAACAATACTCTTTATTATATGAGTATAAAGGTGTGTTGATAACATTTTTTACTGTCTTGAGTAGATAAGGATGGAAATTTTATAGTTGAATCTTGCCCTAGAGATTAATATGCTTATAGTTTTGTAAAACTAATTATTCATATCATGTTACAACCTGACTTTTAAAAGTAAGCAATATTGCTTCATCTCTGGTGCCGGATATTTTCAAGTCTACTGACACCAACTTTAAGAAAGTTTTAATCTTGTACTTCATATGTTAATAATTAATTTTTTTTTTTTTTTTTTTTTTTTTTTTTTACAATTAATACTTATGATTAACAATAATATTTCATTTTAGAATTTATTACTGTTATAATTGGTATAAATCGTCGTCTATTTATATATAATATATTAATGTTATTATACTTGAGTAATTATTATAATAATTAATAATTTGTTAAGAATGTATCATTGACATATATTTGTAACCTTTACATGTCATAATTGATTTAGAAAGTTGTATGATTTTAATAATATTACTTTTGGTAATGTAATTTTTATTGATTAGTTTAGTAACTCGTGTAACTTACTTTTTCACTTATTTTCACAATAAGTTGTGTGAAAATCGTTTATATTATTAAGATAAATAAATGAATTCATATTGTCTGAAAAAAAAATTTATTTTAACCCACTTTTATTTTCAGAATGCAAACCTTAAAGAGAAGAATTTGGGAGAACGTAAGTAATTTCCAATATATAGAATAAAAAATATTGTACTAACATTTAGTTTATTTATAAAGTAAATTTAAAGTTAGTCTTATAATTGATATTATATAAAACCACAAAATACACAGTCTTAACACTCCATTTTCCCGATTGACTATAATAAATATTAACGACCATAAAGTGGACTTGATTAAATAATACAAAATAAGCTTACGCCGAGAAATTTTTTTTGCTTACGTGAATATTATAGTGGAATAAGAATTTTACTCAATAAACTTATGCAGCCATTAAAAATAATGTAACAAGCCAAAATAAAGAAAACGTAACATTCAAAATTTACTTTACTTTGTAACAAATTATCTTTATAATAGGCAAGCACAAAATTTGTCCTCCTTTTTTCTCAGCTTGTGTGCATCGTAGGAGTAATGGGATATGATTTTATTGTTTTCTAACTAGTACTGTGACATATATAGACAATCCCTATAGACACACAATCAAAATATATTCACATAAATAATATACACAAAAACGTTGTCTTTAAGCAATAAAAAAATCTTCTATGGAAATACCAAATATGTGAAATATTATTTCTTCTACAAATCATACAAAACAAAGAGTATAGAGGATGTTTTAGATTATATTTTGGTAACTTTATTAATTTTTTTCCCGTAAATGTATTAGATTTTGTAATTAAATAAATTTTATTCAAAACATTTTGTATATTTGTTTACTTTTTCTATGTTTTGTAGTTACAAGAATAAATATATAGAAATACAAAAACGTTAAGATTTTACGAAATGAATTAAAAATTTAAGGACTTTCTAAGAATATACGGTAGAGAAGTCTAAACTGAGTCTTATGGAAGATGAACAATAGGATTCATTAGAGTCCGTATGTAGTACTCTGTCATGTGCTGAACTGCAACCAATTGTTGACTTTCTGCGTATGACTAAGTAATTAAGTTTACTTAGTAGCATTGAATGGTCGTTGTATTGAAATGCTTTTGAGAAGTCTCACAATAGAGATGGCTTATGGCCTTCAATCAATGAACCTTATACATGAATAATATACATCTCATAATCATCAGTAGATTATTTCATTTAATACCAACTTTCGGAAAAAAAAAGTTATTAAAAGAGTGAGTAAATAATAGCTGGTTATATTTCAGGGATATGTTCAACGTATGCCTTTACCATTACATTTAGTGTTTTCGATATGAATCGTTTTAAACACCACAATAGGCCTATGAATCATAAAATTTTCTCAAAATTATGGTCATTTTCAAAAAATAGATTTTGGAGAAACCCCCTGTATAAAGGAAAGCAAGTGTTTTTAAATGAGTTTTGATACAATAGAAACCCTTCGTGGGGTTCCACGTGTTTATTGTTTGGATTTGAAATGTCTAAACCACGACAAATACCACTTAACGTGGTTTTGACGCCTTGAACACGCTGTTAAGTTTATGCAATTTAAGACTCAGTAGACCCCTTCGTGTGGGATACAGATGTTATTTGTTAAAATTTTATTGTTAAAACAATATCACACTCTACGTGGTATAACGATTATAATTATGTTACTGATGGAAATGACTTTTATATTAATTTCTCATCTTTGTGAAACTTTTAGAGAAAGCTCTTATTTTCATAGTGTTTTTTTTTTTATCTGAAAAAACACAAATACACAAGTCATAGTAACGAAAAGTAGTGTCATTGCAAATTAAATTTCTTTGATAAATGCCAGTGCAATATAATAATGTACATAACTAATTTATCAATTTAATCTAGTATAGGAATTGAAAACTAATGAGACTTCTCCCTAGAAATAAAATTCAAAATTAGTTGAGAATAATTTTAATAATTTAATACTATTAACGGTAGTAGTGAATAGAGCTATGAATTTGACTATTGTGACAATCAAGATAAGAGATTTTAATTCTATTGAAAATAAAATTTTCTGCTTACATTAGCAGTATTTTTATTGCAAGGTGAATTGTATACATAAACAATTATTTATTTAATTATACAGTTATCAAAAATATCAATCCTTTTCAATAGCTTTATATTTACAATATCCTAGTTTTCTTCAACTGCTGTCGTTACCTTCAGGGTTTATCAATAAAATGGTAGTTATTCTACTTATCTTTATATCTACTATTATTTAAAAACAATATTGATCAAATTTATATTAAAAAAATTCTAAAATTTGTGGTTTATCTTTAAATATAATAATTTGTTTCTATTATTATCAATGACTGAATTAAATAATAACTTGAACCTAAAAGGTAGAAGTTGATTATTGTAATTTATGTATTTCCTAACTAAAAGAAAATTAAACAGTTTTAAAATTTATGAATTATATAATATCACCAATTGACAACCAATTAGAATTTGTAAAGAATGTGTATTAAGAACGCCTTCACTCCTCTATAAAGGTCTCTTCATTGTGCTGTTTTATTTAAAAGGGCATATTATGTAGTACTATTTCCTAAATTAGAAACAAATATAACTGAAACAAATTTAGTTTTAAAGTTACTAAAGCAATTTTCTGGTAAAACGACTCCAACTTCAGATTCAGCCGTAATTTAATCTATTTATCTATGTGCGGAGGATTGTGGATTACCCAAAATATTAGCTGATTAGTAAACATATCACAGCTGCAATTAACTAACAGAGGTGATTAACGATTTGCTTCTAACGGAGGATAATTTTATTACAAACAAAATTTAAAAAATTTAATTTTCTTATTTAAGTTTATAAAGAATACATTACAAAATAACTTATCGTCATTCAGTTATAACTGTCTGAGATACGATCACAGATCAAGTTGAGTTGCAAGACGTAGCGTAAACCTCTACTTTTAATTTTATAAAGTATAATGTGTTGCCTTGGACTGTTTAATATATAATATAGTTAATTACCTTAGAGGTTGTCCTCAGTCCGTATATTGGTTTTAGCTACAGCGCTGTTTCGCCGAACACTGTCGGCTTCATCATAGCAAACATGTTTACATTTCATTTCAGCTAAACTTAATTATCAGTATCATACTGATAACTGCTGTATAGATCCAGTACCATACCTGCAGCTGGACAAGTAAGACATATAATGTGGCCACAAACAATTTTATTATTTATGTACGACGAGCCTTACTCCGATTTTATATGTGTTAGTGTTTTGTGTTACGTGTCTATGTGTTAGTGCGGGCCTGATGAAGCCGACAGTGTTCGGCGAAACAGCGCTGTAGCTAAAACCAATATACGGACTGAGGACAACCTCTAAGGTAATTAACTATATTACTCTACTTTTAACTACCTAAACACTCATAAACACTCCATAATTGCTTAAAACCATTTATTTACTGGTTTAAATACTATTAACCATCTAAGACTGGCTGTGGTGAAAGTAGAGCTATGCAATACAATCAAGTGTCAGTGGCTTGCGCTTTACAGTATATTTAACATAGAAGAAAGACAAAATTCAGAATAGTTTTCATTAAGAAAACTTTTACAAATGTTTTATAAACAAAATGTTTTGTACGACAAATTAAAATATTTTAAAGTTACTAAATTGATGACTTACAAATAAAACTAAAAAATTAAAGATAATTATGGGAAATCTGAAATTATGGATTTATATTATTTATGATGAAATACTTTGCACAATTAATTCAGAGTAGGAGTCTATATATATGCATTAACTGGTAATAAAATTATTTATATAGGTTTAATCATTTTAGAATTAATTCAGCAAAACACTTAATTTTGAAATTAATAATGACTTAAAGATAATAGTACACAGTTTTTAAATCAGTTAGTAAATATTGATTCTGATGACATTTAAAAAAAATAATATCTCTATTGATGACATTTTCTGAGAGATAACAACTAAGCAATCTGATGTCTAGCAAACACTTTTTGATATCTGATATCCCTAAGACGTATTGCCATTTGTTAGAAAACTTTCGAGTGTTTAAAAGTTAAGTATAAAGATATTGGCCTGCTCTATTTCATAGAACTAATAGTCAAATTGTACACTTTTAGAATAATTAATACCAAACTGAGTGAATAGATGAATATATTAGGAAACAGCTAAAACTATAAAAATTCAGAACAAAAAACAATTGGGTTAGATATTTCAAATATTGTATAAAATGAGTAGTTAGGTTTAGTGTTAACACAAAATAAAATGCTAACTTAAAAAAAAAAATAGAAACAGACCAAATTATAACTGTTGTTAAATGGGCTTTTAGTGTAGTTGAGATGTAGCATATTACTTTTTTATTTCTTTACGTATTACTAGAATAGTGTATGGTTAAAAAAAAAATAAACAACCTTTTTTCAATAACAAGAATGGAAACTATATATATATATATATATATATATATATATATATATATATATATATATATATATATATGTGTAACAAGCCAAAATAAAGAATACGTGTTTTATGACATTTATTTTGGCTATAACTTTTTTATTATTAATCTGACGAGTTTATTATCTTATTATTTATTACTAGGTTTTCCTAGCTCTACACGGAGGTATTATTTTATTTTTAGTAAAAAAAAAAATATTATGTATATAAAATAAAATAATCTGGGTATCTTATGTAAATATATATATCTTTTGTATCTTATTTATTCAATCTTACTATTAAAACATGATTTGAAAATAAAATAACAAAATTTTAATTCAGAAGATTTACATTTTTATATACTCCTGAAAGAGGTGTGTAAAGAACATGGGCATCGGTATTGATCAACAGGTCTCCAGTATTAGCTCGAAACGAACTTTAATTTGCCATTTAACTCTATATCTATGAACCCATCATTATTATATCTACTTGTTTAGAACGTTTATTACCAAAGAGGTACTTTCTAAATAAATATAGTTTTATAATAAAGTGGAATGTCATTGCTTCCTTGATAATATTATGATTGAAATATATTTCAAAATTCATAATAAGTTTTTTTTTATAGATTTCACCCAGACAACATAATGAATTGAAATATAGCAATATAGTTAAACTTTGTTCTACATTTCAAAAATAAAATTGTGCAAATACTGCTATAACTCTGTTTTTTCTAACCTTTTGAAAACTAAAATTTTGGTATTGTCTTTATCCAATTTAGAAATAATGTTATCGATAAGAAAAACAGTAACTTTGTGAATATAAATGTTTTTAAAAATTAAAGAACCCTAATTTGTAAAAAAATATAAACATATATCTTCAATATAATTACTTTTTTTTTGCTTCTACAGATTTTCAGGTTAAACGTGAGATTGACGATGCAATTAGCGAATATGAAACTTCAGATATGGATTTAGAAGAGAGACAGGTAAGCAGCATTTTCTATAATCATTGAATAAGGATAATATTTAGTGTTATTATTAACTGCTGGTACACAAAAGTAAAAGCTATCAATTGTATATTTCTTAAATAACACTAAGAAATATAAAACATAACAACAACACCACATAATTGTAAAGTAAGTTCAGTGATGAAAACGAAATCATCTATTTCGTCACGATATAAACATAATTAAATTTAATATGAACATAAAGAATAAATTAGTCACCGATTAGTTACGATTTATGCATCTCCAAAAGACTTTAAAACGGAACAACAATTTACACTGAACATGAACTTGTAACTTCTAAAATTACATCTGAAAATCTGTTAGATCTGCAATGTGATAAAATTATTCTTCCAAGTTGAATATATCACCAATAATTAAAAAGTACAATATATTAAGCGCTGTATATAAAGCAAGTGTTAACTAATTTTACGAAAAAAAATCTTAGTTAATGTAACTTGATATTTTACAGTGGAACAACTTGTAGAATTGTTATAAATAATATTACAAGTTGTATATGTTATTTTTATTTATAAATGTGACAATAATTTTATTGCAATGCAACTACACTGAATTTCTAAATATTATTAACAAACCCACCTAAAATATCTTATAAAGTAACAAATAATACCCTAGTAGGATTGAATAACATTTGTTACAGTTATACATATCACAGGTATTTTGATATATCACATATTTTGCAACGTATTGAGCAAAGATTTTAAATCATATAGACACACCGATGGCTCCAAAAGGAAGGAATTTACTCGTAGTAGGGTATATGGTCCAAGAAGGTGGTTGAAGGGTTAATTTACCTTAAAATGGTATAATCACAGATTTTCAGGCTGAGGAAAAGGCCATCATAAATAACTGTTGAATAACCTGTATCTACATTGATATTCAGGAGGTATTTAAACCACTTGCAGATAGTGACATAAAATCCATTTTGGTCTAGGAATGCTGAAGGACCTCAACGTTCTGTCTCAGGAAAACTGTATAACATTTTATTGGGGTTTGAGGCACAAGGGAATTGACATAAACTTGTAGGCAGGTGTATTGGTTAATCGGGCTTGAGGTAGTAGACTTAGTTGAACAATTGACTACTGGTCGTGATGCCTTATTCTCTTAAACCTCTTACACTCTTAATTTAGTCTAATTTCATCTTTATATCACCAGTATTTACAAAATTGGTATTTTTGCAAGTACTACATTTGTACCCATTTTTATGATACGCAACTGGAAATTGTAACTTGAATAGTGACAACAGAAAACTTTGTATTATTTAAATAAATAATCTTACAAGTTATATAGAGTGTGTCAAAAATATATATGAATGATTATTATGGCAAAATCAAAACACCTGATAGGTGGAAACATCAGTTTTTCATTGAAGTATGAGATGGTTGTCATATTTGTTATTTAATACAAAATAAGCTAGGTTTCATTCTTTAAAAAAAACTTATTTGGAATTTGAAGTGTTAATGAAATACTGAAAATAATAAAAAGAATTTTTGTAATGGAGGTTGGAACACCTTCAGAAAATTGAAAAAATTACAAGAATTAACGACAAATTTGACGCCTATAAAACATTGGAAAATGTAAAAGAGGACATTCTTGAGGACAAAACCAAAACGTGTAATGAAAATCGCGCTTTAGTAATGCAGACTTTTTAAAGATCCCCCAAGAAATCTCTAAAGTAATCTCATTACTAAAGTAATGTTTTAGTGAAACTTGTGTTATACAAAGATATGTTCATAAAATTGAACATACTCATAAGTGGTGACCTTACATCCCAAGACATGTACATTCAATAATTGAAGACAATCCAGACAAGCGAAGAGATTTTATGAATGGAATAGAGACAGGTGTGAAAGAAATCAAAAGTTTGAATATTTTACTGTTAGTACAGACGAAACGACATTTAAGCTTAATGAAATAATTATTGGACCTAATTATCTTTTCTGAGCTACGCAAAACCAAATATAATTTAACAGAAGTCTGTAAATTTAATAGACTTCAGTGTGTTGTCGCCTATCATCATTAGTTACTTCGGGGCCATTATTGTTTAAAAGGACTGTCTCTTGAATTTTTTATTTAATAATGCCACAAAACAGCATTATTTCCTAATCCAGACTAACATCATGACGTAAGGGGTGTCTTAAAAACTTTCCTAAACAATGGATAGGACGAAGAGGAAATGCTTTGGACTAGGGGATCCAGAATTAACGCCAAGTCATATTTGTAGGCCTATATATCTGTAAAAACTGTGTTTGCATTTTTTGGGGCGCTCTGTGTATCACAGAGTTTAATAAACTTATAAATATATTACTAACTTACGTAAACTAAGATTTTACCCCTTTCTAAGAATTAACAAATATATATTAAAAATGTACAAACGAAATTTTTTTTAGCTATAAAACTTTAATGTGTAAGTTATATTTTGTCACCAGTATAAAATACTGGCAAAAATTGACTTTATAAAATTGACTTTTATTTTTACGTTGATATCAAACTGAGATCTTACCAACTTCTAAGAGACTTTACCTAACTACACATCAAATAGTAACTAGAAAACCAATAAACGCTAACCGTTATTCAATTGAATTAAGTATATAACAATTTATTTATCTCCGGAATTCACTAATTTGATTTTTACTTTTTATGAAACGTCATTAAACAAAAGTTGTAATGTTTTTATGCAAACGCAACGAGAAATTGTATCTCAAAAACAGACAACTGAATCCTGTGTAATATTAAAATAAACAATCTTGCCAGGAATTGACAAATTTTTCATTTATATTTTTAACTTTAAGTAAAATAAAAAACTCTTTAAACAATTTTTAAGAAATCGCCCACATAATAATAAATAACTTAAAAAGGGACAACGGAATAACTTGTAAGTTATTCTAAACTTTAATTTAGTTAAAAGGTAAACTGAACAGTTTAATTTTACAAGTTATATTTATAATATTTATTGTTGGAAGTTAAATATTATTTAACCTTTTGACAAAT
Organism: Aphrophora alni; assembly: GCA_963513935.1. Taxonomy (NCBI): domain Eukaryota; kingdom Metazoa; phylum Arthropoda; class Insecta; order Hemiptera; family Aphrophoridae; genus Aphrophora; species Aphrophora alni. The sequence goes on along the minus strand of OY740769.1, from coordinate 126,625,026 downwards.
TTAATGACATTTATTCAGTTACAACGTAAGGACACAAATAATACACTCATTTTTAGACATCGCTCCAAGCAATTGTAATATCAGTAACACCTAGAAATATTAACATCAATAATGACAAATAATGAACACTTATAATATTGAAATAATTATTTTACAAGTTGTACGAATATATGCACGATGATTATATTACCGTATATATTATTAACGTTATTTTCCAATACAACATTTATTATTTTTGAACGTAAGTAAATTGAGTTTCGACTCAATTTTGAAAACTGCACCACGAAATATTAAGCTTAAAAAGTGACAACCGAAATTCTTATAGCATTGAAATACTTAATGTATTAAGTTATTTATATGACCGGCTATCACTAATATGCTATTAATTTTATTGTAAAATAAGTAAATCATATTTATAACAGTCTTAAGGAAAATCCAACAAGAAAAAGTATCACGATAACTGAGAAAGAATCCTTTAAATTTATTATTCTTACAATTTATGTACATGTTACCTGTATTTGCAAAAAGTATCTGGGTAACCGAGAACAGAAACCTTTTAACTATTCTTACAATTTATATACATGTTACCTGTATTTACAAAAAGTATCTGGGTAACGGAGAACAGAAACCTTTTAATAATTCTTACAATTAATTTATATACATGTTACCTGTATTTATGAAAAGTATTTCGGTAACCGAGAGCAAAAGTTACTCCTCAGTTGTAATGAATCATGTTCCCCATTCATAGCCGTTATCAGGTTTTCACCTTGTAACTTTAGGCAGGGCCCCTCACAAGGTACTATAGTCCAGGTCAGATGGCCTATTTGTTTTTAGACAGGTGTTACTGTCACAAATCCTTACGTATTGCTAAATGATAGGCCCCGGGCTTAGAACTGGTATAATTTAGCTGTTTTATGAATTGTTTCTTTTTTTAGTTTTTAATTTTGCAACTTCATTTCTCAATAATTACACAAGAAGACAACAACAATACTGTTTTTTAAATAATTATTTAATGAGCACTATCTGATAGTCCTGTTTTAAATCAATTATTATCTTTCATCTTATCTGGAGTTATCGTGTTTTATTTACTTTTGAGATCATAATCGGATTCTATAATTTGTTAATTATAATGTGGTTTTTCTTTGTTGTTATTTTAATATAAAATTAGAGGGAACCCATAATTTACCACTTTTTTATGAAATTAATAATTTTTTTTCAAACTTGATTGTGTTCTTCAAAATTTATTGAAAATTAACTAAATTATGCTCAGTATTACTAGAATATGTTTCATTTTTAGATTTTTCTTTTCAAAACATGATAGTAACAACTTGCTCGCTTGCACGTGAATCTTGGTTCGCTGGCTTTGCACTTTTCTTTTAAGTTGGAAGCAATTACATAGTTATTTTTCCTAAAATTTATAAGATTAAAAATAAAATTATATCTACAAGTGTATAGATTTTCAACAACTTATTGCCATTTCATAAAATATTTTGATCAAAGATTATTTGATTCCCAATTAACAAAAGAGCTTAATAAATGATATAGTTTCAAGCAATGAATGTGTTTTTGCAAACGAGAAATAAATTTTTGGAAATTTTTGTTCTATTTAACTCTCTATACCGTTTTCTATAACGAAAATAATAATACTTATTATAATATTTTTACATAAAGCACAAATTAACGTAAATTATTTTAATTTTACTCATATACCAGTTGCTCCAAATCCATATATTTGTACATTCCGTCACACTTCACTATAGTTTCACCAATACGTAACATCTCACCTATTGGTTATGTTGAAATTCACCGATTTGATTTACTACATTTAAAGAAAAACTTGTTACTTAGTTTTTGGAAATATCCCAGGGGCTTTACCAGATTCTATGCCCTAGAATCAAATCACTCATGTTGAGAATTTAATCAACAATAAAAGTTTACAAAACATAGGCTCATATTTTGTACTACATTCTATATATATACAAGTTTAAAAAATTCAAGCATAAAAATTAATTTAGATAATTCCAAACACAAAATTCTATTATCACTCCATTTGTCATTTTATCTTGATAATTAACTAATTACAAAATGTCTTTAAAACTAATATTCCAGACATAACACACATTTTAAGGATAAGTCTCGGAATTTATATTAGGTATTCATTAAACATCTATTTTTCTATTTCTCTCTCTAAAAACAAAACTCACAAGGTGATTTTATCTTTAATTTTATTCATAGAATGATATAATCTTTAGTCTAAATATCTTTCAACAATCAAGTTCTATTTGACTTGAGAATTATAGTAAACTTATTTTATTCATATATATATGTTTTGCAGGTTATGGGCTTTGAATTTAGTTTGGCAATTCATCTGACTTGTTCTATAAAATAAACTACTTAGAAAACAGTCTAAGCATATTTTGTATGAATACTTTGATTACTTTTGATAATCATAAGTTTTATTTCACTTTGTGCCACCTCGTTAATGACGAGGTTATGGACGCATTTGTGGACCGGTTTAGAGGTGGTAAGTGTAAGCCGATAAAAAACAAAACAAAAATCTGAGTGAACCATTTACAATTAAAAACAAAGACAAATATACAATTTAACAGGTCAATATATTATTCAAAGAAAAGTATTAAAATTGTTACATTTTATTTATATGCTCTTAAGAAAAATACATATAAAAAACTTTAATTACTAAAGAAATCCCTCTCCAAAATAAAATAGACTGACCCTCCCCATTATACAATATTACAATAATTATTTATGTTAAATTTACTCCTAAGAAAATATCACATAATTTTATAAACTAAAAACAAAATTTAGCAAACTCATTTTAACAATTTAGTTAGGAAAAAGAAATGTAATGACACAGAAAAATTTTAAAAAAACATTTATTGTTTGAGACCCTTTAGTGTTTTGAAAAGACCCCTTAGAGGTCGTAGGGTCAAACGTTGCTAGCTATCCCATCCGATAAAAAAATATATATAACATTAGGTATGATTTGCCTTATTCTATTTTCACATTACATAAATTACAATTAAATTTTGCCTTTACGGTAAGCTATGTATTAGCAATGTTCATAAGTCCTGGTAACTTACAAAACAGAAAATATATAAAAGAAACTTTAATGTAATAGCAGATATTTCTTGTTGAAACTCCATGTTCAAGGATAAAATAAAGCAAAAGCTTGAAGTTTCAAATATATTATCATTTGCCCGACGATGCCGCAAGGCGAAACAATTGTAGCTAATTTATACTATTAAATATTTGAAACTTTAAGCTTTTGCTTTATTTTATCCTTATATATAAAAGATTTTGTTCTTAAATACATTAGGTTCACATGAAATTTTAACTAAAGCTTGTGAACTGAAGATCGGCGTCCTTTTCTCGGACCAGTTTTAGAACTGAAATAAAAAAAAAAAACACAAAAGGCATTAGTAAGACAAAAAAATTAGTTTTTCATGTTTGAAATTGACCTCAAGTTTCATGTTAGGCTTTGTAAATTTCAAGTAACATTGAGTTACGTTACAAAAAAAGAAAAAATTTTACATCACGCTGTATGCAAAAATATTTCTAACTGGGCTATAAATTTAAATTACAATAATTTTAAACTGAAACAAAACTAATTTTTTAACAGACTTTAATCAATAAAGGAAAACGAATACTTAGGCAAAATCTTACAGCATAACCCAAAATAAAAGATTCATATAAGATAAAAAAACTCAGATTATAGATATTTCCTTCATTGAATTTATCTTACTAATTAAACGAAGTTTTTTATTATCTGGATCAGAGAGTGGTGGTTTTAAAATTTGAGTTGAGTTTTTGACGGCATTACGAAACTTGTAAAACAATTTTTATAACTTTGAAAACTTTTTTATTACATAATTTGTAAAGTTGTTTTACAGAAATGTCGCACACGTTAAATATTGGTCAAGTTTAACCTTAAAGACCTTTATAAATTATTGAACCTTAAAGACATTTAATTTTAATTTTTTTTTAAGTTCGGAAAGAGAACTCAAGAAAAAAAGACGTGTGTCGCTCATTATGTTGTAAGTCCCAAAACAAGAGAGAAGATTCATGTCCTGTTGTAGCGAAGGGCGCATTCGCGAGGATGAAACAGCTGGTTGCTTTGTATCTGCCCCAGGCAGAGTTCTAGTCTAGATCTCTAAGATTTGTGGGAAGTTTAAACTATGTGTATTGTTCAATTTATGTGTTAGGTTGTTTTAAATTAAAAAAGTATGTAGCGGATTTAAATAAACGCTACAGCTTACACTTATATATCGTTACTCTTGAGAATTCAATAATAGGTTGTAGAATCACGCACACTATAATTTAATTAAGAATTTTACCTAAATTTTAATTTACACAATATTAACAAATTCACTTTATTACTATATGGATTATATGATTGATGTTATTATTATATCAAACGCTCTTTATGTATTCCTCTGAAATGATTGTTATTGCTTTGGCTTCTGTAGACCGAATGTCCGTCAACTTTCCATGTCTACGTATTAATTTTTTGTATTTTGTTTTTCCGGCAAATGCTACTGGCTTCCCATTAGATTTTGAGGTAATTGTGGTTCTTTCCTATGGGGTATTTGGTTAAATTGTCTTTAGTTACATAGGCATGATCCTAACCTCGCGATGTTTGAGAGCTTGTCAATAAATTTCTTCTTATCGAGTTAAATTTACTTTCGTTTGAAGAACTAATGGAATACTGTACTAACTATTTGGAATTATTATTTCTAGTCTTTAAACCATTAAAATCTATGAACATATTCATTTTGTGTTCGCTTGAGAAAAATAGACGAGATTTTATAATAATATATTTCTGTTAAATGTCTGTTAATTTGCGTTAAATATTCTATTCGGTAATCTATTGACGAAAGGAGTTGATTAATTTCCTCCATTACATAGAGTATTTTTCTCTTGACAGACACTTGTATCAAGACCAAAACTTCCAATATATTTATAAAAACGTAGTCTTCAATTATTTTTTCCATTCACCGTTTTTAAATCAATTTAATTCAATCTAAGAATGCTTTACTTATCTATATGTAGAGTTACTTTGATTTACTGTGATTTAAATTGATCTATCTCCTTTGAAAAAAATTAACTAAAAGCTTAGGTTAATTTATAGTAAGAAATAAGTACCAAAATATGTTTTACACAATAACCATAAAAGAAAGAAAACTTTAATGACATAAATAATTATGGTTCACAAATAAAATTCAAAATCTTTACAGTTATTCTAAAGTCTATTATTGTCTCTGATCCCTTCACTGAATGTTAGTTTAGTTAGCTTGGGACTTTCAATCACTGAATTATACATAAAGTTGACTTGAAATTCTATTAAAATATTATCAATATCATTTGTACAAAATGGGTTAATAAAAGAATAAATTATAATAGTCTCAGTCGGGTTTTGTTCGTCTTTAAAACCTAAATTACAAATCTCGGGCTAGGGGTATTCGGCCGGATCCAACCACACCTACAGTTAATTACAGTTTGCATTTAAATCTTAAAATTAACTATTAAATAACTTAAATCTAGTGAGAACATTAAATGATGAAGATGATTATTAAAAGAGTCTTATCGTTGTAGGCTTTGGTACACAAAAGTTTGGATCACTCTGAGATTTTTTTGGGTTATTAATTTTGATAAAATAGAAGTTTATAACCATGAAATGTTCGTATAATTGGTTTTCTCTCACACAATATCTGTTGTCTTCTTCCTAGTAATGATTCCTGGACGTTTTGAAGTCAAAATCAATGGATTTTATGCGTCCGTCCCGGTTAAGCGTCTGCTTAGCAATGATCTAGCGTCCTTTTAGCGAATTAATACATAAATCGGGGTTCACTTTTAATCTCATTACCAAAATCGTTAGTACCGATTATTTGCATGGGCTTAAATGGATACAATTTTTGGTGACTGAAAATGATTTTATGATATGAGGATTATATCCTAATTTAAATGCTCTAACTAATTATATTTAATTTAAAACTAATTTTTGAGAAACAAACTCTTTATTTATGCCTGAATTATTAATTTAGAAAATTGTTAAATCTCAAAGACAATTTGAAGATCGCCGCGCGCCGCCGTGAATGGCGTCAACCAATCACAAAGCATGCTGGAGGCGGGGCTTAGCTTCGCCTGTAACTTGACTTGGTAAATTTCCTTGAGTTCATCACCTTTGAAGACTTCGTATTTATTTAAACGGACCTCTACTTAAATTGTGAGGTGACCATTTGAAAGATAATTTAATTCTTCATCGCACAGTATATTTCGATATTTTGGGATAATTCGCTTTTATGCCTTATTTGTACTGGCTAGGTCGTGTTGTCATGGAATATTTGCTTTCACTGGCATCGTGTTTGACAACTTATCCCTTTATTTATTTATTTAACGGCTTTGGTTTATGTTTCCGGCTTTTTATGGTAAATAGCCAACATATTAAAGTTTCAATAGGCCAGATTTTCTTTTATCGGTTTTCCCTTGCGTGTTTATTATTATTTCCTTCTGAAGGGACTAAAACATATTTCCTATATTTACAATGTTAAAATTGAGTTGTCAACTTCCGCGGATAGATTGCGTTAGTGTTCTGTTTTAGTGTAAGTTGGGGATTTGTTTAATTATTTGAAATGTATATACTGAGCTGTTTCAAAATACTGAACTGTTTTATATTCAATGAACTTTTATCTTTTTTTCTCTTCAGATCCTAAAAATATTATAAAATTAGATTGAGGTTATTTCTAATATTTTTATTTGTTATTTGCCATTGCTGGTTAAATTCTTAAAAAAGATATTTACTGAAGTTTCACTAAATCCGTCAGTAAATGTTACCTGTATATATAAACTAACCTAATATACTAAGCAACTTCAAACCCACCCGATTTCATTTGAAATTTAATAATTCTACTGCAAATTTTCAAAAGAAATTTCTTTCCCCTGTTAAAGAGGTACGAATCTATTATAATTATATATATATATATATATATATATATATATATATATATATATATATATATATTAGTCAATCAATATAGCATCTGTGACGGAATCATTACGTAATTAAATTAGAATCGAAATTTATTATTTTGTACAAGCGCGTAGATCTCCTATATTCTCATAACTTTCTGTTACATACGAAATTAAATTTTTATTTATTTACAATTTTGAACTGGATAGCTATAACTTTAGAATTTTACAAGTACAACTTTTAATTGTAAGGTTGCGATGTCTTCAACCTCTGATAAGAGTGCAAATAACAAAAAGCGTTACGGCGACAGTTTTGGGAGTTAGATTTAAAATAATTTAACATAGACTGTTTATCAGAAGATTATGTAATATGAAAATTACTAGGTGCCAGCATAGTTATCCGTCACGTCTTTTTGTGACTGTAGTACTCTTTAGATTTGTAAAGGGGTTGGGAAACAATAGGCAGAACTGGTATACAAATTATAACTTCTAGTACCAATATGAGTACGCACATATTTTGCAAGATTTACATTTCATGTGTCTGTCAAGTAAAATACGGTTTATTTATTCAGATCAGCTTTAATTTCCTTGCAAAAAAATCCTAATCGGTTAAATGGATGACAGTTCATGAACAATTATTTTTTAAACGGGTCAAGTTGAGGTTATTGGGGGGAGGGAGGTGGAGGGGAGGGGAGGGGTAGTGGGAGGGGGAGACATTTATGTCGTCAATTGGGCAGAATGGGTGACCTCCACAAGAGCTAGAACTTAAAATATATCCTTCCTTTTATATTTCTCCTGTAATGTAATTACAATATCACTATATTTTTATCCAATTAATGTCAGGGATGCTTTTACCAATTGCGAAACATGTTTTACAACTCATAAGAACAGCACCTAAAATAGTATTCTTTAATGTGTTAACTGATAAGGTCAATTAAAATAAATTACTATTATATACAGTTAACTTTATTTTTCAGGATCTCCTTAGTTCATTAAAATTAATGAAAAATAAAATCATAGGAAATATGCAACAAGAAGCCAGAATGAAAACAGCCGAAATTAAAAAAATAGCAATATCCAGCATACAAAAGATAAAATCACTAGTACTACAATATAAAAATTACTTTTCAAAATATTTCAAAATGACTACCGAAGAAGGACAAGATGGCAAAAATAAAATACAGCAATTGTCTCAAATAAGAAATTACAATTCAAAAGTAATGTCGTCTTTAGTGGATACTTCCTCAACTGAAATGCACCATATGATGGTAACAGTCACGAAGGCTGTTAACGTGTCGACAATAAATAATATGGCAACACTTCGTAATTATAGCGAACAATGTAACACTACAATTCAATACTTGTTACATACAAACGAAATAGATAAATCTACAACTGCTGCGAAAAATGCAGCTGTCTACCTGAATGAAATAGCATCTACCAGTAAGGAAGAGATAACACAGTTGTACGAATCTTCTTTGGCAAATACAAAGAAACTATTATCTACCATAACCAATGCGGTTTCCAATTTAATAAAAACTATTAAAGCAAAATATGATGGGGTGTCAGCAACAAATGCTGGTTTACTAAATTACATTAAAATAATGATGAAAAAATTTACAGATATTGGAGATGTTCTTATAAAGAAATGTGAGGAAATAAGGTCAAACTATCTTCACTTTACTACTGCACAAGTACGTAAGCACGGAGTTACTATTATAGATATGGGCAAAAATTATGGTAAATTATTAAAAGCTATAGCAAACAAAAATATGCGTAATATATCAAAATATACGAGAGTAATCGAAGAAATAAGATACAATTTTATTACATCCACTAATTATATAAATGATCAATTCCTTAAAGAAATAAATGATCAAAGCAACATAATTTGGGACAAAGCTGTACAAAATACTGCAGAAATAGACAACGTGTACCTCTAATAAACCGTGTGACTAACCTGACGTTAATAGTCACGATTCAGGAACTGCACTGTAAGTATGAAAATATACTGTTACATTCTTAGAGTCCTTTCACATAACGACGATAAAATTGGTAGCTGTTCATATTTCTTATTTTTTACGAAAATGTCTTCGGTTGTAAATTCAAAATTAACCTTATAACATTTGCACAATATATATATATATATATATATATATATATATATATATATATATATATATATTACCAGTTGATCCAAATTCATATACTTGTACATTCCGTCAATCTTTACTATAGTCTCACCAATATGTAACATTTTAACCTATTCAAATTTCTCACCTATATAAACTTATATTGTCTAAAAACGGGTGAATATAACTTTTTTTTAAACATAAATTTCATCGAATATTTGCAAAAATCTCCCACAATATTTATTCTATTCACAATCAAACTAAATTAATGAAGCCGTTAAAAAGGAAGGTCGTGGAGGATATTTAGCTGTTTATAGATTTAGGGCAATAAGATCCCGTTATAAGTACTGTCGATTCTACAATACCATCAAAGACATTACTTCCTCATTGTGTAGTCTTACCTTAGAACGTCTCACCGCATAATAACGAACTTGAGATGCAACCATTACAGGTATATCATCGTAACTGGCTATCAAAGTCAAATTTGATATTTTACAGCGTTTGGTAAATGTATAAATTAGTTTTTCCTACTTTATAGTTATTTAATTTTCTTCTTAGTGATCACTATCTGCTAAACTTAACAGCGATGCAATCTATTTCATGAACTTAGATTGTTCCCCATTATAAATGTGTGTTTACAACGTGTTATAACTTGATTTTAAAGTAACAACTATTTTTCTATTTGTAGTTCAAAACTCAGCATTCAAATATTTCTGTATATATTACGTATAGAATTTACGTTAGTTAAGATTTTTTTCAGAGTAAATTGAACATTGATTCATTTTTCAGTGTGCGACAAACAAAAACTATATCCCGTTTTATATAAACACTTAATTCATTGGGCTTAAAGAAATCACAAGTGAATGATGTATTACTATAAGAATTAAAAACTAATGATAACTGTATTGGAAGAAAGCCTAAGTAAACGCAGTAACGGTAACAATGAGTAGTATTTATAATATGGTATATGGCAATTAAACAGTAGTTCTTCTGCTGTCATGATATTTGCAATAGCCAATATCAAGTGCTTTGCCTCCAAAGTCTCATGTATAAAAACCAAGTCCCCTAGTTTCAGACGTTTAAACTAATTCATTTCTGAGCCGCAGTACTAAGATCATGGTATAAGACATTTAAACAGTAGTTATTCTGCTGTCATGATACTTACAATTGCAAGGTCTCCTCATTTCAGTAGTTTATTAAGATTCATTTCTGAGCCGCAGTACTAAGATCATGGCATAAGACATTTAGACAGTAGTTCTTCTGCTGTCATAATACTTACAACTGCAAGGTCTCCTCATTTCAGTAGTTTATTAGGATTCATTTCTGAGCCGCAGTACTAAGATCATGGTATAAGACATTTAGACAGTAGTTCTTCTGCTGTCATGATACTTACAATTGCAAGGTCTCCTCATTTCAGTAGTTTATTAAGATTCATTTCTGAGCCGCAGTACTAAGATCATGGCATAAGACATTTAGACAGTAGTTCTTCTGCTGTCATGATACTTACAATTGCAAGGTCTCCTCATTTCAGTAGTTTATTAAGATTCATTTCTGAGCCGCAATACTAAGATCGTGGTATTCCGATTCTATTCTGAAACCCAGTACTGATAACCAGGGATATGACATTAAAACAGTAGTTCTTCCGCTGTAATGATACTAACAATAGCTAATATTATGTGCTTTGCTGTCAGAGTCTCATGTGTAATAACTAGGTCTTCTCGTTTCAGTCATTTTTTTAGGATTCTTTTCTGAAACCCAGTACTGACAACCTGGTATATGACATTTAAACAGTAGTTCTTCTGCGACCATGTTACATACAATAGCCAATATTATGTGTTTTGGCGGTAGAGTGTCAAGTGTAATAAGTAGGTTTCCTCGTTTCAGTCGTTTATTCCGATTCTTTTCCGATCCGCAATACATCTTAGTATATGACATTTATCCAGTAGTTTTTCTGCTGTCATGGTATTTACAATAGCCAATATCATGTGTTATGCCGGCCGAGTAGTCCCTTGTGTAATAACTAGATCTCCTCGTTTCATTCGTTTATTAAGATTAGGTTCTGAGCCGCAGTACTGATAACCTTGTATATGACATTTAAACAGTAGTTTTTTGGCTGTCATGATATTTACAATAGCCAATATCATTTGCTTTGCCTGCAGAGTCTCATTTGTAATTGTTAGGTCTCCTCGTTAAAGTCGTTTATTCTGATTCGCGTTAGAGCGGCGGTACTTATAACTTGGTATAGGACATTTAAACAGTACTTCTTCTATAGCTTCATTAATTCCTCGGCAATTAAACAAAGTATACGACTACATCGTTCAGCATGAGTGTTTGTGGAATGACACAGATAGCAACGCTATAATATAGATAATGTCTTAAATAGAAAGAATTTTTCTAATCAGAATATGTCGTTTGTTTATTACATAGATCTATGAAATATGACAACACGACAACGGTAATAGTCGTTTCAAGCACATAGCAATTTAATTGGTTTATCTTTAATTATTTTAATTTAAAACCAAATAGTTTTCATACAAATATATATATATATATATATATATATATTAAATTCTCTCATTACTAAATTATAAAGAGTACCTCTATAACTACTTATTACACTACTAATTATAAATATAAAATTATTTACTTGATATTATATATCCTACGTGTTATTATTCTCATAATATTCGTACATATTGCCACGCCGCACACGCGCAATTATTTTTAATTTGAGTTTGCCCTTAATAACTTTGCGCGTATACGTGGACAAGAAATAGGAAATACGCTAACTTTCCTAAATCTTAAAAGATTGGTTTGTAATAAATACACTTCAGATAAAAAATACTAGCTCTAGTCAGACTCCCTCTCTTGGTCGTGTCGTTTGAAGTTATTTGGTCACACACAAGAAATAATAAACCTTATCAACTATCTTATTTTAGAGCACTGATTAACTTATGGTATAGGGTATTTAATTTAGAAATAAAAAGGAATTAAAACTTGAAAACTAAACTTTTTTAATTTCAAAAAACAAAAACAAATTAATTATCTTTCTCCAGTTATTAAAATTTCAAACAAGTATATTATAAATATTTACACATATGATATTTTTTATATTTATATTGAAACGCTTTTATACCATTGTGAGAATAGGGAATATTCCTGAATGATTTTACTTTTACACTTTCCCCTGAATTTACTGTTAATTTTAATATTATTTATTTTTAAATTTTATTATTGGATTACTTTTATATTATTTATAATTTATATAGCTTGGTTATTGGTTACTCACAAATAATTATGATTTATCGCAGCTTTCCTCCTCGGTGGTTTAGGCCTTGGAATGAAGTCCTTGATCTTCTTTCTTCCTTCCTCTCAGGATCTCTCCTCTTCTTTGATGTAGAATGATTTCTTTCTTCAATCCCTTAGGATCCTACTTCTTTAAATTATAGCGATTTATTACGGCCCGCTTACTGTACCGGAGTTGGTGAAAACCGCCGACCGACTTGCTGCTTCTGCAGATCTATACGTGGTTCTCGGGTGACTACCTATACGCAACTGAATTTAATTTTTCTTCCCTCTACCTGGTACTTTTGAAATCGAAGTCAAGAGATTTACTCTTTTCTTTTTGACAACTTCGCTTCTCTGGTGCTTTAAAGGGTCCTTCTAGCTTGTAGAATCTTCTTTTATTTATTTAATTTAATTCCCACGCCTTCATTTTAATTAATCCACTTTAGTTTCGTAGATAATTAATTATTTAACTTTCCGTGCAATAAGTAATTGTATTGGTCTCGGTGGTGGTCGCATGACGTCATCCCTCCAAGCTCGCTCCGTACTGTTTATTTAGATATTGCCGGTTCTTACAAGATTTAATTAAATTTTGTATGCAAAACTTTCAAAATGCTCTAACTTTGTAACCCATGGTCTGATTTTGGATTTCTGCAGCTCATTGGATTCCTGACCATCTTCTGCTTTCTCCCTCCTTTGAGTGGTTGTTCTAAGGTTCCTGGTTCTCCAGTTATCGCCTTCGCTAGTTTTTCCTTAATTATGAATTTTAAATTCTTCAAAATGATCCAAATTCGAATTTTCTTGGTTCCATCTTATTCGTCTGGTTCCCAAACGTCCAAAACTGATCTTCTTTCTTCTATCTTCATATCGGGCACGGTTCTGTGGCCTTTCCTATGTCTATCTCGAATTTTGGATTTGGCAACCCCCCTTTTTGGTTTTATGCCCTTTTCTCACATGGTATATTACAAAAACATATATACTACATCTTATTTAACATATATTTATTTCTGTAGAAACTTATTTCCCCCGATTTATTCATTTATTTTAATGTGTTTATTTTTGAGCCTTTTTCTTTAAAAATATTTAATTATATTAATTTATTGTTATTTAATTATTATTAATTATTTATTCTTTATTTTATCCCCATTTTAGATTTTCGAAATTTTCTAATTTGTGAATTTTAGCATTTTTTCTGCTACGTCTTTGCTCTATAACTTTTTCATTTTCTTAATTAAAACAATTCTGTTAATTACATTATTATCATCTTTTTCTCCTCTACCCATTACATTTAAAATAACCTACTATTTTTATTTTTGAAAATATATTAAAATTTTACATTGTAGCCTTTCACGGCGCATAGCAACAGACAGAGTTTTGCAATATTCGACAAAACCTGAAAAGAATTATCCTGTCGATTTCCCTTAGAATAATTCACTCCGCTTGGCTACTATTACTTTTAACATTGGCTAAGCCTGCAATTTATAAAATAATTATTTTAAATTATTTACTTCCTTCTTACACCCAATTTTCCTTTGATATCTCTTTATAACGTGTTATTTTACTTATTACTAATTATCAATTTACATATTTAGGCCTATTGGCTTCTATATACGGCTTTTAATGTTAGGCCTAATTATTCTAGTAATTAGCCCATTTGTCTCGGGTTTTTGCCCGTGGCAACATGTAATGTTTATTTTAATTTATTTTTTCTATTGCATTTTTTTTATTGCATTATTGCCTATGAAGATGTTTGGCAGCAGACTTAAATTGCTTTTATCAACTAGGTTGTATCATAAGAATGCATAATGTTTAAATCATAGATTTGTGTTAGAACTAATTTAATTTAAGTAATCTGGTTTTAGTGATATATAATTTTATTTGATATGCTATTTATGTTCTCTCATTATGAATTTAGTTTAAATGCATTGATTTGATTTTCAGTTTTGTGTTATGTAATTGATTTTGAGTTTTCCTTCATATTAATTTTAAATTACAAAACAACCTAAATAATTATTTCAGTTTCCCATATTTATAGATTTATATAAACTTCACACATACTCTATCAATTGTTTAGTTTTATTTTATATACAACACTTGATTTTGTAATGATATTAATGGCTTACGTTGCCTTTGATATAAGATCATTATTTTTATTGATTATCTTGTTTAATTTTAAAATATTAATTTACGTAATTTTAGGTATAGCTCTTTTCTACATCTGTTTGGTTTTGTGAATTGAAAATTAACTCACAGTGACCGTGGAAGGAGTTTCACTAACTACCCATTTAACGTTGTTACTAATTTCAAGTGAGAATTGATCAAACTAGGGAACCATCCTTTAATAAATTGCATTCATTCTTCTGATTAAATCTTTTAAGCCATGCAATAAGTATGTTACACGTAAAACAAAGTTAAAATGGTTACATTTTCACGATTAGTATGTGTAGTTTGCTTATTTTCTAGGGACCGATGATTAATTGTAGACGTGACACATGTCGTTATTAAAACCAAAACCTGTTCAGCATTCTTGCAATTATTAACTTTGGTACTATAGCTACCGATACTATTTCTACTCTATTTTCTTCAAAAATTCAACAGTTTCACACGTTACATAGCTTCCTGGAATGTATGTCTTAGGTTATTTCAATATCCTATGAAACAGTAATATATATTTTTATCAGTATATTGATGTACATTTTTATATTAAAACTTAAAAATAAATTTATTACCTTGAATTCGTTATTCAAAAAATTTCAGACTTTCTATCTCATTACAGCTGTTTTACACTAGTTTTACCATCATCGGTTATACACAAATACTAAACACTTAGGCCTACTGAATTTAAACACGTAATTGTTGTTGATGGTTTAATATGCCAAAGGTTTAATATCTTAACGCTAGTGTATTTCTTCTTAGGTTTGTTCTTGTTAGGTGGAGCTGTATTTGGTTTAACTATCCATAATATACAAACCATCCACGCCGCCTCTAACCACCAAATATCTTACAAGTCACTCATACCACATGTAATAATTTATACACAGATCACTCAACATACCCATAAACAATTAAGTTTTCCAAAAAGAAATAGTTATCATCAAACTGATTGCAAACTCTAATTAGACAAAACTAAGTCACAATCGAAAAAAAATTACAAACAGAAACAAACCAAATTCAGCAGATCTATATCAGCAATAAACAATATATGGAAACCAATAAACGCCTGTAAAAATCATCCAACAATATCTTTCGCAAATATGGATACCATATTGCATATCGACTCACCAAAAAAGTAAAATAACATGCAAACATCAAATATAACAGTAACTAGTAGTTAACAAGTGATGGCTTCAACATACGCCTTATTGAAGAAACTGTACGCACTTTCTGATTTCGATTAAAAAAAACATACCCTGCTTCAAACATTCTTCCACTACAAAACATAAATCTAACTACGCAATACATTTCATAACCAACTACCTTAGTTATACAAACAAAACAATTATAAAAATCGTCACATAACTGGAAGAGGTCGTATGTAACATTTACACCCAATTCAAAATAATCCAAACGTATTCCTTAACCCTAGTAGGACCAAGGGTTAGATTATTTCATCGAGGACCAAGGGAGGGGCCTCAGAGGCCCATATTTAAAATACCACATTAAACTGAATACAAACTTTATTTTACAGTTAGTATAAGCTTTACACCATTAAATAATAAGTAATAAAGCTAAATCGAAACATAAAACACAGATATTATTTTTTTCATAGGCCTTAAAGCTTAGGCTAACATGATATATGATTATCCTAAATCATAAATTTGAGTTTACTCAGAATCACTAAGAAATACGTCTTCACATCTTTTACACACTATTGTTTTCATGCTGTGTTGTCCACAGACATGTCTGTGACACTTGGAGCAGTATACTTTTGATTTTCCAAGTTTGTCATACTTCATTTGTTTTGATGTCGCCTCACGAACACAAATATGGCATCTTCCTCGTTTCCTTTCATGAGGATTCGGTACAGCTACATGAGCTGCTCGGTACTCTAGCTTCTTTTCAAGAACCGATTCCATGGCACTAACTACTGTTTTGCTTAGGCCAGTGATGTTATTACCTCTTTTTTCTACTTGAGGTTTTATTAATTCAAGTGCAAGTTGTCGTAGAAACAGAAGTCTTCGATTGTTTTCATTATTTTTCCACTGTGGATAGTTTCCAATGAATAAGGTGAATGAATTTATGCACACAATGTCAATGATAGTAAAAAATACAGTTACAGGCCACCTTCTGGTGCCTCTTTTGACAGAGTAGTTACGTGCCATTTGGTCGACAGAATTTGTTTTTTTTCTAGTAATTTTGGTTCAAGTTTTTTTTGTAAATTTGACATTTACATTTACAAAATAGTTTTGATTTTGATTGTCTCTAATAAAAAAAAGTTGGTTTTGAGGAAGTGATATTCATATATTTCAACTGAAGACCAACTATTAATATTACATTTGCACTTTATACTTTCTCAACTTGATGTAATATAGAAAACTAATATATAATGGGTAAAAATGACCCATTGAACTCTATGGAAATATACATTTTGAATTTTACTAAAAATAGAAAAGTGTATTTTGGACTGACATATTTCGCTGTTATCTGTCTGTTTTTTTGCCTTCTATATTTTGTAAAGTGCCCTCATAACTCAAAATAATGAATAAGGAAAAACTGATATTGGCCATTTTTTAGGATTTATTTTTCACCATTATTGAGGTATTTTTCGATAAATTAATTTTAATTCCACAAATTTAATTAAATTCCCCTCATGTCTTGAAACCAAAACTACGCTAAATTGACTTAAAATTATTTAAAACATTTTTTACAAGAAATTAATTTTAAAAAGCTAAATTTCTAAAGTAAATCAACGTTCTACTACTTTTGATTACTTCTACAAATTCCTAAATTTTAAGAAAAAAATTGTTTAATTATTTTGACATGATATTTAATATTTTGTTGCAAATTCATTAATATTATTTTTGCTAGTTTCATTAAAATCCATTAATTGATGTTATAAATAACTTATAGTTTAATATTGTATGTGAAAACTTTGATGTTTTTTAATTAATGTCCAAGACTAATCTACTTAGAACTCATATCATTTCGCTTCATTATTTCATAATAACCTCATTAGCTTATAATATATTTTCCGTGGGATTTTTTTTGAGATTAAAAAAAATTCTTCACATAATGTTCCAATTTCGAAATTAAATTCTTTCTTTAATATTATTCCTTTCATATAAACTTTTTATTGGGTGTGTTATTTGTATAGTTTGAAAATGTCAAAACGGACTGATTTAGCCATTACAATGTCTAATACCAAAAGTGTTTAATTTATTATTTTATTTGACTGTAAATAATATTAGATCAAATGATACGCGATCCGAACTCACAAATTTTTAAGAACTATAATTGCAAAATAGTTATTTTTAAAAATAAATATCCATATTCAATTATTGAAGTGCAATATAAATTTGAAACGGATGATCTGTATAATTCTGTATAAAAAGTTAGTGGCACTTTAGAAATATGGTATAAAAATATAAACAAAAAATAATTATCAAATATATATATATATATATATATATATATATATATATATATATATATATATATATATATATATATATATATATATATATATATATATATATATTGTAGATCAATTTATTTAATCCGATTTATGTTTCTATATATATTTAATCATCTATACGTATTATTTTTTTTATCGAATTTTCTGTTTCTAATATGATATTTCTTTGATTTAGGTAAAAGATTGATTAGAAAAAAATTTGCTAAAAAACAAAAGTTTGTCTTCAGAAATCACATACTATTATCGAAGATATTTTAAAACTTTTATGTCATGTACAAATATATTTATTTTCTCAATAAACAATTATGATTGATTAAACAATTGATTAATTATTCCTCTTAACCCTTAGTAATTTAGCATATATATATATATATATATATATATATATATATATATATATATATATATATATATATCAATATATATATATATATATATATATATATATATATATATATATATATATATATATATATAGAAACTACTATATAGTGTATATCTATACACTAAACTACTAAACATAGAGCTATAAATGAAATCCTGTAATATAAAAGAAAGAACTACGTTGCATGAAATAACACGAAATACAATAAATTAAAAGGAAATTTTATTAAACTAATAAATTCTATTTTGAAAAATATCTAAAGCAAAACAAAAATAAATATATATATATATATATATATACTCTGCATTTAATAAAACATGGGGTTATGGTAGTAAATTGTTAAAGATTTACGCTCCACAAGAAAGTGAAAAACACTTTTTTGTAAGACACTATTTAGTAAGAATGATTCAAATTTAGTAAGAAAAACTATAAAGTAACACTAATCTACAAGTATAGATACGCACACCTGCGCACAATGTCTTAAACCTGATTTTATAAGTACGACCTTGGTACATATAACAAACCAAAAAGTCAGAAATACGTAACCAAAGGTATTAGGTTTAAAATGTATTAGGCCACTGCTCGGAGAAACATTCGAACATATTGCCTAAGAGAATTATTTTGTGTGATTATTTAATTTGTGTAATATTGAAAATTTAAAAAAATGTAAATAAGTAATACAAGAAAGAAAAAAAACTTGTTTAAATTTAAAGAGGTTAACATGTACTCTTTTTCATTAGTAAAACTCTCTCAATATGCTAATTTTGTTAATTTATGTTTCGAACACACACACGCACGCACAAACTGCAACGCAATCCGTGTACGTCACAGGAAAATCCAACGTCAGGTAGTCCATCACAGGCAGAGATTTGTGACTTACAACGCAACCCTTCTTAGCTTGAATTTACATTTTTAAGCAAGAAAGTCGTTCACATTCAAGGCGATTGCTGGTATTTAATATTCTGTCAATAAACTTTATATTAACTACCAGGTTGTGATTTATGTTTTGATAACAATCCTTTAAAAAACAAAACTTGATTTTAATTATATATTTTTCATTCTTCTTTACTTTTCTTAATTTTACTCTGAGTTCTGTTGACTCTAAATTAAGTCAAGGTCGTACCTTGTGGAAGAATCTTTCTCAAAACTTCTATTTATAAAACACACACATTAATATATCTATATTTCTTAACCTAATTAGAGCCAGCACAGAAATACAAATATATCACCTGAAATTTCAAGAAGGTTAAGACACAATAAATGGTTCACTACACTTTTGATTAAAATTTACTATTAAAATTAGTATCTAGTAAGATTAAGAAATTATATTTCTTAGAAATAAATTTTTATATCTAAGCACAACAATATACTTACCTTTCAAAAAACAAATTAACCAAAATGAAAGTTTAAAAAATAAATAAATATAAACTAAATTAAATATTTATCTATAAACATTAAAATATAACACCTTATATCTTTTTACAAATTTTTATCCTGTATGACCCAAGCCATACAAATAAAATTTAAAATTTTAAGAATTTAGTAAATCAAAGTTTTCCCCAATTTTAATTTATTAAAAGTTGTACAATTTATCTGAATTTAGTTTCATTGTTTGAATTTACACGTTGTCTTCAAAAAGGACTTTTGTTAAATAACCTTCAACACCATGATGATCTAGGGAGTTGTTAAAGTTTCTTTTCGTAGCCTGGTCCTGAATATTTGCAAGTGTAGTTGTAAGTAGGGATGGTTAAGATACAGTGCGATATCAGTTGGATTTTATGAGGAAATAATAAAATCTAAAAATATATTAAGTTTAACAGTATAGCAAATAGATATGTGACGTCTAAAAAGGGATGTTGCAAAGGTCAAACCACGGACCCTGTCACAACAAGTAAGTGACTAATAATGTTAAAAGAAAAACACAATGTAAAAACTAATTTCGAAAAAAACTTTGATTAATTTGATTAAATTAGGCTAAGCTGAACTAAGAAAATAAATGTGCATTTAAAGAAAATTGTACTCAGATTTAGAACAAAAGTTATAAAGATAAATGTAACTCATCAAAAAACTGAAACTCATAAAACTAAAGATGATGAAAAACTAATTATGATAAGCCATTATGAAAGGGGGATTAATACAAAATAACAAATAATTATAATACAATAAAAAGAAGAAAATCTTAAAATGGAGTAGAAAATCATACATGAAGTGGTTTTTCATTAGTAAAAAGAAAAGGAGTTAATAATAAGTTAAAAATAGAATATGATAAAAATTGTAACGAACTTTAGAGTCAATAAAAATTTAAAAAATAAGCTAGGGGTAATGAAAAATGGAAAAAATTATTTAATTGATTAAAAACTAAAGTAAAGAGATAAAAGAAAATAAAAGGCATTGAAATGTAGGATTAAGAATGTTTTGTTGTATAATGACCAAGTATGGCGAATGAAAATAATTAAACGGGGTATTGATCAAATAAAGTAGTAAAACGCTAAGCTCAAAAGCGTATAACTTTGATAATAAGAGACAGATAAAAAAAGTTAAAAGTGATATCATCGAGAAGTGAAGTGACTATAAAAGAGACACTTTAAAATATCCAAAATAGGAAGAGTTCAAAAAATAAATTTGGAAATTTAGAATATAGCTTCAAAGTGCAATATAAAGTAACCAGACCGCCTACAACCACAAATAGAGTTTGTATCAGATCAATGAATCAAGAGCAACAATAACCTGCAAGCAAAATCATGGTTGATCAAAGGGTTTAGAAGTTATGGCAGTTTGGAGAAAAAAGGGATAAATTCATAGTTAATTGAAAAACGACGTGAACAGACCGGTGATAGCAGGAATGGACATGAACATTAACACAGTTTGGAGTAAAATTAGAGGGGAAGGTTGCGAAACCCCGCAACACTTAACAAAAGAAACTGTAATTACCATTACATCAAGTGTTTGTGGTTTATTCTTTGTGGTTGAAAAATAAGAAACAAGTTTCGTTGATTTTATGAAAATATAATTTAAATTTTCATAATAAATTAAATAAGTTTTCATGATTGTATTTTCTTCTTAATAGTAATAAAAAGTCCAATTTGAGATTTTAAAATAAAGTAAAAATTTAAAGTTTATGTTGTTTTAAAGTGATAACTAATTGTTTGTTTTATTGATGTTAGATAATAGTTAAATTTGAGTTTCATATTAATTTATAAAT
Organism: Aphrophora alni; assembly: GCA_963513935.1. Taxonomy (NCBI): domain Eukaryota; kingdom Metazoa; phylum Arthropoda; class Insecta; order Hemiptera; family Aphrophoridae; genus Aphrophora; species Aphrophora alni. The sequence goes on along the minus strand of OY740769.1, from coordinate 126,603,400 downwards.
ATGCTTGAACAAAATTTAAGTAAATATTCTATTTTAAACTTTTCCCGTAGTCACAAACTTATGTACTGATGCTTTATAATTTTTAAGTGTTTTCAGGAAATAGTGAAATTTATGAGTTTGTGCTTAGGTTTTAGAATAAGAATTTAGAGAACATAATATTTGTGAATGTAAAAAAATATATTCTTCCACACGGCACGAACTCTAGAAGTGGGTTAACAGAAATAAAAATAAAATTGAGAAAGGTCCAGCAGGTTGACCAAAATAAAGTCAAAACTTTTAAAATAAAATTTCAGGAAAGATATATCTACGCGGATTTGCGAGCTGGTGGTTAGCAAAAAGTCAACCGACCTAAGCGTAACTATCAGATCTCGTCTTGTTTACGGATATAGCATTCTTTGTTGGGGTTCCTTGACACAAAAATGGAGCTAGTAAAATATGAGCTAAGAAGTAAACAGTGAAGTGTGTATCAGGTGAGTGGAGACGCGTGGATGGACCGATTACACGTGGCACATGACAGTGGAATATTTTTAAAGGCTGCAGAGTTTGCTCTTACCTAATGTCCAACATTCAAGAAAAACTGAGTGAACTTTTTACAAGAAAAATTAAATACAGAAATTTTTTTTTTACATTAGTTGTTTACTAGGAATAATTTCCAAAACATATTTTATGTTTGAGTATTTAGTTAAATGCCCTTAAATACAACGAAAATTACATATTGCAAAAATATTAGCTTAAATAAAGAAAAATCCTCCCCAAAAGTAAAATTAGACAAAACCCAATTTTTTGTATAAAGTAAATCAAAATTACAATAGTTATTTTACACAGTTAAGATAATATATAAAATTTTTAATCTTAATACAGATACATTTAATAATGAATCCTAATACTAAGAACAAAAGTTTAAGTAAAAAGGAATTGAAATTTTAATTTTATTTTGAGACGTCTCTTTATGATAATACAGTGACGCTACAGTGATCCATACCAAAAAAAGGAAAAAGTAGCAATGAACCAGGAACCTGTGAATATCGGCGGCAAGTGGCACCCAGAACGTGGGGCACGAAGTGGCAAGTGGTGCCCAGAATCCAAGGCAGGAAAAGACATATTTTGGAAAAATAAATTAGAATTTTTTTTTTCAAAATCTGTCTTGAGTGTTCAAACGAACGAGATTTTACAAACATTTTAGCTATAAATATATGTGTGTTAGATATAATCTTGAATAGGTAGCTATGATAAATAATAAATAAAAAAATAAAAATAATAATAAATTAAAATAAATTCGCGTAAATAATTTAAAACATAAAAATATATTTTAAGAAATAAAATGGGACAAGCTAAAGATCCGAAATCTCCTGCCGAACACATACCATAATCGAGAGTAACGCAACAAATAACTTTAGAGAAGAAAATCGAAAAACCCTTCATTATTTAAAAAGTTTAGAGGCAAGAATAGCACCAGATAACGCGGAAAAATATAAAGAGATTGACGATATAGAAAAGAGAAGACAAAAAGGATAAGAAGAAGTGTTAGAGTAAATGACTTTTAGAAGATTGGAAGAAAGGATAGAGAGAAAAACAAAAAAAGGAAGGGTAAAGGAGACAAAGACATAAAGAGAAAGAACAGATGAGGCATGAAGAGGAAGAAGAGAAAGAACAGAAGAGAAAAAAGCGGAATAAGAAAAAGAAAAAGAAAAAGAAGATACAAAAGCGGAAAAGAAATTGATAAGAAGAGATATATATATATATATATATATATATATATATATATATATATATATATATATATATGAAGAAGAGAAAGAATAGAAGAGACATAAAGAGAAAGAGCAGAAGAGACAACAAGCGGAAGAAGAGAAAGAAAAGAAGAGAAACATAGTAGAAGAAGAGAAAGATAAGAAGAGACAAAAAGTGGATGATGAGAGGGAACAGAAAAGGCAAGAAGAAATTGAAAACTCATGCCACGGCTTGATTGTTGCTAAAACTTGGTGCTTAAGGAAGTTAAATGGAAATTTAAGTGATAGGCGTTGTAAATATTGCATCCATTCCTATTTTAGCAAAGGATACACTGCCTCCTATTAATCATATTTCAGTTGCGTTGTACACTGCGATGGCAGAGGATGGCTCATACCTAATCTATCCCAGTTGCATTGTACAGTGCCATAGCAGAGGATTTATTGCCTTCTAACTCTCCTATCCTATTCCTATTGCGTTGTACACTGTACTGTATTAGCAGAAGGTACAGCTGCGTTGTATTCTGCAGTAGTGAGAGTTTGCCAATCCATCCCTGACGTCATCAACCCACGTCATTTGGACGTCACATACGTTTTAGTGTTATCACATAGGTACTGAAGTTAGCATGACGTTTTATTGTTATGTATTTTTCGTTTATCTTGTAAACAGTGGGTCCTACAGTCACCTAACTAGGTTCTACATAGTTTACTATTCGGAGCCAATGTGTATTGCGGGTTGCATAGTCTTTTTTTGTAATGGTAAAATATTTAAAATTTCATATCTCTCTTATTTACTATCCTATTTCGTTCGAATTGGGTGCATTTGATACGTAGGGATTTCTATTAACATAGAGTGTTCCGATATTTTAGTGTCATATATAAATTATTGTTGTATATAAATGTTACAATATGACGTCACAACAATATATATACCTGGCTTCGCCTGGAGAAACCGTCCAGGGGGACATCCACGTGTTACCAGGGGACTTAAATTTAATAAAGGCGGAACCAAAATGGTAACAATGTTTAGAAATTAAAAAAAAAAATTAAAAAGACAAAAACAAATTTAGTGATTAACAAGGCTCAAGTTTATTGAAACAAAATTTTGACGTTTCAGATTTTATCATTTACAGCTGAGAAATACATCCTGAGACAAAATTATCATAAACACCTTATGATTAACAATATTATATTTAAAAAAAAAGATTATACGCCCTTAAAGTGAAATATTATAATTAAAAAAAAAATTAATCAATAGAGTCTGAAAATTTATCCCCCCCCTTTTTTAGTTTATATATTTTATAGTTACAAAATTTAACAAAAGACAATGAGCACAGCTTAACAATTAGCTGGATTATAATTAATCCAAAAAAAAGGATTATATGCCCTTAAATGTAAAAATTACAAAAATAAAAAAAAGATGAAAAGATACTGATTTTTTATTTCCCCCCCTTTTTAACTTTATGAAATGATAGCTTTCTAAAACAGTTACATAATATTACTTATTTCATAAATTTCTTAAATGCTATATTGGCCAATAAATATATATATATTTTAGATAAAGAATTTATTATAAAAAAAGAGAAGTTTATTTTAAAAAGAAAATTTTGAATATTAAGTTTTATTAATTGACGTCAATTATTTTAATTTAGAAAATAACCTCTTGGAGGTTGTTAGGACCGAAAGTTTGCATGCAGGCTCCACCCAATAATTTTTTATATATTTTATAATTAATTACACAAGTCTACATCTAAAAGATAGTTTTTTTTTTGAAAACATATTCGCTGAAATAGATTTAGGCACATATACAATATGAGTTTAATTAGAGTTCTATAAAGTTAGTTTTTTTGTAACATCACTTTTGTGCACGTGAAACTCTGAATCTATGTTGAAACAAAACGTGTTTTGTTAACAGGGCGAAACGTGTTCAGATCTTTAGCCGTGTTTCTTCTACCAGCATATTAGCTATAGCAAAAAACATGTTTTTTAGTGTCTGTACAAAATCGGACATGTTTTAGCATTAATGTTCATTATTAAAGAAAATATCTGGTTATTTGTCAAAATCAAAGAAAATTGATTGTATAACAGAAATTCGTTAAGATTGTACTTAAAAGCTTCTTAGATGATTATAAATCTATTTATATATATTTAATTTTGTTTGAAACAAAGCTTGTATAAGACTTGCAAAGATTTGCAAAAGTCTGCAAAACGAAATTTTCTGATTTAGAACAGATTTCTTCAATTGTTTTATATTTGACATGTACAATGAGATATTTCGATCATTCAAAGTTCAACATTAGTTTGCACTTATTTCACATAATTGTTCCAAACTCAAAATGTGCCTTTACAAGATTTTGTAAAGTATGTTTTAAGAAAAGTAAATTTTTATAATCATTGAGTTTCAAAAGAACATTGAATATTAAATAAAACATGAAATACATATTTTAAAAATACATGATAATTAATAAATTGTTTTAAAGCATTAACAAAAATTTAATACATGATAAAATCTGTACCTGGAAAATCCTGTCGCAGTTCACGTAAGCTTGTGCCGTGAAAACGAAAATTTACTAAACATTATAGAACTAAAACGCACAAAACTTGTAGATTAACATTGCCAAAAAACTAGGGTTGAAATTTTGAAGTCCAAGAAAGAAATTTTTCTCTAACGTAGCTGAATATGGATGTCAGACATTGTGTGTGACTACCGGTAGACTAGATAAAGGTTTTAGATCGGCTCGCTAACCAGCCGTTGTACTCTGTACTTAGATAGAGACGGAAGATAAGAGGCACGGCGAGTGGACTGCCGATAACAAAAATGCAGATTTATTTTATGAATGCTACAGCTCTCCCCCCCCGAAAGACGGAGTTAGGGTGGAGTCAGAAAAGAGGCCAGAAGGGCCTCCCGCAAAATTTTGAAAAAGGGGCAAAGGGCCAGAGGGGCCTCCAAAAGATTCTAAAGAAGGGGCCAGAAGGGCCTCCCACAAAATTTAGCAACGGGGCACGTGATAGAAACAACGCTTCATAATGCTTTAATAATCACCACTCTAGGGTGTAGCCTCCTTCGGCACTTACTTATTAAATTTTGAAATTTCTATAGCGTCTCAGCTCTTCCCACCTATCATTGGGACAAGCCCCCGACAGAAAGAGCTGAAGGATGACGCAAAGGTCGACATTGCTGTGCATGAACTGACTTTGTACTCTAAGGTACGTGGGGAAAGGGGTGGAGTGGCACCTCGGGACACCAAGAGGAGGTGACCACTCCGGGGACCAGGGGAGGGAAAGTGCATAGCACTAAGGACTTCAGGAAAAGGCCGGACTCAGAGGAAGCTCACATGCGGGAGGAGCAATTTTAATCCTCTGAACCGACCATTAAAATATACATATCAAAAATAAATAAAAATAAAACAAAAACTCCTGAAGCCTTTTAGGTCAGATCATGCTCAGCGTCGTTATTTTTTAAACTCCTCTTCTCCCATACGAAGAGAAATTTAAACTATTCACGGCTCTTAACAATTTCCGTGAGAAAAAAGAATTTTGAAGGGTCTAAACAAATAATCCATTTGAAAAATAAACAAAGAAGCAGTATGAAACGTTGGGGAGTCAAAAAATTTTCTGCTGCGCAAAGCAGGGCTTGTAGTTGACTTAAGGTCTTATATGTGTATCTTTAATCATGTGCCCCAAAAAGGAATTTAAATTAATCAAAAAAGGTGTAAAAAAAAATTTCATCAAAATTTCTAAGTGTTAAAAAAAAAGATGTACAAAAGAAAGAAGTGTAAAAAAAAAGGTGTAGCAAAAGAGATGGTGCCAAGATGAAAGTATATAAAAGGTGACCCATGACAAAAAAAAACAAACTCCGGTTTTCTCAACCCTAAACAAACTAAATAAGGAACCAACATGTTGACCTGCTAATAAAAAAGACAAACAACCGAATAATTTAAAGAATAGACAAACAGGCCAACCATGTTGTCCTACATACAAAACTGGGCCCCTATAAATTTGGAAAAGAAAATTTAGCTCACAATGATATATTATTAAGGAGTGTTCAGCATTTCAATTTACTATTAAACAAATGCCACCATCTGCATCAACCAGTCCACTGCCATCCCGCCTATTGCTCATGATGATAAAATTAAAAAAAAAAATAAATAAAAATAATTTTCTTTCAAGATGACGAAAACAAAAAAAAATTCAAAAGCAAGCTCCGTGTTCTTTAACGGGTCCACTAATCGCAGCAAATCCACTGCCATTTTAACTGTTGCTGATAATTATTGAAAAAAAATAAACCAAGTAATTTAAAAAAAAAATTTCTTTTAAGATGATGCAAAAAATGAAAAAGCCAGAGAAAGACTCAAGAAATATATGTAGTGTAGTTGTTGTGTATATGTGTGTGTGTAAGTATGAATTAATACAGACAAGCGAAAGAAAACTCGAGAAAATTTTTGAAGGAGATTTTGAATTTTTTTTGTTTTTTTTTTGTTTTTAACTATTTTTGGATTTTATTATTTATTTAAATTTTTTTTTGATTCCCGAATGAGCCCGCTGTCTGGATCAAATTCAGTGAATGACTAGTGTGCAGTGTTTGTAAATATATATATATATATATATATATATATATATATATATATATATAAAAATATTTAAGCAGACAAAATAATAATAAAAAAAAATTTTATCAAAATTGGTTTAGAAGTTTTTGTGTAAGTGTTTATAAAAATAAATAAATAATAAATAAAAAAGAGACTATAGATTTATAGAGATTTGAATATTTAAAATAAATAGAATAAAAAAAAATTTCATCAGCAACAGTTGTGCAGTATTTGAAAAAGCTGCAAAACATAAAAATGAGCCTTGTTTAACAAAGATAATTTTGAATTTAAATTTAGATAGTTCCAATGCAAAATTTTGAAAATTAACTACGGTTCCAGAATTTAAAATTAACAACTCTATAATTTAATTTAACCACACTAGAATCTAGAATCAACCACGCTAGAATAGAAAATCAACCACGCTCTGCTACCAGAAACATGTTACCAGGGGACTTAAATTTAATAAAGGCGGAACCAAAATGGTAACAATGTTTAGAAATTAAAAAAAAAAATTAAAAAGACAAAAACAAATTTAGTGATTAACAAGGCTCAAGTTTATTGAAACAAAATTTTGACGTTTCAGATTTTATCATTTACAGCTGAGAAATACATCCTGAGACAAAATTATCATAAACACCTTATGATTAACAATATTATATTTAAAAAAAAAGATTATACGCCCTTAAAGTGAAATATTATAATTAAAAAAAAAATTAATCAATAGAGTCTGAAAATTTATCCCCCCCCTTTTTTAGTTTATATATTTTATAGTTACAAAATTTAACAAAAGACAATGAGCACAGCTTAACAATTAGCTGGATTATAATTAATCCAAAAAAAAGGATTATATGCCCTTAAATGTAAAAATTACAAAAATAAAAAAAAGATGAAAAGATACTGATTTTTTATTTCCCCCCCTTTTTAACTTTATGAAATGATAGCTTTCTAAAACAGTTACATAATATTACTTATTTCATAAATTTCTTAAATGCTATATTGGCCAATAAATATATATATATTTTAGATAAAGAATTTATTATAAAAAAAGAGAAGTTTATTTTAAAAAGAAAATTTTGAATATTAAGTTTTATTAATTGACGTCAATTATTTTAATTTATAAAATAACCTCTTGGAGGTTGTTAGGACCGAAAGTTTGCATGCAGGCTCCACCCAATAATTTTTTATATATTTTATAATTAATTACACAAGTCTACATCTAAAAGATAGTTTTTTTTTTGAAAACATATTCGCTGAAATAGATTTAGGCACATATACAATATGAGTTTAATTAGAGTTCTATAAAGTTAGTTTTTTTGTAACATCACTTTTGTGCACGTGAAACTCTGAATCTATGTTGAAACAAAACGTGTTTTGTTAACAGGGCGAAACGTGTTCAGATCTTTAGCCGTGTTTCTTCTACCAGCATATTAGCTATAGCAAAAAACATGTTTTTTAGTGTCTGTACAAAATCGGACATGTTTTAGCATTAATGTTCATTATTAAAGAAAATATCTGGTTATTTGTCAAAATCAAAGAAAATTGATTGTATAACAGAAATTCGTTAAGATTGTACTTAAAAGCTTCTTAGATGATTATAAATCTATTTATATATATTTAATTTTGTTTGAAACAAAGCTTGTATAAGACTTGCAAAGATTTGCAAAAGTCTGCAAAACGAAATTTTCTGATTTAGAACAGATTTCTTCAATTGTTTTATATTTGACATGTACAATGAGATATTTCGATCATTCAAAGTTCAACATTAGTTTGCACTTATTTCACATAATTGTTCCAAACTCAAAATGTGCCTTTACAAGATTTTGTAAAGTATGTTTTAAGAAAAGTAAATTTTTATAATCATTGAGTTTCAAAAGAACATTGAATATTAAATAAAACATGAAATACATATTTTAAAAATACATGATAATTAATAAATTGTTTTAAAGCATTAACAAAAATTTAATACATGATAAAATCTGTACCTGGAAAATCCTGTCGCAGTTCACGTAAGCTTGTGCCGTGAAAACGAAAATTTACTAAACATTATAGAACTAAAACGCACAAAACTTGTAGATTAACATTGCCAAAAAACTAGGGTTGAAATTTTGAAGTCCAAGAAAGAAATTTTTCTCTAACGTAGCTGAATATGGATGTCAGACATTGTGTGTGACTACCGGTAGACTAGATAAAGGTTTTAGATCGGCTCGCTAACCAGCCGTTGTACTCTGTACTTAGATAGAGACGGAAGATAAGAGGCACGGCGAGTGGACTGCCGATAACAAAAATGCAGATTTATTTTATGAATGCTACACACGTTTTTTTAGAGAATAATGGACAGATATACTGTAATATATTTTCTATAGATTGTGACCTTTACATGGTTTCGTATCTTTATATGTGGGAATGAACTATATTTAAATAATACCGTCTGTAAATTTTGCAGTTAAAATGGTTCATTTTATACTCACCGTAAAGAATAAACGTAAAAGCGGGCATGTTGAGGGCGGGGCAAAGTTACGTCATGACAGTGTCTGATTGGTCGCCGTTCATATATTTCAGACCGTTTTATCGGTGAAGTTTTACTCTCACGTCAAAGCTATTGCTAGATCGTATTTTACACTTTCTATTACAATACAAATGAAAATTGTGGCATTTGTTTCAATCCATCTACTTAAGCTCCTAGTCTCATTTTTTTTGATTTAATAATTTCAATAATAAAGTTTAAAAAGAATAACAGATTAAACTTTACTAATTACAAACCAACTTTGATATATAAGGCTTGTTCCTTTTTTCAAATAAAAATTATACCATTTAACTTTATTGAAAATTTAAAGATCTCAGGATTTCTTACAAAATAGTCGTTCAACAAATTTTCTTTCCCAAAAATAATTTCTTCCCCTTTTCTTCCTCAACGAACCACTATTAATGAGGGATAAAGCATAGAACGTTAACAATTTATAGGATAGCATAATCTTCGAGATAGAATGAAAAGAGCTTAAACAAAAAGGAATACATTTTTGTTAAACATTTTACGTTCTAAAAAGTTAGTGATAATCAACTCAAACCCTTAAGTATCCGGATATCCGCGTAAAACAAATTCCTGAGATCATTGATCGTGGATTTGGAACAACTTCAAAATATTAGTCTATTGATGCGAATACTTTAATTAAAACTTCAAAGTCTTATATAACAAAAAAACCTATTAGATTTCATTGAACCTATTTTGTTTTAATTTAGAAGTACTTCCAAGTGCTACGAGTCGCGATCGCGATCTATTTTGCCGCTGCCACAGTGCTAAAGTCGCGATCGAGATCTAACTAAACAAGGTTTGCTAAAATCGATATACTAAATGTAATTTTTATCCGAACTCCATGTATTTTATATAGTAACTCTCAGTAAAAGACGCTCTATTCATTTTACACAATTTTATCGATGGTTATAAGAAAAATCAATGTTGGCTAGCCTGTAAAAGACAACTATGTTTTTATGCAGCAGCTGTCAAAATTTTTGATGTTTATTTCTGCGTCTTGCCGGCAGTAAATTGTTGTGTAGTGTTTTTGTCTATATATTTTTTGTAAATACAATTTATTTTATGATTATTTTAAGTAACAGTAGTGTTTTTAGTGTAGTATTGCACATATAATAATGAGTGAACTTGGCAATTCAAGTGATATTCGTAACTGTTTGTGTAAAAGTGATACCGATAGTGATGAAAGCGGTAACTCCGATGTAGGAATCAACATGTTTGTTTCTGTTTTTTTGTGTATTACATATTATATAATAACTAATTTAAATATTTAATGTATTTGAATACATGATATTCAAAGGTTAAATGTCAATACATTCTAAAGAAACAGTAATAGAGCACACTAATTTGCAAAAGTTGGATGTAGGTGTCACACAGTGAGTGAAATTACTGAATTTGAAGTTTGTGTATTTATGAATGTTTACAACGATGTTGACATTATGAAAAAAATAAAGTGTTACTTATGTTACATTTCTAGTTTTGCAACAAAATTTGCTACATTTTGTATATATTGGAAATTGGATTATCATAATTTAGTTATTACCTATGTTGTCACTAAATGGACAAACCGAAAAAAAAAAGAAAAAAAAATTGTGGATATGAGTTGAAGCAAACCTCAATTTTAAAGTGGTAATTTTAAATTTTATTTCATTTTGTTCATGGGTTTTCCTGAAAATATTGATGTATAATAAGTCATATTTCAGCCAATACAAGTGTATTATTTCCTGTAACAATAAAAGTTTGGCGGAGAGTGTTGAATTAGCTTAGCACTGAGGACTAATATTATCAGCACTTGGAGGGTTTTAATGCAAAATGATTAAGGTAAAAATGTGCAAAAAGGAAAGTATATGAAAGAAATATAATCGGAACTTTTAAAAGGAAGAGTGACAGATTGTGAAAGACCAGCCCTGAGGTATAGTTGCAGATCCATTAGTTTCAAAATGGTTGTTCCAGATCTGGGACTTGTGGGAGTGGTAATATGTTTTTGGTTATCTGTGTTTGAAAGTTAACTTTAGACTTTGAATGTTCTCGATTCTTGCCAACCAAAATCCAAATGCGACTATTTTTGTTTCTACGTTAGTTGACTGTTGTACTTGACTTTATCATATTTTTGTTGAGTGTTGTGTGCCAAGGTTATGGAGCGTTTTTAGTGAAGTACAATTACTAATCTTTTTCATATCAACAATTGGTTTAAAAAGGATTTTTTTCAGGAAAATTGGGGTCAAATTACAAAGTCACGTTACATTCATATTCATAGTTACTCTAGACATCGGTAGTTCAATAGTAGGCCTAGTGCAATATTGTAAAAAGTTGCCATTGTGATTTGGCTTTGACCCCTAATCTATTTCTTGTATCACAATATAGAAAGTATTATTGCTTCCAAAACCAGGTAACTAATAAAAACTAATATACATTAAGCAGTCTATTATATAAATTGCCGGGAATGTTAAAATTTAATTGTAACAGGGAAAACAGTGTAAAGGGATATCTTATTGTCAGTGGCGTATCTACGTACATTCATTGGCGCCCTCCGCAGTTACAAAAATAGAGGTACAAAAAAAAACCAAGTCACAACTTGTCGGCTGTAGACATTAACTTGTCTAGGTCTAGTCCCACGAGGCTTGTAAAGGCTGCTTTTTCACCAGCACCGGCAAACGAACATCTTGGGAACGGTTTGCCAGTGGCTGACTCAGTCATCATACTAGCGACTATCGACATATCATTTATTGCTAGCATTTGCAAGCAGGAAAATGTCAAGTGATACCCCAGCGATATATTCGTTTTGACAAACCTAACAGTATAGGACAACTGTTGGGATTTAATCCAAACAAATTGGAACCTAATGTCTGGCATATATCGGAAAATACTGTAAATATTAATAAAGTTGATACTATACGCATTACATGTAATATTGTACGTGGCTCATATAAGAACGGAGATGAAGGTCATATTCTGTATGAATTTTATCCGGCAGTTGAACATGGTTATTAAATTGTAGAAAACCCATCTACTGTAAATTATTTGGCTTTAACATAACAATGCTTCAAAATATTTCAGTACAACGTGAAGATCAGGAGGGATAACTAATAAACTTTAGACAGAAATTTATATTAATTAAACTACACTCAATAAAGACGCTGTACTTAGTGTTGTGTCATGGTTTTAGTTTTCCATAAAAAAATTGTCCATAGTCCATTAGAGTTTGGTTTTAAAATTGCCAGTGTTTGGGTCAATATGTTAATAGAGCTTACTATTAGGCAGAGAGAGAGAGATAGAGATAGATAGAGAGAGAGAGAGAGAGAGAGAGAGAGAGAGAGAGAGAGAGAGAGAGAGAGAGAGAGAGAGAGAGAGAGAGAGAGAGAGAGAGAGAGAGAGAGAGAGAGAGAGAGAGAGAGAGAGAGAGAGAGAGAGAGAGAGAGAGAGAGAGAGAGAGAGAGAGAGAGAGAGAGAGAGAGAGAGAGAGAGAGAGAGAGAGAGAGAGAGAGAGAGAGAGAGAGAGAGAGAGAGAGAGAGAGAGAGAGAAGAGAGTGGGTAAAAGTAAATAAATAGTAAATTCAGTGAGCGATAAAATAAAATTCAGGGAATTTTTGTAGAATAAATATTGTAAGTTATTGAGAACAGACTCATACTTGCAAAAGCAAAGCTTTGCATTATCTTTGATTAATAAAAGTGTAAAAGTGAGCAACTTGGTCTTGTCCGCGATTGAACAGTAACGAACTCCTGACGAGCGACGTTCTAAAGCGAGGTTAAGATTCGCGGGAAGTCAAAACTGTAGAGAGAATCGCGACGAGTGGCGTTCCAAAGTGGGGCACGAACCACGTTGAGTTTCGGTTCGCGGCAGTGTGTGTGTGTGTGTGTGTTAGTCTTATTGTGGACAATGTTTCATACTGTTTTTGCAACCTATTTACCTACAGTCTTATTACATGTGTTTTAAATCCCCGTGACTCAATAAACCAATATTACGAATAAAGCCCGATCTTTGTAATCGACTGTTACAAACAGAATGTTTCAATTAAATCTGGACCTGTGGATTTGCGTCAAGAATTCGAAGCAAGGGAAAATAAACCTTTAAATAACAGCCTATTGTCTCATTCTGCACGACACGCATACCTTGTAAAATCTCCTTTCGAGAACCATTAAAGTAATTGGTGGGTTATGTGCGAATGCGCAAACACTGGTGGACAGAGTAGGTGCACGAGTGCTTTTTTTCCATTATTGCTCTGATTGCGAAGATGATATTGACAACGTAATATAGTATCAAATCGATTTCGATGACGAACCAAGGTTATATGAGTTTCCCCTTGTATCAATGATCTGGAATTTGTCGATGATTTAACTAAAATTACGCTGTAGTTTCTACAAAAGTAATCTTACGTGGTAGTGGTGAGAGGACGTTGTGTTCGCGACCATTCGAGACCATGACGTCGAGCGGGATGGTCGTGGAGCAAGCTCTTACCAAGCGTCAGGTATCACCTAATCTACCGTTGGTGATTTTACTAAATCTGTTCATTTCATAAATGCCTACTGTGGTATATTCTTCGCAGCAGATTATTACAACTTACGGGCTTTGGGCTTGGCCTTTCAATAAAATCAGATAAACAATTAATTGGTTTTCTTCAAACTACGTTTTGGTTTGGGTAAGCACTATGATGGTTATATATACTTATGGTTTGGGTATAGACTTTTGTGAAAAATAATTCTAAAATATGATCTAAATAAAACTATTCTGTAATCTATGTTTTAGTTGTGCTATTTTATTAACTTTCAAATAACTTCTATTATATGACTTTTTTTGCTTTATCATAAATTAAACCCATGATAATTACCGTACAATGATTTTCGTTCACCAAAGCATTTATTACCTTTCGCATAAGGTAAGGATATTGTATTAGTCATTATGTTTCTAAAATACTAAAAATTATTCTCCTACAAATAAACTCAAAACTACTTTCTGTTTGTTACCCTTATATAGCGCTAGATGAGGTTTTCCTTAATACATTATAACAGTTTATAGTATTTCATCAAAATTATAGAATAATTATATAAAGTGAGTTAAATATATATATATATATATATATATATATATACAGACATATAATAAAGAGAATAATTGGCGAGGAAGAGAATAGAATCGAGAAAGCGGAAGAGGAATAAAGGTGAGGAAGAGAAAAAGAGGGGAGGTGGTAAGAGAATTTAGCTACTTTTGTGCTCAAGTGCCCCAGATTCTAAGACGGTAAGAAAACAAAAATTATAATTATCATGATATCTTATTAGGTATAATATCTTGCTTTAAATCCAGACTTCATAGGTTTGAATACCCTTGGTTATAAAGAGTAAAAGGAGTGACGTCAGAGCAATGATACCAAAACAAAGTGGCAGCCATAGGTTCATGGCCTCCTCCTCCCAAAGAGGAGGAGAATAAACGGCGAGGAAAGGGGATAAAGTGCGAGGAAGAGAATAAGAGACGAGGAAGGGAATAAGAGGAGAGGTAGAGGAACGAAGGTGAGGAAGAGAATAAGAAGCTAGGTGGTAAAAGAATAAAAGACTGTGCTCAAGTTCCGCACACTCTATTGACTTTCAAACGCCCTACATAAATCTGACCTAATTGCTAACTTTATCACGATAAAATTATCTATTCTCTAATTTAACTATGACTAAATTCTCATTTCGTAATCAAATGTCATTCAATGACGCACACGAAATTAAAACACATCTCTCTTATGCACAAACATTTTTCAGGTTAAAAATGACAATAATTTAACATTTAAACAAAGTGAACTATATTAACGGGCTACAAAAATATTAAATCAATGAATAATAACAAAATTTATATTCAATGACGCTGTTATTAAACACTGAAGTTTTGAAACTAATGTTAAAGTATAATATCTGTCTTAAGTAAAATAAAATATAAAGTGGTAATAATCATAATCTTTTTATCAACATATATATTTGAAAATTCTTTCAAAAAAGTTGTGAAACGATGTTAATACGATTAGAGTTATACTTTTGGTTATGTGGTTATGATTTCGGTTAGTACATTTTCAACATTAAAACAATATTACAGGTCAGAATTATATATAATTCTCTAAAATGAAATAATTACTTGTATCTTCTAATATTAACATAAGCAACAATAAACTTTGTTTTTTTCCACATGGAAGCAAACCTTGCATGTACGATAGTTCAGCCACCCAGGGATATATTTATTGCCACAAATTTAGTGTTCGCTACAATATTCTCAAGGTTGATTGTTCTTAAGCTATGAAATTACCTTGACATTAAATTAGTCTCTTGTATGCGCTAATTCCTTTGGGTTTAACAGTGGTTCTACTTTCCATATATGGTACATACTGTAACAAGATGAACCTTTTATCATCGAGTGTTATTTTCAGTCCTTACAGACTTATGAGTTTCATATTACGTTTCCTCTGCCTGTAGTTCCTAAAAAATATACAATACTTCATTTAATTAATAAAAGTCCTGACAAATTTTCCTTACACAATCTTAAGTAATCAAACCGTCAATCATTTTTAATTACGGGCATTTTCAATGAAGATTCTTAACGATTACGATTACTGTAACTCATCATAGAGAACACTGCTGAGAGAGGTATGTTTACAGGTCAACTATCAACTAGAACTCCTTGTAAAGCCGCCATAAAGTTAAAACTGCGGGTATTTTGAATTGATGTCTTTTATAAACTTGTAGCATTTAAATTCAAAAAAAGCATTTCCACATCCAACTTCCGTCGCTTGACAGATGCTGCCACCCGGCGAGATCATCCAAAACTAACGATCATATGATATCGGAGGCCAGTACAACGGCCAGACAGCCGGTCTGCGCTAATACCCGTTATCTAGTCTACCGGTAGTCACTCACAATGCCTGACTCTTCATCGTTACGTTAGATATAATAAATTTCTTGATTCTCAAAAATTCTGCTTCAACCTTCAACGATGCTTAATCTACAGTTTCTGTGCGTTTTAGTCTATAATGTTGGTTAAATTATTATTTTTTACGGCACAAGCTCACGTGATCTGCGACAGGATTTTCCAGGTACTGAACCTTACAGATTTTATCATACTTTAAATTTTTGTTAATGCTTTAAAATAATTTATTAATTATCATGTATTATTTAAAATATGTATTTCATGTTTTGTTTAATATTCAATGTTCTTTTGAAACTGAGTGATTATAAAAATTTACTTTTAAAAAACATACTTTACAAAACCTTGTAAAGGCACATTTTGAGTTTTGAACAATTATGTGAAATAAGTGCAAACTAATGTTGAACTTTAAATGATTAAAATATCTTATTGAAAATGTCAAATATAAAACAATTGGAGAAATCTGTTCTAAATCAGAAAATTTCGTTTTACAGACTTTGCAGACCTTGCAAGTCTTATACAAGCTTTGTTTCAAACAAAATTAAAATATATATAAATAGATTTATAATAATCTAAGAAGCTTTTAAGTACCATCTTAACGAATTTCTGTTATACCATCAATTTTCTTTGATTTTGACAAAAAACCAGATATTTTCTTTAATAATGAACATTAATGCTAAAACATGTCTGATTTTGTACAAGACGCTAAAAAACATGTTTTTTGCCATAGCTAATATGCTGGTAGAAGAAACACGGCTAAAGATCTGAACACGTTTCGCCCTGTTAACAAAACACGTTTTGTTTCAACATAGATTCAGAGTTTCACGTGCACAAAAGTGATGTTACAAAAAAAACTAACTTTATAGAACTCTAATTAAACTCATATTGTATATGTGCCTAAATCTATTTCAGCGAATATGTTTTCTAAAAAAAAACTATCTTTTAGATGTAGACTTGTGTAATTAATTATAAAATATATAAAAAATTATTGGGTGGAGCCTGCATGCAAACTTTCGGTCCTAACAACCTCCAAGAGGTTATTTTCTAAATTAAAATAATTGACGTCAATTAATAAAATTAAATATTCAAAATTTTCATGTCTTTTCTAAAATAAACTTCTCTTTTATAATAAATTCTTTTGTCTAAAATATATATATTTATTGGCCAATATAGCATTTAAGTAATTTATCAAATAAGTAATATTATGTAACTGTTTAAAAAACTTATCATTTCATAAAGTTAAAAAAGGGGGGAAATAAATATCAGTATCTTTTCATCTTTTTTTTATTTTTGTAATTTTTACATTTAAGGGCGTATTATCTTTTTTTTTGGATTAATTATAATCCAGCTAATTGTTAAGCTGTGCTCATTGTCTTTTGTTAAATTTTGTAACTATAAAATATATAAACTAAAAAAGGGGGGGGATAAATTTTCAGACTCTATTGATTAATTTTTTTTTTAATTATAATATTTCACTTTAAGGGCGTATAATCTTTTTTTAAATATAATATTGTTAATCATAAGGTGTTTATGATAATTTTGTCTCAGGATGTCTTTCTCAGTTGTAAATGATAAAATCTGAAACGTCGAAATTTCTTTTTTTGTTCAATAAACTTGAGCCTTGTTAATTACTAAATTTGTCTTTGTCTTTTTTTATTTTTATTTTCAAACATTGTTACCATTTGGTTCCGCCTTTCTTAAATTTAAGTCCCCTGGTAACAAACTGTTACAATCCAACTGTGATTAAAGGTTAAATTTCTGTAATTTTTTTTCGTGGATTTTTTTGTTCTATAAATAATTGATATATTGAATGGCAATATATCAATTTATATTGAAATAAATTTTAGTGCTTTTGGAGAATAAGCGATATAAGCTCTTAAAATCGGCGTATGACGATGAATCATTCCCCGAACCAGTGTGATCAGGAATGTATTTTTTAAATTTTGTTTTAGAAATAAATATATGCATTTTTTCTAAAATAACCACCAAGTTATAAGTAGTTTTACATTTATATATATATATATATATATATATATATATATATATATATATATATATATATATATATATATATTAAATAAAAAGTATAGAAAGCATATGCAATTATTTTGTTGAAAAATATACAAATTTACAATTAAGAATAATATTAGTGAATTGTTTTATTAAATTTGTTATAATTTATCTTTGCATAATTTATAGAAATAAAGCAGGATGTGTTGTTGACTGTTATTTTTAATTTTTTCCATACATTGATTTGTTTCTACGATAAAGTTTTCAATAAACAAAATATTAACGAAATTATTTTCTACACAATTTTTTTAAATATTTTTTTTTACTTTATCTTTTATTTACGTAAGATTATTTTTAACCGCATAACTAACTCACATTCAAACACTTCCTTCTTCCTACATGGACGTATCAAAAATCAAACCCTAATGTGCTTCTGCAACTTAGGCCTAGATAAATTGAATAAATAATATATTTTGCACTAAAATTGATATTTTTATTGTTATAATATTTTTATCATCTGTTAGGTTCTACTGAATCATATTAGTCGACAAAGAATCAGATATTTTTAAAGATATTCTAGTTTAGAGAGCAAAACAAAACCAACAATATAAATATTTATAAATGTTGTCTAAAATATTTTGATTTTGTGAAATGTTAATACTTATAAAACTCGAAGATGTCAGATGTATTATGAGTAGTACATTGCTAGAACTAACAGTTATGAAATTTAAAAGTATTTTATTATGGTTTCATATCTATTATTGTTTTAAATAATAATAATATTAAAAACACTTTCATAATTTATTTAGAAACATTATGAATAAGGCATATTTTATTTTAAGTGAATTGAAATTATATCTTAAATTTTTTAGTTTGCTGTTTATACATTACTAAACGTAGTGACTAGTTATTGTTTAGTGTACAAACAAAATTTAAAAATATATATAACAGAGGAAAGCCGATTTTTACCAACATATAAGTAATATTAAATATACTTCAACCAATTTATCACTTATATTTTCGTACTTTCAAGAAAAAGTAATAGCAAATAAGACTGGCTTCTCAAAAATAAAAAGTAAAATAACAAAATAGACTTAAAGTAAATTTAAGTTTCAATAAAACTTAAATGGAATAAGCAAAATAAATGCATGGTTATTTTTTCAAATATAAATGATATTGAAATTTGTGTAATAACTAGTTTTTTCGATATATACTGTAAATACTTTATAGTATTTAAGACACTTATTTTAGAGTTCTAAATTTAAATAAATACCCTTAAGGTTAGAACGGAAATAGTTTTGTTTTTATTTCACAAAATGATTTGTCACCATTAACACATTATGGAAGTTTATTTTAAAAATTATGGAAAGTTTAATGTAATAATTTTAGACTGTCACAAAATAGTACAAACACAAATTCATTGCTTCATAATAATGAAAAATCTAAGAGGAAATACAAAAGATCAATAAAAAAAGACGGAATTTATCAAACACACTTTTTTTTCATTGTGTTAAATCGATTTAAAAAAATGCTATGTGTTTTTAAATAATAGTTATGGAAAACAAATTTACTATCAAAACTAATTACTTGATAGTTAAATCACATTTTGAAAATATAATACTTCATTACTTATTTAACACTATATACTAAGTTTGGATTATATTATTTTAAATTTAAAACGCAATAAGAATTTGATATTCCGACAATATTACATTGAACTTGGATAAATTTTAGAAAGAATGATTCCAATCTCAAATATGCATAATTAAAACAAACACGGTATAATGGGTTTTTTGTAAAAATTCACACCATAAACATGACACACTTCTACTTTAATTTTTATATGTAGAGGGTAGAATAACAATATTCTTATACCTTTTATTTCAGAGATAATTTAATCAATTAATTAGGTTTGGTATTTAAAAAGAAATTATATACATTCTTACTCTATTTAAATTCATATTTTGGAAACAATTGATGTTGACAAATCATATTTTATTACTTATCACATAACCATATTATTTACGAGAATATTGTGTGTACACACTGTTTTCAGTTCATTGAGTAAAATCCATGTCGACGTGAAGATCTGCAAATTATTACTTTATTAACAAGGAAGACTTCAATGGTTTTTTTCTCTCTTCTTTAAGTTACATTTTCCCTTCCCTCTCAATTACAGACACAAATTTAATAAATCTAACCTAACAGCTTAGACAATTTAATAAGAATAGATTTATTCTATAATTCATAGCTTGTGAAATTACATAGGTTTCCATTATTGTATTCCTGAAATAGTGATAGATAGAACTTACAACATCTTCTAAATTGTGAATAAGTTCTTGTCCCAAATTTGTATACGTGGAAAACTTTCGAAATCTAATATACAATACACTATTATAATGAAGAAATAAAAACAAAAAACCTTATACCAACTTTGATGTGCCTTACTAAAACCTATTAATTTAACTTTCTGGTCCCAGTTTCCATCTTCATTTTTGAAAGTAAGCTGATTTATCATCACATTATATTGAATAGCCACTAAAAACAAAGTTCTTACTACATTGAATTAAATTTTTCTTTGGCAGTATTTTTGATTGGGGACACGGGATAAAATTCGTCTTTTCTTCAATCGATTATATCGAATTGATGTATCTCTCTTCTTATTTACGTTGAAAAGATGTAAAATACCACCTCCTTTTTAAAAAATTGGTATACCTATAAAGTCATACATTATCGTAAGCTTTTCGTTGTTGCAATAGAAAATTCATACACCTATAGCGGTTATTATTGATCCTCATTAATGCTAGGGGTAGCCAGGGTAGGTTCAGAATCCTCTTTCGTGTGCCCGGAGCCGGTGTTCGGGACCTCCTGTAGACATGCGAGAGCAGCGGTTGATAAATGGATACGGGAGGGAATGAAAAAGACCTAGACAAATTCAAAAACAAGTAGACTTGCAAAGAGGTTACTTAGATAAAGCAGGAAACATGCTGAAAAACTTATCTCTCTTAGAAGGGATAACATGAGTTGGGTGGTTGGGCTTTTAACGAGCCACTGTCACCTCAGAAAACACCTACATAGGATAGGGATTGCTGCTGAAAATATTTGCAGGAAATGTGGTTTGGCTGAAGAGTCCGCAGAACACATTCTCTTAGAGTGTGAGGCGTTGGACGAGCCAGGCTATACTCTCTAGGCCCTCCGGGGAAGGAGATGGAAACCATCCTACAGAACCCGATAGGTAGCATCTGTTCCTGCATAAGGATGACAGGTATTACTGAGTGGGTGTAGGATGGAACTTGGTGCGGCAAAAGACCTTTCGGTGAGGCCTCTGAAGGAGATTATCAAAGCCCAAAACAAAAAAAATACTAGATATAAGATTGACAGTATTTTATAGTTTGATCTATTAAAGTTTCAATTGATAGACCAATTGTTAGATTATATGTTTGTAATTCTCTAAAACGGTCATTAGTTATTATTTATCAACATCAAATTGAATTTATAAGGAATGGCATTTCTTAATAACTGTCATTACATTGAGAACGTTATGAATTTCATTTGTAAATAATAAACTAATACATATACTTAGGTGCATGTTCATCAACAGCAGGAAGAAATGGAATGTGTTGGAAACGAACTTTAATATACACTACCTAATTTCATTCAAGTTATTTATTGAATTGTGACTAATTTAAGAGGTGTGAAAATCTTACAAATAATACCAAAACCAAACATAAACATTTATTACGTTACTAAACAGAAAATGACTGAATACTATCATTACTAAATAATTATAAATTAAAAGTTCTATATAAATTATAAATTAAAAATTAAATCATATTATTAATATGGTTTAATCTGATATATAAATGTATATCACTGCTTTTTAAAACTATAAATCCACCGTCGTTATCAAATATCCGGTGAAACCATATTATTAATATGAACAATCCATCAATAACTAATAACATTAAGGGTTTTTGTTTTAGATTTCTCATACTAGTAGATGATACAATATCCGCAATGTATATTAAGACATCTATGTTTCTTTAACATTTGACTATTCCTTGCAAAACATTTGCGCCAATTACAAAGGAAAATTATTTCTGAAAAAATATTTACCTAAACTAAAATACTACGAGTGGTATAATAATATACTCAATTTAAAGTGATCTACTAGTTTAAATAGTCACTAGATTAGATCAAACTTTTTATGTTAATAACAAATTATTTAAATTTAATAGGAACTCAGTTTTTGACGTAGAGTTTATCCTAATATATTTAAATTGTTAGCTATTTGATAGTAACAAGTTTATTAAAATTAGTCTTTTTCTAAACACCTTATCCTCTTTTCTTTATTTTTTAAAACTATATTTGTTAGTACCACTATTGTATGCATAATGTGATTTATATTGTATCACAGCAGTTACAAGTTATTGACAAACCAAAGTGAATGAAGAAAAGTAGGTGTAGATGTGAAGACCAGCGCATGCTATTGAGAGATGTTCATTATGCACAACCGGGAGGGTGGCTCCAGCCCTCAGTCTCGACCTAACTTCCAATCGGAATTGTTGTATCTTGATCTTCGTAGAAAATATCTCGTGTTTCGGATTGTGATTAGGTGAAGTGTAAAATTGTTAGTAAAAAAATGCAAGTATTAATTAGAGATGTATACAGGTTTGACTAGATCATTTTAAATAAATATTCTATTTTTACAAAAATTATTATATTTACAATAATAAATGATAATAATATAGTTTTATTTATTTTAGCATTAATTATTTATTTAATTTTATTATGCATTAACTGAATGAATAGAATATTTCAATAATTACTTATTTGAGAAAATAAAAAAAAACACGCGAACACCTAAATACATTTCGATTGGATATTTCTATTATTATTTACTGGTTTATAAGCTTAAATTTTAGTAATTTCGACATACTATTTTCGAATTAATATTTGTATAACTATTTATTTATTTTGTACTGTATAAGATAAAACCACTGAAGAAAGCATTTTCTTAGCATAATTTTTGTTTTATGTTTTTATGAACTTATATTATTGTATCGCATTTCGTTTGTTTTGTTTTTTCTTGTATATATTATTGTTTTTACAATTTGCAGTTATGTGAATTTATTCATAAAGTTCGTGCAATATATTACAAATAATCACAAACATAAACTTTCCTGACATTACAAATAGTTATAAATATTATCTTTTACATTTTAAATAGTAGGATTTTTTATAAGAGTAAATATTGTTTATTGCATTAGGCAAAGTGATATGTGAAATCACTGTTATCTATTTTAATCTAAAAAAAAAATTTAATAATAGTTTGATAATTAATCTTTATTTTGTACGAATTTTGTTCTATTTTATGTTCCATGAACTTAGTTAGAATTTGTTAATTTTTGCACGTTAATATTTCTGAAAATTGTATAACCTAGCAAATTATTATCATAATTAAAATTTTCAGCATAGTTACATAAAATTGTTCGTAAATAGTTCTGTTGCTGTATAAATTTGAGTATTTTTTTATTTACTATAAAAACCAGAATTTATTAATAGTAAAAGGAAATTTTTCACGTATACGTTTTTTTAAGTAACTTCACTAGAGTAATCGTAAAGGCGTATTCTAAAATAAAATATAACTGTGAATTTTTTACGTTTGAATGTTCAAAATTGAAAAAATATCGTTTGGCCCTTTTTCATGAATTTAATGAATTTATCAAAAATCGTGGAATTGTAAGAATCAATTAAATTCTAAATTTAAGATACTATAAATATCACTATTTCAAAATAAACTGAAGGAACTGTTGCATTACAAAACATATAAATAAAACATGGTTACATATATATTTTATTTTTTATATTCATAAAACATAACATATATATATTTGTTACTGTTATGTTCATTGCTTTTGTTTGGTTCTGTGCGAAAGCAACTTGCTCATCTACATGTATGTGTATTTTTAATAATATTTCTTATTTATTTCTTGAACAAACTAAAAAAATTGTAGAAATGATTAATGGACTGATATGACTAATTTTATTCTTAGTCATGTATTGGTAAATGAATATTATTTATTATTGTACTGTAATTATGTGTTATTTGAAGACATGCTGCCTACCTGCAACAGTCTCAATGTAATATAATCAGTTGTAATGCAGTGAAATGAAATTTAAAAATACAAGAAGATAATTTAAATGAATAAAGAATGAAAAACTTAAAGATTATTTTATGCATTTTATGTGTATTATATTATGTAGATTAACATACTATTTATTTCCAATGATAAATAAATCTATTGTGTAAAATAATAGAATTCAAAATTGTATACGCTGGGTAAACAATTATTTTCATACAATTTATTTATTAAAAGCTAAACTCAATAAATTTTCTCTTCTCCTTCGAAATATGTGTCGGAATATTTTATTTTGTTTAAATTTCGAAGGCTATTTATTTATATGTGTCACAAGTTTTTAAACCGATGATAATAAGATTTTGATCTCATATGTAAATGAGAATGCCAACCGCCTTGCTAAAACAACATTTTAAAACTTAGGTTTTATTATTGAAAATATGTATGTATAGTTTATTTATTAGTATTCAAATCTCCTTCTAATTATTTACTTATATTGTTAATTTCCTAATAATTCCACCCTGCTGTAAATAATAAACCACAGATTCAAAAATCCAAGTACATCATTGGCTTAACTAATTTCATTTTTAAGACACATTGAAAATTTTTAATAAAATCTGAGGAGAATACGAAATGTAGAATACATGGAGTAATAGGTTTTCTATAAATATTTTGTTTTTAATATTAAACAATTAAAATTCTATATGATTAGAGAGAATTAAATGTGATAATAATAATAATGTGAGAATTTAATGTGTAATAATTTTTATACGTGGTACGTTAATTATCATGGGTTTATTTATTGATAAAACAAAAAAGTCACATAAGACTTGTAATTAAAAACTGAATAAAATAACACAACTAAAATATATATTAACTAAAACATAGATTACATAACTAATTTATTTAGATCATATTTTAGAATTAATTTCTACAAACGTTTGAACAATGTTGGACGAATTTCATTGACTTTTCTTCATAACTAACATCAAGGAACAAAATTTGATGAATACTTTGAGTAAGCATGAACTGTTAACCTACATTTATACATATAATAAAATATATATATATTCATAGCCATGTATGTTGAAAAACAATTCACATATGCAAATTATTAAAGATTCCTAACCGAACATTGGACAGTTGAATGTGTTAAACGGAGCTAACTGTTAATGAATTTACGTGTGAAACATGTAAAGTGAAGTGGTTGGATAATGTCAACCAACATTTGTCACCTTTCCACTTTTCTCACCATGTTATGGATGCACACTATCACCGGAAAAGATAATTTGGGTAAGTTTTTTTATTGGAATTACTTTATTATGAACTTGATCGTGTAATAAAATATTTAGAATAATCTGTAAATTGATTAATTTTAACACTGATAAACAGATATCAATTTGAATTATTCTGCTTTTACATTATTTTAAGTTGTTTATAGGATGAAAATTATTGTAAATTATTATAATAACGTGTTAGTTAATTCTTTTAAAGAAATGAGAGATTTCGTTGATTTTATGTTTTCTTCACATTTGGGTAATGTATAAAATAACAGTATCTTTCCAAACTTAATACAAAATGTTGTTAAATGAAATTTTAATGATCCAATATCTAATAATACATGTGCTATTGCTACAGTTTAAGAATGAAATATGCATGTGTAATGCCCTTTCCATTTGACAAATAGGTGAAACCTTAACCGATAATCTTCTAAGTTTCAAATATCATAAAGCGAAAATTTGCATCATAACAACCTTTAAATATTAGACTCAGTTTGTCGGAATTGTGGCATACTCGATGAAATATACAATAGTCGTGTTTGATCAAATTATTATAATTTATAACTTCTTTGTTATTTGAAAACAAGAGGAAAAGAGTAAATTTATATAGAACTAGAGACACAGAGAGAGAATAAAATAAGGTTTGACTACAAATATTGCTATAGATTTCATCTCGGTAGTAAAACATTACTGAATTACCGTTTGTTCCAAAATTATAATGGTTTAAATCTATTAATCTCATACTGTACCTATTATCTTGGACAATATTTAGATTTATATAAAACAATAAATTTGTTATATTCATTATGTAGTTAAACATTATTCTCCGTAATTTTGTAAAAATTATTATTTTATTATTATTTAAGCAAAAAACAGCTGTAATGGATATGCTCTCAGTTATATAAATTATTGTGCACTGATAGGTCCATTATTATAAATCTAGATTCTGGTTGTTATTTGGAAACACCTGAGATTGAATACGTTGTCTTGATTCCCCATTTGCACTCCTCTCCATATAGTGCCTAAGCAATAAAAATGTTTCCTGTCCAAATAGTACCTTTTGAAGCGTTTCTACAGATGCACCCAGTATTATATACGAATGCTCTGGTGCGTAATCTCATTTTGTGTAAATGGCTACGAAAAATTCAGTCACTCTCTCCAGATAAGGTCTAATCAGTTTAGGGCCTTAGGATTCTTCTTTGTGGAATCTTAACAATCTAATGAATACCTTCATGGAGAGTCCCCATCTTTTCATGCTAAAACTTCTATTGTTCTTTCATAACCAATTGGGAGACGCGCCTAAAGTACAAGATACACAGCAGGCATATTCTGGGTGAGCGGGATTCAGTTCCTTTCTTAGCATATCTGTCGGCCTCGTCATTCCTCTTAATACCTTGATGACCTGGGACCTCACAACAAATTTACGTTGTTGGTTTTTACTACGATTTCAAGTCATGCTCAATGCACTATATATATAGTGCATTGATAAGACCTTCTTATAATATATATTTCTTCTCTCAAATTCTGTAAGATTGAAAATCGATTGTCAGTATTTTCAAGGTTAGCGCAAATCTCTTCATGGGTCTGTCTCAGTAAACTCCTGACCCAGTACATTTCGAAATTTTGAACTCATTTGTATACCAAGTCAGTGCATAATTGATATAACATTTTTACTTTGAAATAGATATACTCTAATAACAGAGCTGACACGATATGGTGATTAGAGCTCAGTAATTCTTTTCTCTGGTGCAGCACAATTTTTACAATTGTCTATCCGAAAAAAAATTGCCGATTCCTGTATGTTTGCTGGCTTCATTATCACTACATAATGAAGGCCGACAGCCTAGTTTTCCAAAGTTTTCATCACTAACAACAGCTCCATGCAGCAGTCGAAAATCCTTTCATAGCACTGAAACTACAAAGGCACGCCGCATGGTGACACAAGGAGTACTCAGTTTCAGCTTTACCCACCATGCAACATAGGTAAGCCGCATGGTGACAACAGGAGAACTCTGTTTTCATATTTAGCCATCATGCACGCCGCATGGTCACAACAGGAGAACTCTGTTTTTATCTTTAGCCACCATACTACAGAGGCACTCCGCATGTTGGCGCAAGGAGTACTATGTATTCCGCTGAAGCCACCATGCTACATTGGCAAGCCACATAGTCACTACAGGAGAACTCTGTTTTCATCTTTAGCCTCCATACTACACAGGCAATCCGCTTAGTGACACAAGGAGTACTCTCTTTTCGGCTTTAACCACCATGCTACAAAGGCACGTCGCATGGTGACAACAGAAGAACATTGTTTTTATATTTAGCCTCCATGCTACACAGGCAAGCCACATGGTGATAGCAGGAGAACTCTGTTTTCATCTTTAGCCACCATACTACAAATACATGCCGCTTAGTGACACCAGGAGAACTCTGTTTTCATCTTTAACCACATTGCTGCATAGATAAGCCGCATGGTGACAAAAGGAGAACACTGTTTTCATCTTTAATCACCATACTACACAGGCACGAGGCATGATATCACCAGGAGATCTCTGTTTTCATCTATACCTACCATACTACATAGACAAGCCGCATTTTGTCAACAGGAGAACTCTGTTTTCAGCTTTTGCCACTATGCTACATAGGCAGGCCGCATGGTGACAACCGGAGAACTCTGTTTCCATCTTTAGCCACCATACTACAAAAGGCATGCCCCATGGTGACAACAGGAGAGCTCTGTTTCCATCTTTAGCCATCATACTACAAAAGGCATGTCCCATGGTGATAACAGGAGAGCTCTGTTTTTATCGTTAGCTAACATAATGCACAGACACGCCGAATGCTAACACCAGGAGTACTATTTTTGTCACCATATTGCACATTCATATATCAGAATTTGTATAACAATAATAGAGTATATTTAGTTTGCCATCCGTGGGAATAATTAGGCCAAACCTCCCCTAATCATCATCAGTGAAATGTGCGATCGATTATTAATACTTGTCATGTGGTTATTCCGGTCAGCCTGTCATCCAACCCTAATCATATGTACTTGAATTCTCTAACTACAACGATTCAGACGCCGTAAAGTACGATTCCTTCAGTATATTAGAGAGTCTGGGTTTGTTAAATGGGACTATGACAGAGTTCAAACGATTGACAGATATTCCTTCTCTCTTAAAACATCCTTCTACAATTGTTAGTACAATCTGCATAACATCAAAGTCGGTACAACGGTGTTTGTATCTGATTTATATAACAAAATCATCAGCATACCGCTGAGCATATATAATTAGTTTCTTTTTAATCATTAGCAGATCATCTGCACTAGTTTCCACAGAACCGGCGAAAGAACGCCTCCCTTTAGACACCCTCTTTGTTTTGCAATATGACCCACAACATTACTCCTGAAAAGGCAGGATATACCTTCTTGTTTATCATATTGTTTACCAATCTTGAAATAGTCTGTTCAACATCTCTGGATACAAGTTTTAACACTATCGATTTAGTGCTCGAGTTATGAATAGCCCCTTCTATATCCAAGAAGAATTCCTTGTTTGGAATTGTTCATTCAATCTTGCTAGCAAAGCGTTTAGCCCAGATTCGCAAAATTTCCCGCTTTGACTATTTGAATATTTGTACACACTTGCCATAACTCCAGTCTTTTCAAAACACTAGATGGGATAGCCTCTTTACTTTTGTATCGTCTTTGAGCTCGGAAAGTTTACGTTAAGTAAATTCTGCAGCGTTATTTCCATTCTGTCCGTATAGGCACCAGCTTTTTTGAGCATAGTACACACGACTCTCATTGGGTAGCAGGACAAACGTTTTACATTCCGGATCTAATTCAACTAAACCTCATTTAGCTTTAAAATTGAAAAGACACTCATCTAAGTTTTTAACACCGGTTCTTTCTTAGGAATAATGGTGGGTATTAGAATGGCATCGTAGGATCAAGATCCAATTCTTTTCACCAACTAACTCCAAAATCCCCTCAGCTGTAGTAACGGCGAGGCTCTAATGGAGTCGTAGAGAAGGTACAAGGATTAAAGCAACAATCTTATCTTGTCACTACCTGCTTGTTGATTTGACATTTATACTAACAAACATGTAATTCCTGGACCTTTCCTATTCAGTATCATGTACCAAATTAGCTTTTAGTTTTTGCAATTATCACTTGTTGTATTTGGTTAGGCTTTTTTATTAAATATGGTTTAGATTTTTCTATTTTAATGGTTATAGAATCATTCATTTTAACTTATTATATCTCCTTTCAGTTTTTTTCTCTGATGAAAAAAAAAAGGTTTTTCATTATAGCAATGTAACAACGCACTGACAACATTAATTTCATATTTATTCATGATTTTATAAGTTCAGAATTAATTTATTTTTTTAAATCGATTAAATGTAAATCTATAAATTCGAAGTTGGTCCGATACACGGATTTTAAAACATACTAAGAAATTGATAAAATTTGCATACTTTATCCTAAATCTTAATAAAAATCATGCTACTAATGTATTTTCAATTTTTATGAAACAACTCAATCTAAATATTTATGTTGTCAATTATTACCTTAATGCATGTTATTTATGGATTTACTTGAAAGTTATTATAAAGTTTAAATACTATATTTCCTTTTATTTTATAAATCTATAGTCGGATAAAAGATATAAAATAACCATCACTTCGCAATAAAATAGTCACCACTATAATACGTAAACAATAATTTGGACAACGTCTATTACACACTTAGTTAAAATAGCTTTTATTTCAGTAAGTACAAAATGAGTTAGCTCTATTCTATTAACATTTACTCGTACTGATAATTTATGAGATTTTGAATATTTATATATCATTTAAGCCTTTTTCATTAATACACATTAAAAAAAGTCATAATAAGAAACTTTTAAAACCTGTAAATGAGATTTGTTGGTAGAAGAAATTAATTGAGAAGTTGAAGAAATACATGGAATGTTTTAAAACTTTTTAGGAGATAATAATATTTTAAGAGGAGTTATAATATTGTTTAACTATACATAACTTTTCTATAATAAGTACATGCTTATTATATATATATATATATATATATATATATATGTAATAATAGTTTATTTTCTAACAAACAAAACAGGTATAACTGATTTTTTATAATTAAAATACTCCACAAATATTATCGTCGACGTTTTAGTTTTATGCTGATTAAGCTTATAAATAAAAAGTCTCTCAGAGATTATTTTATTTTTCAGATATCACTGTCAATAAACCGTAATACATATAGCTTTACCATGCTAATGAAGGTCTTTTGAATTAAACATTGATATGAGATAAATTGAATAAACCTATTTTCTTTGCTAACTTATTATTGAATGTACAGAAAACATATCCACATATCTGAACTTAATGTAAAAATAAACATTTACAGCAGTTCATACTCAGGTTTTAGAATTTATACACACTTTATGTTGACAAATTAAGATGATTATAATAATGCAATATTGTTTTTTATGATAATTTTGTAGGCAATATATACAAAATTTATTTATTACTCAATTTAAGTATATTATATTTAACCTGTAATTGCCTATAAGTCCATTGTATGAAGCGTGTTTAAATGAGTAAGAATAATGAAATATTACTCATAAAATTTCTATCAATAAAAATGCGGCTTCATAAACCAAATATCAATATTTTATGTTCGTGTAAATATAATAATTTTATCTGTATTTGGAGCTTCTAGTATGAATTTTTCTTTTGTAATCATGTAATAAATCTACTGTTATCCTCTAATATAAACACACAAATTCTTAAATTTGCTTTATTTACTAATTAACACAATCAGTTTGGAATGTTTTGTAGCGCTCAGTCTAATTTACATAGATTATTAATAGTTTAATGGAAAAATGCATATCTTAGAACATCAGATCAAACTGATTTACATACAAATATAAAACTGCTTAACTAAAACTAAGTTTTTCGTTTTATTAAAATAAGAGATCTATTGAAATAAATTCAATTAATTGATATAAAAATAAATGTAGAAGAATATGAGATTTAACAAGGACATGTATAACTAAATGTTTTTTCAAGACAACTCTTTTAAAATATAAATCAAGCCTACCTATTAAGCTTTAATGACATGAAATAAGAACTTTCTGTTTAGAACTGTTATTACTGAGCGAGAACAAACATTTCAAATCCACCCTCCAATACTCAGCTAAAAGTCTTGGGGGGGGGGGCTGGTTTATTTCGAATGGACGAATGGAATTAAAACTTTAAAAATACAAAATTTGTCTATCATTTTACTTTATAATTACGACAAAAGAAATGTGTTGTAATCTTTCGAATGTTCAATGTAACAATTTATTTGATTCTAAATATTTTGATTATTAAATATTAGCCTGTTTTGATGAATCTAATATAATTATTGTATTTAATTGTAGTCATAAAATTCATCAGAATAAATTACCATAAATTTTGTAAGAATAAAACAAATATATAATTAAGCAGAATATTCTTTTCATTAAAGGGGAGAAATAATATATTATATATAAGAGGTATATTAATTTATAACGAAGTTCACAGACACTTTTTAGATAAAAAAACCTAAGTTTTAACGATAGTTCTTTGTTATTTCGTAATCTAATTTCTTTTTGAAATACACATGTAACTTATATTGTTACAGAGTGAATACGTATGAAATGGTCTTAAATTTGTAAACGGAAGACAACTGAATTTTTTCTAAAATATTGAAAATGATTTAGTCGGAAAGGATTCAAAAGAAAAGTAATATTTCACATAAATTTTTTAAAACGAAAACAGCAACAATTTAAATTTGACCAATTAAAGCTCTTGTTATTAGATGATAATTATATATTTATGTTATATAAACATAAAAGAGAGTGATTCCTACAACTTTCAATAGATTTTGTGTCTTTGAAGCCACATAAAAAAAATACAATTAAAATTATTGGGAGAGTAATGTCTTTAAGACTTTTATATGGTTATAAAAGTTTATAACCTATACAATGTTAGGCCTGTTTTACGTTTAACATTCATTAATTTTCTTATCACTAGGATTTCTAGATTAAGTAAATTTAATATTTAGATGTTTAAGTTTTTTCTTTCTTTGTTGTTTGAATCAAACCTTTCGGTCATAATTGACTGATAAAAAAAAGGAAGAAAATAACATAAAATAAAAACTTTATGTCTTCAATACGAGATTCTAATTGCAACTAGGTTGGTCAGGAGAGAAAGAATTATTCTCCCATTAAGCTCATACTCCCCAAGTCCGTCTGGCTATCCTCAAGAATTATTCTCCCATTAAGCTCTTACTCCTCAAGTCCGTCAGGCTATCTTCGAGAATTATTCTTCCATTAAGCTCTTACTCCTCAAGTCCGTCAGGCTATCTTCGAGAATTATTCTTCCATTAAGCTCTTATTCCTCAAGTCCGTCAGGCTATCTTCGAGAATTATTCTTCCATTAAGCTCTTACTCCTCAAGTCCGTTAGGCTATCTTCGAGAATTATTCTTCCATTAAGCTCTTACTCCTCAAGTCCGTCAGGCTATCTTCGAGAATTATTCTTCCATTAAGCTCTTACTCCTCAAGTCCGTCAGGCTATCTTCGAGAATTATTCTCCAATTAAGCTCTTATTCCTCAAGTCCGTCAGGCTATCTTCGAGAATTATTCTTCCATTAAGCGCTTACTCCTCAAGTCCGTCAGGCTATCTTCGAGAATTATTCTCCAATTAAGCTCATACTCCCCAAGTCCGTCTGGCTATCTTCAAGAATTATTCTCCCATTAAGCTCTTATTCCTCAAGTCCGTCAGGCTATCTTCGAGAATTATTCTCCCATTAAGCTCTAACTCCCCAAGTCCGTCTGGCTGTCTTCAAGAATTCCAGCCGTACCTACCATTGATCACTCTTAGCCCACTGACCAAGTGTTCACCCACCCAAGGGTTTATACATAATTGTATTCATAATCAATAACGTCTGCCTTGTTTCAAAGGAAAGTAATTTAATCACTTTTGCAGGTCTGTGAGAATAATTGTTGTGATACTGGCTTCCTAAAGAGAATTTATACTATATGTCTAACCAAAACCATCCTAATTCCTAACACTAATCTATATTAGTCATTCTGTAGAAGAAAAAAGTGATTTCCCATTTCTAAAGAGGTCCTTAATTTACTTATTACCCAGCTAACAAATACCCACTTCAGGTAGTCATTTCTTAAAGAGGTAAATATAATAAATAAAGGACTTACATTACTGCACACAACCTTGACATAAATGGGTGGCTATAAGGTTTAAACCTATTTTAATCTCAACAATATAAAGTTATATAAATACTGAAGAGGGACATATTCATTTATCCCCCTTCCGACTGAGACGAGGACGCCAATTACCGAAAACTTACCCGACATAATATTTTATGAAACTACACTAAAGTAATTAATTTGGAATTCGGCACAAGTCCTGTCGAGGTGTTCTGCGGGATATGACCGACTACTCCGAAAGCACATCTTCGTTATAGAATGCATTTTCTTCAGCTCCAGCCACAATTGGTTAGTTCCACCTCAATAAATTACCCAATCTTAACAAATATTGAGCAAGATTCCGACGTGTAATCTGTAACATTGTCACAACAGTGAAACCAGTAGTGGTTCCTTAACAGATTGGGTTCTATACACCAACTATATTTTACTAAGATAGGTTTTATGGTTTTGGTATTTAGAGAGATTTTTTGGTTAATTCATTGAACATATTTTATTATTTTTGTGTTTATTATTAATTTAAATTGATTACTAAGTTATTATGTCGTGTTATCTATCGTAGTAGGAATTTGGATTTGTTAATTTCTTCTTTATTTTATGTTTAAAGTTCTTTTGAACTGTCTTTTAATATCCCTCTTTTTGAGAAAAATATTTCTCAAAAGTAATCAAAACTTTACAATTTTATAGGTTTCCCTCTTATTTACTTGATTTTAAAACTTTCCCCTATTAACATAAATATTGTTTTATCCGTCTCAGATAAAAGCTTTAAATAAAACTTTAAAGCTTTACACAAAAACAATTATTAAATGTACTTATTGGCTACTTACCAGCTCATAAAAACATTAATTAGATAATATTTTACCTATTCATCATTCTACCTCCTTATCCAGGAGATTATAATACTATAATCTACTTTATTACAAAATGCCTATATTTCACCGATTTTTATTTTCCTATTTTTTAAGAATAATTACGAAATATTAATTAGTTCATTAATTTAATTCTTACACATAATCTTCATTACTTTATTTAACCAAAATTTAATAAAACCAAAATCTTTCAAATTTCAACATTTTATATTTTCATTACTTTGTATAGACTACATATTATGTTTTTAGGATCTTAACATTTAATTAAACTACAATTTTCACGTCTGGTCTTACATAGAAAAATGAGAAGCAAAGCTTCCTTTACTCTTATTTTTTATAGTGTTCTCTAAATATAAAAATTTCATATTTTCTTTTTCTGTATTTAATTCTATTGTACCCGGTTTAGGAGAACCGTCTCAGTGCGTGTGTATATGCCGTTTTAAATTGCCGTTTTTATACATTTGTAATTTCACACTTATATTGAAAAAAATCTAGAATAATGAAATGTTGCTCTCAGCATTTCTAGCTATAACAATTGGGAAGTCAAAGTATTGTATTGAAAATTGAATTGAATTCAGTACCAGCGAAGAATAAGTTATGATTATCATACGGAATACCGGTTAGGCGCAGTCCCTCGGCCCTCATACTTATTCTCTTCCTCGCACTTATTCTCTTCCTTGGACTTATTTTCTTCTTCCTACTTCTTCTTGTCCTCATTCTTCTTCCCGTCCTTGTACTTCTTCTCTTCCTCGTACTTTCTCTCAACTAAGCAGAAAGTGAATCCAGGTAAATATTAGGAAATGGAAAGATTACACGTTACTTTTCAACCGTAAACAGTTT
This sequence comes from Aphrophora alni, assembly GCA_963513935.1. Classification (NCBI taxonomy): domain Eukaryota; kingdom Metazoa; phylum Arthropoda; class Insecta; order Hemiptera; family Aphrophoridae; genus Aphrophora; species Aphrophora alni. The sequence goes on along the minus strand of OY740769.1, from coordinate 126,568,258 downwards.
CTCGAAAAACGAACTATTTGGAAAGATATTGTAATCCTTCCCAAATAATAATAATAGTTCTAACTCAAACTGGTTGAGAGTCGTGAAAACAAAAAAATAATATAAGTTTTAGTTAGTTTAGATGTTGTATCGCAGGTGAAACTAATTTACCCGAACAAAACGAAGCATTGCAATATTTTTTATGGAAAATTAAATACATGAAACTATTGGAGACATGTTAAAACGAAAATAACCAAGAAATTCTTTTCCTTAAGCATGATAAGCAGGTAAATACATTGCGAGATTGAGCTAGAGACCACAGCATACATAATTACAAGTCGATGTCTCCAGACTACTTGAGCAAATCCAAAATGTATTAAAAAGTCGAAAGAAATATTTAACTCCATATATCTTGATAAAATTGAAGGAGATTGCTAGTATCCTACATATACTACTTTACGATTTTCTCAATAGAAAAGGGTTAATATCTCATATTGAATTGATTAATACAATCCCTAAAACACACTGATACTGAATATTGGACTATGTCAGGGACTTACCTAACCCTTTATGTATACAAAGTAGTGATACTACTGCAATCTACAATAAATTTAAAATAGTGTATTGGTGATTGTAAAGATGTAGTAAAAGATAAAAATTTCAACTTGGCTTCCGAAATACATCGAAATTGAAATGGTTCAGTCCTAACGAAGGAACAAGTTATCTCGCAGTCAGGAAATTAAACAACCATAACATTCAACAATGTACACAATATTATAGAAAAGCTTTATTTTTTGAATCGTTAAGAAAATACGTGTATAAACATATAGATATATTCAATGAAGAGGAACGGTCTTGTAAAGTGCAAATACTGTTGAAATGCTAGTACAGAAGACAATAGACGAAGAGAACAGTTTGCACTATGGCTTTTAATACAAGAGTTTCGAAACTATCCAAAGCAAACGAGAACGCTGAGTTTATAACTACCGATTTCTTAGATTTAAAAACAAAGAAACGTAATATTAGACATCTCGAGGATAACGTATACAGTAAAGCTTTGTAAGCGGGAAGAACATAATATATCAAATAACCGAAGAATATAAAATTAAAGATGGCGTAAATAAAAAATTGGTTAATCTCTGTTTAGTTTACTTGGTTAGTGGCGTTATAAATACTCCAACCAACTATGCAGGACGGGTTACCAAGTATACGAATAATTTAGAGTATAGGCTACTCTCTTTCAAGATTTTAAGTGTTCCAATAATTTGTGCATATTGGGGAGTTTAAGAAAAATCGTTTATGAACAAACATGTGGTTACCCTACAATGTTGACTAATGTTTACGATTATGATAATAAGACGTTTAAATTAGACCTCTGAGAGTATCAGAGAAACGAGAGGCTGAAAAACATATCGATCTACTATACATGAAAATCGATACTAAGCTGTATTATGTATATACTGTAATATAACATTTATGTAGGCTTGTTGGTTAATTAATATCCAAACACGAAAAATATCATATATCTGAAGGTGATTTTGTAACGGTTATTACGAAATTTCAAAAATATGTTCCAAGTGTTGCAGCAAATCGAGTAGACATATAACAATCGATCTAAAAATTAATTAAACCTGAAAATAATGAAATCTATTTGAAGATATAAACATTCCTAATCGAACATTCTATCGTTGAACATAACAGTTCATTGTTTATACGAATATTTATCGAAATGATCCAACGTTGAGCCTTGATGGGAAGAAAGTTGTGGTTAGGAAGTGGGAGACCCTGTCTGGAAGTCTTGTTTGCTGGAAGATTTTATTATTTTCTGATAGGTATTTGATAACTGTTTCGTGTATTTTATAAGAGAGAGAATGGTGAGGAATGAGGAAATCTTATAATGATATAAATATTGTGAAAGCTATTACACTTATCAAAATACCAAATCAGCTCTATGAGAAATTGGAAGATGGATAGCTCAAGCGTTCAAAATACTACTTTTCGTCATGAAGCCAGTTAGGTATACATAAGGATATATAAAGCTCAAGCGTTCAGAATACTACTTTTGTTATGAAACCAGTTATGTATACATAAGGAGATGAATAGCTCAAGCGTTCGGAATACTACTTTTCGTTATGAAGCCAGTTAGGTACACATAAGGATATTATAATTCTCAAGCGTTCAGAATACTACTTTTCGTTATGAAGCCAGTTAGGTACACGTAAGGATATATAAAGCTCAAGCGTTCGGAATACTACTTTTCGTTATGAAGCCAGTTAGGTATATATAAGGATATATATAAAGCTCAAGCGTTCAGAATACTACTTTTCGTTATGAAGCCAGTTAGGTAAACATAAGGATATATAAAGCTCAACCGTTCAGAATACTACTTTTCGTTATGAAGCCAGTTAGGTACACATAAGTATAGGCCTATATAAAGCTCAAGCGTTCAGAATACTACTTTTCGTTATGAAGCCAGTTAAGTACACATAAGGATATATAAATCTCATGCGTTCAGAATACTACTTTTCGTTATAGGTATATATAAGGATATATAAAGCTCAAGCGTTCAGAATACTACTTTTCGTTCTGAAGCAAGTTTAGGTATACGTAAGGAGATGAAAAGTTAAAGCGTGACAAGTTCTACTCGTTCTGAGAAGATGCTATATGATTTGTATACATAAAAGCATCTTCTAGTTCCTTGTTTACGTAATCTTTGTCGTACGATTAAACGTTTGTCTAGGAAATAGATCTTAACCTATGTACCTGGAGGAGAGACGAGGGACTGCGCCAGAACCAGCATTCCCTAAATACTTATATGGATAATAACGTAAATTAATTATTGCTTTTGGGTGGGATCAAATGGGCAGCACTCTTGATAATAATGAATAAGTTTCTAAATATAATAATGCAGTTTATGAATAAAACTTAGATACCGCGTACTTTTAATCTACATATAAATAAGGCGCAACAAATGTGTTATTGTATTTTCGACTTTCTCTACAACTAGCAGCATATTTAATTATTCTTAATTATTTCTCTCTATTGGTGGAACAATATCTGAAGATCTTGTGTTTGATAGACTCAAAATATTTTTATTTTGTTTTATATAATTTATTCAAGTACATATTACAATTAAAGTGGTGAAGAGTATAAAAGGAGATAAGAACTTTACGCATAACTTCGTAATAATAAGTAACTCAAATAAACTAGGCAAGTATAACTTCCTTGTGGTTTTGGTGCCGCTTTGAATTATTACCAGTAACATTGTTAATATTAGCTTTTGTGGATGAGATAGTTTAATATTTTTTAAACGGCCAATTAACGTGAAATATAAAATATGTTATCCCAAATTCAGCCAAATATAACATGGAAAAATATTGTTATTTCATATAAAGCATGTTTACGTAGTTGCAATTTTTATCCGATTATGTGGAATCAAGGTATTTTTTTTTACTGTAAGTAGAGAAATATTTATTATTGCCTGTCCCCCATATTTGTTGTAGTTACATTACGATATAACAAGTCAACATACAAAGATATGCTTTCGTTTGTGGCACCAAAATAAATTCTGACCGAAATGTAAAAAAATTATCCATGCATTTCTTAAATGAAAAATTTAATTAAAAACCGTAAATATCATTGTGTAAATGCTATTGGATAATATAAATGTCGACAATCATATGGTAATGGAAATAAATTTATGACATCAACTACATATTTCTGACTATGTTATATCGGTAATAAAATACTACTTTTACTTTGAAGTTTTATTGTTTCATGACTAAAAACGTAAAATCTTATGAAACAATATTACACCATTTTGTATGTTGTACCTTCAAATAGTTTTGATTACATATACCTCAAACTTTATTATATGGCATCTTACTTTATGTTTCTCCAGTGTCTGTTGTAATAGAAATTCTATCCACCGTAGTTAGCTTTTAAAAAATAGAAGATTTGATACTCATGTGATATATGTTACAGCCAGGCAGTAGGAAGAAATAAGAAAACATTCAACGAAACACTCGTTAAAAATATGAGTTTGTAAAAAGCATATTTATTTATTGACATCATTGTAGTTTTTCAAGATTTTAAAATATTTAAATGAGTCTTATCCTAGAAATTTATTACTCGTTTTAATAACATTGATAAACCCCATCACGTATCAAGCATTTGGGACATTTATATTTTTAATTTTTATATTATCCACTTATGTCAAATCTTAAAATAAATTTGGTACAATCAAAATTTTGAATAACTACATTTTCCACATAAGTTTAGGTGTATTGTTTAATTACAAAATTAAAAGGTATTATTGTTCTTTTCACGTGAAGGAAAAGTTTTTTAAACTTTTCATGTTTATCAATATGATAATTACTTCAAGAATAGAATTTTAATTATATTTATACAGTTATTGAGTTTGGAATTTTTTTTTACTAAGCCTTACTATAACTTTTTACTATAACTTACTAAAGCTAGATCATATATTCTCAAAATTAGAAATAACTATTAGGTTAGTAATTTATTTTTTTTTTCATATAAATATAAGTTGCCCGATGATGCCGCAAGGCGAAACAATTGTAGCTCATTTAGATTATTATAATATTTGAAACTTTAAGCTTTTGCTTTATTTTATCCTGGAATATAAATATATATTTTGGAACAGCATGGAATTGATTTCACAATAAAATATAAGGAAATGCCGTTACACATATTTAATCAAGTCCTTTTAACTTGATATAAAAAATGTACTGACTCAAGTGGTCCTAACAAATACAGTACGTTATTTTCATAGGAAAAATACTCTGACTGTTTTCAAAAATAGGACAACTGTTTTAACATTTTAAAAGATATATTAAGTTGGAGTTTCATCATAAAATTTTATGAAAATGTTGGAGCTATTATTTATAGGAAATTCTTCAACTGTTTTTATTAAACGTGATAAACATATCTTAAGTTATATTGAAGTTAATATAATTTAATATGGCGTTCCCAGAATTGTTGTCTGGGACTCTAAGGACTTTTCAGCGAGCAGCTTGCGATGACCAAACGGCCGTATTAAAATGTCCGCCAGGTACATGCATCTCTGTACAAGTAGCTCAGTATGGAAAATCCTCCGCCACAGTTTGCCCAGGACCAGCGAGTAGTGGTCTTCAGAAAAACATCTCCTGCCTTTGGCCTTCTACACTCCAGGTCAGTTGCATTTATTCAAAATTTCTATAAAAATAATTGTATTTATATTTAGAATAAAATGTATTCTTAAAAAGGTATATTAATTGTTAAAATGTACTAAGCCTAAATATTTAAAGTAAGCAATGGAATAAACTGTTCAATAACTACACTTCAAAAAGAAAAATAATTCGAATTGAGTCTTAACCAACAAACAATTCTAGCGGTCAAATTTTGTGTTGTGACTGTATAAAACCTATTACACAGTAAATATTTTTAAACATAGTGATTTTATATTTTTCTCTAATGGTGATAGAAGAACTGAAACTGTGTTTTACAGTAACTTCTATAATTCGTTCCTCCCCACTCTGGTCATTCAACATAAACTGCAATTATATAGTTTACAAAATAGTTACAAGAGTAAGTGACGTCATCGTAATAAAACGTTATATATAATATAAAAAAAATGAGCCACAAATTTTGTTTACTTACAAATAGAAAACAATTACAGCATTTATAGATGTAATTATATTAATGAGTTACTGCCAGCGAAATTTGTCTAGATATAACATTACTGTAAGATATTTTAATTTATTGAAGTTAGCGTCTTGAATTTACCAATATTTGAACGAATGCCATTAAATTTATAAAGTTTAGATAGAAATGGACGTCCCGGAGAAATTGGAAATTCATATTCGAACTATTTTAAAGTAAATTTTACGTCATAGATTATCAGAATTATTAGACTCAGTATTAATTATTAGTTTGAAACAATCCTTATGTTAAAATCACTGTGAAATTAATGAAACTAGAACAAAGGGAAAAGAAAATAATTATTAAATTAAACTGCTAAAGACATTACATATCACTAATATTGGATTAGGTAATAACGTATTTTATGGTGTTGTACAGTTTTAATATTTGTAACAATTTATGTGATTTTGCTTTTAGTTGTGCTTTTCATAATTTTTGAATGCCCATAAATGTTTTGAAATCAATACTGTAATATTTAAAGTTTATAATAATATATATGTATAGTTTCTATTTAGACATATGAATCACTAAGAGTTTTAATGAATAGCGATGATCTAGATGCAATGTTAAGCAGCAGTAAGCACTATAAAAGCGATAAGCACGATAAAAGCGATAAGCACGATATGAGCGATAAGCACAATATGAGTGCAAAAATTAAATATGTCGTTTGGTTATTTTTATTCAGATGAACAAGCTATTATTAATGTCATTAATGAATTTGAACAAGGACGAAATCCGTGTGAATATTTTGTACGTTTCTTCAAATAATGTAGAAACAAAACTATAAACGATTGGTTAAACATTAAAGTGTATACAGTAATTTCTATTGGTGGTATTTTAAATCAATATTTTGATTTAGTTATTTCTATTGGTGGTATTTTAAATCAATATTTTGATATAGTAATTTCTATCGGTGGTATTTTAAATCAAAATTTGATATAGTAATTTCTATCGGTGGTATTTTAAATCAATATTTTGATATAGTAATTTCTATCGGTGGTATTTTAAATCAATATTTTGATATAGTAATTTCTATTGGTGGTATTTTAAAACAATATTCTGATATAGTAATTTCTATCGATGGTATTTTAAATCAATATTTTATTATTTTTTTAATTACAAACTCCTGTTTTAAATATTTTAAATCGCTATTGTTATAAGTAAATACTTATATTAATTACACCATTCTATGTCATGTTTTTAATAAGAAGTGTGTATAACTAAACGGTTTGGTGATAAGCCAAATTAGCATTGCAACTTACTAAGTATTGGTTTACAATTAGTAATTTATTCTTAAATGGGCGGAGAAATTTAATTTGTATAAATCTCTTCACAGGAATTTCACGAAGGTATAACGACACTTTAAGAACTCATTCTCCAAACTAAAGTACTGTAGTAATGACGTACTTATTTACGAGAGAGGAATACGCCGATGTAGTTTTTACGTTGAGTGAGAGCAATGGTAATACTACAGCTGCTGTGTAATATGAAAGATTTATCCCAAAAGCAGTATTCCAGATTTCTAAATAATTAGTGGGTCATTCAAAAAACTTCGGAAAACCAGTTCATTTCGCAAGAATTTTCATAATAACAAACAGATGTTATTAATATCGTAATAGATTCTATTCATTGTAGTAAAGGTATCAGTATTCCACATCATTCAGGAACACCTATGGTCTTGACACTTAAACAAAACAGATTTAATCCTACAACTAACAATCAATTCACCATCTAAAAACCGGACAAGTTCTACGTCGTTTGGTGTTCTGCTTATGGTTGAATACATAACCTTAGCTATATGAACCTTAGCTATATGAGACCATTTAATTTATCGATGAAGAATGGGAATGGTGTCAAGAATATAAGCAAAACAAAAATTAAATAAATCTTTTTCAGGAACCAATCCCAATAATTCTACGGTAGAAATGTCAGCATAGATGTGGTGCGAATGTGTGATGTGGTTTAATTCACAATCAGGTGATTAAATCACTTATATTCCCTCGACTCTTAAATTCTGAAGCCTACTTATAATTCCTTTGATGAATAATTGCTGCAACTCCTGGAATACGTTCCTCTAGCTTCGAGACGCCTACTGAACTTCTAGCACGATGGTCCATTTCAAAAAGCAGGTTCAATCCACTTAAAATAGATAAACGTAGATCGACTTGATTTTTAAACCTTATTGTAAATTTTAGTATTTAGTATTTATTTATGTTTTGGCATTATTTTGCTTCTGACATGTACTTCAAGAAGTGAAATTTTCTAACTTGTTTTCTATTCCAATAACTGTATTTACATAAATTTATTCGGGAATAAATTATCTAAAAGTTTAATTTAAAACGACAAGCCATTCATTACCGTTTAAAAAAAGATACTCTACGCCAAAATGAAAACATGATTTTGTGCAATCCTTATTTGATTTATGAGGCATAAAATTTTTTTTAAACATTTAGAAACAAATTAACAAGATTTTTTAAATGGCTGTGGGAGTTTATTTTGGGGGTGTTGTTTTTATCGATAATTAGGTTGTTTTTTAAGGCACAAATAAAAATATATATTGCCATTAAAATACAAATATAAGTAGTCTCTAGTAATGTTGTTGTAAAATTAACGGTTTTCGTGAAGTTAAATTTAATATGTTATAAGCCTTCAATTTTTAAAAATGTTTTGGTTCACATATAACCTGTTTAAATTGCTGCACATAAACATAGAAACCAATTTTACATCACCCGTAATTTTGCTATGCTGATAATCCAATTCTTCTTAACAATAGAAAATCTTAAAAATAATTTTAATAATACTGTTAATTGTTTTATTACAAATTTGTCCAGTTCCTTTTAATAAAGGGAAAAACTGCTATTGTTGGAAGTTTTAACTAAATATTAAACATTGAGTTACAGATATTTTAGGTTTATTTGTAGGCCCTAGATAATTAAGACTTACGTATCCTCGCTAATAGCTCTTGACACTCTAATTTTTAATCTCATCAAAATAACAAATATTCCAATACATGTTCTATGAGAAACTTTCTATATATTTTACACTAAATCACTATATATATTTTAAATCACTAGTACGGGGAAAATAGTATTCGATGTCATAAAATTGAACATTTCCCTACCATCTGTGACCGCTCAGTCACTGAACATAATATTTTGTGAACAATTATTATAATTCAAAATGTGAAAGAGTATTTTACACAATGCATTTTTTAAAGTATTAAACAGTTTTGAGACACACGTTATATGTTTTATATCACACTTAACTTATTAGTTATTAGTTACGTGATTCAAACAAATATTATAAATCCCTAAAAATCATGAATCATGCTTACTGTTTGTTGTATTTGATAGTGTTGTTAAGAAAATAAAGTTCTTTCCTGTATTCATGAGTAATATTAAAACAAACAAATCTTTAATAGGTGTATTCTAAACATACACTAAATCTATTATTTCCAGCTTGCTTTAAACAATAAAACAAACCGTCCTGACAACATTACGCCAAACATACTCAATATTTCCATCAAAATACCTAATATTTATTTGCTAGACAGATGATGAGCTGAATTGTGTTGTAATGTTTGAAATATACGCAGAAACCTCCACTACGTCTAATTTGGTATTTCCATTATTCTACAAAGAGTATACATTAATTGTTATTGAGGAAAATAGAGTTTAAAAGATTTATTTTACTTTTAAAATGCAAAGCGAATGAAACTGTACATCTTTCAGTATATTTTCAGTATTACATGTACTAACAAATATGTGAAGTATATAAATGATGTACATTTGAGATATTTCGCATCGTTCCATTCTCATTTATATTTTTAATCAAGAAAAAAAATGTACATTGATATGCAATTATCTTTACATTGTTTGAATATTACGCTTCTTAATATTGTCTAAATATAGTTATACAACATATCTATTGTTGACTGTAGAATAGATATTGAAAGGTACTTTTCAATAATAATAACTGATTTGATTAGGTCGAGTAAGACATTTTTTCTTGCATATTAATATACAACGTACCTAGATATTAAATTGGAATTAATTTGCGGTGATGGGTTGGGTTTATTACTTCCACTAAAGTTCATTCCTTTAGTTAAAACCATTGATTACTAGAATTCAGAGAGTTTAATAAAGATTATCAGATCATATATCAATTTTTTTATCTATTATAATGAATTCTTGAATAAAACTATGATTTAATAATGATACTAATTAAAATTGCTAGTTATTTGTCGGAAGACATGATTTTATACAAATTTAACTCTAACCAATTTAAAGTCCATCGTATTTTATTATTATTAGAAATCTAATTTTAAAAAAAATTAATACACATATGTATTTTTAAAATAATTGCATGAAACAGAGCTTTAGGAAAGTCAGTCGATAGTTTATTTACAATATATACAGTGTGAATATGTAACAACGTGGATAAAAGTCTGTGTCATAGTGCAAAAAAATTCAACATAAGTCCCATCCTCTCTGGTTGCATTGCCAGATATAAATTTCCCCCTTAAGGAAATCGTGACTTTTAAATTAAAAATTCTATTTTCTTACTTTACTTTCGCCTGGAAAGAAAAGTTACCCCATTTCCAAAAAGTATATTTAATTTCCATTAAAAAAGAACCAATATTGTTTTATGAAACTGATAATATACATAATTTACATCCCAAAAACATGAAAAATTTGACCGTTTTGAATCTGTGACTATTCAAATTTCTTTTACAAACAAACGACTACGCCTATAGGTTGTAATATTTTCAAAAATACTGCTTTTCTTGCGTCCCAACGGTATAAATAAATCGTTCTTTTACTTTTTCGTTGATGGAATTATTGCTTACAGAAATACAAAGTGTGACGTCGGGGTGACGTGAGGTCATCGTAGTTGAGTTCTTGGTTGTAGTTAGTTTTCCAATAGGATCTTTGGTTGCTGTCGGGGTTCGTCGCAGTTGTAATAAACATTTCCAATATTCGCGAACACGCACGAAGCGAGACGTTTAGAAATAGAACCAGCAACTCGGAAATAAATGAGTTGGTACAATGACCGTGACGAAGATGTTTCATGGAAATCGTTTCTAAAATATCCTAATGTTTGATCATAACTGTTAACTTTCAAGACTTAATAAGTCTGTAAATAATTATTAAAATTAGCCATTCGCTTATACCACAGTGGGAAAGTGTATGAAAGCGGTAGTTTTGTTTTTGTTTTTGTTTTCAAAATGTGACCAGGTGTAGGTATAGTCGTTTCTTTATAAAAAAATAATTATAATAATAATTTCATAACAACAATTTTTCATGTTTGGAGTTTGTAAATAGTTCATATTTATACATTCAAAAAACGTTGTTGGTTCTGTCTTCAAGATATTGTATTGTAGTTTTTGGAAATGGGTTTCACTTTACTTGTTAGTTGAAATGAAAATTTAAAAAAGCTTAAGTGGCATGTTTTACTTTAAATAAATCTCCCCATTTCTGACTAAGCATCCCGTCAAAACGAAAAACAAATATTTGAGTTAATGTAGAAAATACTTCATTTTACTTTAAAATAAGTTGTAAGTTTAAATATGTCATCCTATATTATGCAAAACATATTTGTGTTAGTTATATTGTTAAAGAAGTCGTTTCTTATTATTCACATTCTAAGATATTATTTGTTTATACTTTATACTTTTATGTTCACAGATAGTTAAATTGTATTACCTTCTTTGCTTTCCGCTTTTAGTTAGCGATTCGTTCAGAATATAATTATGTTTTATTATTAACTGCAAGTTTAAGTTATTAGCCGTTTTTAGGTTTTTAAAACTGAATTTAAACTTTGGAATGAGACATTGATATAAAGTTGTATTTTTTTATAAGATTTATAATCACTTTTATGTATATATATATTGAATATTTTTATTTTTATATGAAACATATCCACTCATTGAATTCAATATAACCATGGTGAAAATCGAGTTGATTCTTCGTCAACTAGATTCTTCAAATAACTATTCTGTTTTACGACAACAATCATTCAATAATCGCATGCTTGTGTTTATGCCAATAACTTTTTTCCACGTGTTTATGGTATTTTGTTCCATTTAGAGTCATATTTCTATTCTGATATTTTCTATTAATTTTCAGTATTTTCAAATCTCGTCCAGCCTCTTGATTAGTAAGGTTTATTATTTTTCTTAAAATTGGCGTTGAATTCTTGTTTTAAAATATATTTTTTATCTTTCAACCTGACTTGATATTGTGGTTCGGAAGTAAAAATTTCATAACAAAGTTCAATTCCGTAAGTGTAAAAATTAATATAAATTTTTCTTGTCAGTTTATTTAGAATTATGAAAGTAAGGTTATTACACTTCGTTTTTTTAAATCGACTTTAATAATTTGTTCTTGGTGCTTCATTGATTCAGTTATTCAAATTTGTATTATGTAGACTTTTATTCATAACCAATTGCGAAACATATACATATTGTATCTAGTCTAGTCTGATTGTTATAATGGTTGTTACATATTGAAGTTATTGCATTTTCCTTTTTTGTTTTTATTGAAGCTACACAAATCAATCACAAATCCAACAATTTTCAATAAGGAAAACAAGGATTATCAGAACCAATAAAACATGAACGTAAGACTGTAATAAATCTAGTTATGTTTATTATATAACACTTATGTGCATTTCGATGACATAGTTATCTTCAAGAAAATGTACACAAGTGTAACATGTGTAACCTAATGATGGAATATTTGTATTCTTATTATTGTTTGTTCGGACATTTGCCATTGTTTGTGTATAAGAAACGCTACACGACGTTTTAAGGGTATAAATTTATAAATTTTATAACGGGAGTTGACTTATACTATAGAAACGTCGTGTATTGTTACTTATACACAAATGATGGCAAATGTCTGAACAAACAATAATATTAATAATAAACATTATTGAATACATTAGAGTGTTAGTTTTTTTTCTTTTCTCTGTTTCGTGGAATCGTTGGTTTCCTTATTGTGAATATTGCCACAGAATTCCTTTGACGTTAATTCTTAAGGACCAATGAATCTTGTTGTAAATATGAGCCCTCTAATAAAGTAGGTTCTTTAGTTCTATATAGTGTCTCTGTATTTAAAAGTGAAATATATAAACAAAATCATTTCAATATCTTTGCATTTAGAAAAATATGAAGGTTTACAAAAAAAGTAAATGAACCAAGTCTCAAGGAAAGAAAATCTGTGATATGCTTGTAAACGGGGAAATAATAAAATTACTCCCATCACGTCAGTGGTAATTATCGTTATTTTCGGAATTAAACAACGACAAATGTTTTATATAACAACCATAAATGACAACGTTTTGCAGTTATTATTCTATTCTTGATTGTACATCTAGAAGTGGAATTTTGGGAAAGGAACAACGAAAACTTTGTATTTGCTTTAATTTTTTTCAGTGTTTAAGGAAGCTAGTGTGCAGATTAATTAAATTTTTTTTAAACTGGAAAAAACTTAGTGCTTATTTACTTTTGTAAATAAATGTAATTAAATGATTTAAACTTAAACAAATGAAAACAACTTTAAAACCATCAAGTAAAAAAAATGACAGCTGTCTGAGTGACGTGTCTCAGTATTCTTTGTTACAGACAGTGGTTGAAGCATGTCAGAAGAAAAGACAATGCAAGGTCCATGCATCACCGGTGACATTTGGTGGTGACCCGTGTCCTGGTATTAATAAATACATTGAGATTGCCTTCAAGTGTCGTCCTTGTAAGTCTTAATAAGTTGAGTATTCTGGATAAATTTATCATAATAAACCCATTATTTTATATTGTTTTAAAAGTTGTTAGGTTAAGTAATTTAGGTAACGTTAAGTGTTTTTTAAAAAGTTAATTGAGAAAACATTTAAAACCATTCCAGTCCAAACTATATACTTTTAATTTGTTTGATATCGTTTATAGATATCAAGTATACTTGAGAGATAAAAAGAGTTTCAATATTTCCTACAGGATACATAAAGCTTTATTGAGAATCAGAGGAGAGCTTAGTATGTATAGTTTTCTAACTCTCTTGATAGTTACGAAAACGTCCGAACTTCGGCCTCACCATGTCTGTACTTCTTTCGTCAGCGAGACGTTATTCTGCATTTTGGAATTATTCTGAATAACACCAATGGAAGCGATACCTTTTAAAATTGTATAGTTGTACAAAGTAATACAAATCTTTCACAAATCAAAATTAAAAGTGTCACTTAGAACAAATGTAAAATATATTTGTTAAGTAGAACTACTCTAAACATTTATCATACCAACTATCAAGTGTACTGTTGAATATAAAAACTATTCCAAGTTGTGTAATTTCATTGTTAATTAGGCTGTAAAGAGAAAAAATGGTTCGTACAGTAATGACAATAACAATAACTACAATAACAGCAACAATAACAATACTATAAACAATAATATTGACACTACTATTAGTAATATAATAAGATACTATTAGAGATTTTATTTTGTAACTGTTGTAGTGCGTCGAAAGCTTTTTTAAAAATATGGTATTTTAAAGGAAAAATCAGAAAAAAATTCTAACAACCCTGTCATAGTACAGTTCTTCATAAGAATGTTCTAGTATTATAAATATGTTACTATGGATTAAAAGGTTTGGTAAATATTTTGCTCATAGCTTTAACAATTCTTCTTCTAAAAATAGTAAATTTGAAACCATAGTTCTGAAATATACACTGACAGGTTGTACATTGAAAATAACGAAGTAATAGCTGGAAAATAGAATTTTAAATGTACTTTAGATTTAATGGTTCTTATTATATATATAAACAACGATGACGTAGTATATTTCAAATGTTCATAAATGTCACATGTAATTACTAATATGTCACAACCAAGATAATATGAGATGTAACAATTTGAACACTTTTTACAATAAGATAAATGTTTTGATATTTACCGATATTTATATATATTAACAGTCATTAAAACTTTAGCGAGACAGTTGCTACATCTGAGGTAGTAGTAATCATTTCAAATATCAGCGAAATAAGTAAACATGGGAATTATTTTTTGGGGGTAATATAAAACAGCAAAATTCTTGAGTAAATAGAATTATTAAATATTAGTTTTTATAAAATGGAATAAAAAAGCTTACTTTAATGCAGTTGGAGCGCAACAAAATGTTTGGAACATTTCTGCAGAAATTTCTTACCATCTCTGCATTCATTTCGTTTAACTCCTCTACAATCTTTTCTATCAACTCTTGATAGATTTGTGGCTTTTTCAAATGAAACATGGTTCTTCAAGTAAGAACATGGTTCTTCTTTAAGTATATGTTGTAACTAGGGTTAAGTTCCGATGATCTTTGGGTCCATCGATATAGTCTTCTTTGCAAAATCCATTGTCTGAGGGAAAGTACCGTTCAGAAAGACTCAATGTGCATGAATGTTAAATTTAAACCATTTTCAACGGCAGTAAAGACTAGAAGGTATTTTATTCTCTGAAAAACAATAATGAATAATATGGGTTTTTAGTATTTACATATAATTATGTATTTATTTACGCAAATTGTAAATTAACCAGAATATATATTTTGGTCGGAGATAGAAAAATAAATCTAAATATTAGGGCGGGGGTGAGGCAGTGTTCTTACACTAAATAATTAACCATGTATTTAATTTATAATGATATTATATTTTATGCAAATATCTTCTTCAACTTTGAATGGGATATTATTATGGTACATAATCTTAAAGATCTTTATTGAATTAACAGAATTTAAATTGAAATAGCAGTATATTGTAGTTGGATGTAACTATCTAAGATAATTTTAGGCTTCAATTACTTGGTATAAATTTTTAAAAAATATTCACCAAATAAAGAAATATTTAATTAATTTTAAAAGCCTTATAATTATGTTGTTCAATATTTATTACATTTAATTATGAAGAGCTACACTGTTTCCAGATGAATTCCGGAGTAAAGTGTCGTGTGAGAACGACGTTTTACAGTTGAGATGTAACCCTAATTCTAGAATTGCGATATATTCTTCCAGTTTTGGACGCACTGAATATGAGAGTGTGAGGTGCCCACAGCCTCAAGGAATGCGAGAAGAAAGTGAGTTCATATAATTGTGCGCAATCTTAAGCAAAAATTATGTTGTCTTTTATAAGTAATTTATTTTAAAAGTAATAATATCTTTTATACTTTTGATTTTATTAAATTAGATGTATATTTTAAAAGTAAAACATTCTGCTAGTAATAGATTTAGTTGTACACATTCCAGAAAAACTAACATCCTCCTTGACACATTCCTTATATTGGTCCTTTTATTTATACAATTATTAAATAGGGTAATGTCGGCACAAGTCCTTCTTTTACATAACATTTGGGAACTAATATCTCAAAGTGAAAGTCAATTTAATTTGAACTTTTTATAAACAAAAAAATCAATGTTGAATAAAAAGTTGTAACTTTCATAAAGTGTTTACATTTTTTAAATATATTCAATAGACGTTTCATATTAACATCTTTAATTCATATTATTTAACTAATAAGTTGTTGTGGTTAAAAAATGTATTTATATTAAAATGGAAAAATAACCAATCATATGTTATTTATTTTATCTCTTTTTTATATATCAGGAGATGTGCCACCTGTCGTAAACATGTTCATGTAATTCGTTTCATTATAAGCATCGTAGGGTTTTGATATTCGTAAGCTTGTAAAGAAATGTCAAATTCATAGAAATCTTAAATTGGCCGAAATTGGTTCATCATTAATTCCCTTCTATTCATAGATTAATTGTCTTATTTCCTTTTGTTCTGGTGAGTAATTGAATTAGCTGTATAATATCTACGTAATTCGTCTTAAATATTAAAAGAAGCATTGTGATTATATATTGTTTAAACTGAAACAACTATGGATCTATTCAACACAGCGTATCCAGAGATGTGATTGTATCTAACAAAGCGTTCTTCTTATCTATGTTGTAATTGTTAACATATTACGTCATGGTAACCAAACCACAAGTCGCGCTATTGTGACTGAATTATTTCCAAATAATTATTAAAACTAAACTATAAACAATTACTAAGACACTAAAATTGCAACATTATTAGCAATGCGACGATATTAACCAACACTGTATTAAATTATACTTTAACCCGTGTGGTGATTTTAGACGTCCCAACAAACTAATAAAACACCATTAGAGATTCACCTAATTAATACATAGGTAATGTTCACCCTTTGTGGATCAGTAATACAAGGGAAGTTGATTCGTTAGGTCCAATATGGTGGGTCTCAAAATTTGCCGTGTCTTGCAGTGAGCCTTTAGGATAGGTTAGGTTAGGTTAGGTTAGGTTAGGTTAGGTTAGGTTAGGTTAGGTTAGGTTAGGTTAGGTTAGGTTAGGTTAGGTTAGGTTAGGTAGCAAGGTGTCTTGCAGTGAGCTCTTAGGATATTAGAGAACTCTGGGTCGTATTGGTTCGTTGTGGATTGTCAATATTGAACTAAATACAGTTAGCAGACAAACAGTAATAAATTAACACAAAATCTTATATCAAAAAACTGAAGGAGTGTTTATACTCCAGAAACAATCCGTATCTCAAATACAGATAATGACGTGAATTAATTTTTTTCCCCATCTGAGGGTTAAACATATGAAATAAGATGCGAATTCAATGACAAATTACATATTAGTTTTGTTTTGAAAAATTATCGATTTCCTAAGATCAAAGTAATAATATTAATCTAGTTATGGTTATAGTGTTATATATATAAATATATATATATATATATATATATATATATATATATATATATATATATATATAGTGTTTAGCTAGTTTATTATTTTTAAAAAAGTTATAAGGAGGGGGTGGGGTCATAGTAGAGATAAGTTTGAAATGTGAAGTGTGATTTTAGATTCTCATTCAACATTCATTATAATTCATTCGGTAATATTTAACGAACTGTTTTAAATTATAATTGTTTCCTTTATGTAATTTATATATAATGAAACATGGATATACAAATACAAATACAATTACGCCAATCACTGATTTAGATTGTTACATATTAGCAGATGTTGTAAATGTTAGTATAGCATAAAACTAATAAACCATAATAGACTACAGATTTTTAAAGAAAAGATAACATATATGCGGGTTCTACTTAACACTTTCTAATGACACAAATTTGAAGACAAGTCAATAATTTTATTACCCATGATATGAATGAATATATTTAGAAGAGCTGTTTTCTTTTTATAATTTAATTTTTTCGGAATTGTAACATTTATATTTTATTTGAATTACAAAACATTTCAAACGATTATTCTTTTTCCAGTTTATTGGCCAAAACTTTTCATATATGTCCTTATGTGAAACGGTTTAACCGATGTTTTCCTCCAACAAACACACACATTAACCATCATATATTGAGTTTAAAACGAAACCTTAAATGTTAATGGTTATAAATACAATTTACCAGTGTTTCTAGATTTCTAGTTTATTTGTATAAATACGTCGATTCCTTTAAATGTGAAATATTTTCCATCTATCATCCACATTTCTGACAGGAATAATACGACTAATATTTGAATAGTAAGGCAGGTTGTTTTTTTAGCGTACAGCCAAAGTGGTGGATATTCCTTATGGGAGATACTAAAAAGTATTCTCCGTGTCTCACAAATTTCCCTTTACTTCTTCGTCCATTTTCATTTATCAACAACATTTATACTATACATGTATTTATTATTCACATACATTTTTAATTAGAAAAAAGACGTAAAATACACTCTGTCAAGAAAACCACTGTAATGTAAGAATAATAATTATTTAGGTGTAAGTTATCCAAAATAATAAGGAAAATTAGTTATTTCGAAGAAGACTGGGAGTCAAAATATGAATTAATAAATTTTAAACAATGAACAAAGCTGAATAGAGGAACAGTATAATTTCTCATATATTACTTCATACAACAGATATACGATTTGATCTGAAATAATTTTTCATAAGTTCCACTTGAGAATTTTTGTAAGATCTCTTCTCCACCAGTAGATGCAATATATAACCACATAAAAAGATGACACATCTCTAGCCCATACGTAATTTTAAACTTGTTTTTATGAAACGTTTTTCGACCAATTGTAAAGATGGAAATACATTTTGTTAACAAAAGTGAAAATTGTTAACATTCTGTATCATTTTGAATTATTTTTACAGTTAAATGTTCTTTAGATTTATTTTCATTTAGATTTAGAGTAACATTTATTACTTTATTAAAAATTGGTAACAACTGTTATGTGTTTTTCCAACTCTAATATTATTATTATAACATGCCTGAACACAATTAATGATTATCGTATATTATTGGTAGTTGAGATGAAATGACATATCTTTACTAATATGTAACCATGGTCTGAATATTTGTAGAATAAATGACACCTACAAATTGGAATTTTAAAAAAAATCACATTATTTTTTTTATTGTTGTGTGTGTGAAGGTGTTGAAGAGTGTGTAGCTCCATAAGAGTGCATGTTAAAATTTCAAAATTCGAAATTAACTATAAAAATAATGTCATCTTGTATAGTAATTAAAATAGAACAACTAATAATAACAAAACAAAACTATAAAATAAATAGTAAAAAAAGTTATAGTCGAAAGAAAGAGGTGTAAAAAAAAACCGTTGGTAACTCAAAATTAATCGAAAAAGTAATAATAATGTAATGTGTTCAGAAGACCAATTAATAATAATAATTAACCCAAATAAAAAATAATTAAACCTAATAAATAAAAAGGATAATAAAAACCAAATAGGAAGGAAGTGTCATAACTTGGGAACCAAAGAAGCCAGGAAGAAGAGGGGAACAGTTTTGAGACTTTTGGAATAGGAGCAACAATAATCAAAAAGAAAATTTTTAAGATTTCAAAAAATAAGGAAAATAAAATAGAAAAATTCACGAAATCCTAAAGTCACCATAACTCAAGAAAGGAAGGTCGCACTGATTCAAATATAGTTTGGACAGAACCAGAAAGAAAGGGGCTTCAAAATGAGCCAATCCAAAAGAATATCGAGCGAAGCAAACGGGAGTTAGGGCTAGTTGATGAAATCAAGGGTAGAAAAGTCAAATTTCAGGTTGTTACAAAAAACCAAGGTCAAGCTGTGACGGGTCTTGCTACGCAGAGTGGGCTACCACCAAACAGGCAAAGTACAAGAAGATCTACATATTGAAATTAACTAAAATAAAAATATATAAAAAAACAATAGAGATAGAGACAGAATATGTACATAAGCCATAAGGAGTTCAAAATCGTGCTAATTAAATCGGAAAACCAAAATAAATTAAAGAAAAAAGAAAGTAGAAAATATGATATGGTTGGCTATAGTGTATAGGCAATTTTTGAAGATCTGAATTGTAGCAGATCAGATCGACAGTCTCGTACTAACATCCAGGAGGAAACCGCGCTTCTAGTGAGTCTGAAAACGGAACACGTTATAAATAAAAATGGATAGATCAGCTCTACTCATCTTAAAAAGGTTTCATAAATCAAGAATTACAATGTAAAAAAAGCTTTAAAAGCTTTAAGCTTTCAAAGCTTAAACAATTTTAAATTCAAAATTTTAATAGAATCAGGAATAAATAGCATCATAAAAGGAAATAAGTGAAAAGAAATAAGTAATTAAATTAAAGTCATTGCCATTATTGAAAAACTTCAAATCTATTTAAAGAAAACAGATTGGTCAAATATAAGATTGGAATTTCATATTTCGTAATTAGTAAAATAGGATTTACATTATTTAGAATTTAAGTATTGTAGGATAAGTATAGAATTACGTGTGTATCAGATTGTTTATAGAAATAAGGTTTATATTTCATATGTTAGAATAAGTCAACTCATGCAAGTGGTAGGATTTTAAAACATTAAAGTCAAATAGTATTCGACATTTCAGTTTAAAATTTGTTTAAAAATTGTTAAATCTGATATTTGTTCAAATTTGTTCTATATTCTTAAAATAACCTTATTCAGTGCATTTTAAAAATTTGGAAAAAGAAATTAAATGCTCTAAAAGAAAATTTAAAATAAAATAAAGTAAAATGTTGATTTGATGAGATAACAAGAGCTCCAAAAGGCACACCTTTGAGATAGAGTCTAAGGAAACATAAGTAAAGTTAAGATAGATATAGAGAATTAAAACTATCTTGTGTCAATTTATTAGAATAAGAATATTCAAAATATCTGTACTACTTGTATAAAATAGTGTACGGTAATTTTAAGAAATTGATAGGGGAGTTAGGATATAGGCTACGAAGAGACAAATATCTTTCTCTCTCTTACCTTACTCGCTTATTAAATTCTTGCGTTCGTTCGGAGTAAGTTAGCGCCAAGAAAAGGGGCTTCTCCTAAAAACAAGATAATTCGTAAAAATAAAATTTAAGTCTTACGCACGTCCGGCCTAAATGGCTCCAAAGAACGAGGGGCTTCTCCGTTAAATAAAAATTTAAGTTTTACGCCCGTGCGGCGTAGTGTGTGTGTGTGTGTGTGTGTGTGTGTGTGTAGGTTTGTAGATTTCTTTTTAAAAAACTACTGTTCTTACGATAATTTATGGAAGAAACCACATGTCACCAGGTTTTTTGTCTCAATAAGAAGGTGACTCTTTCATTGAAATATCTTCCTGTTGGTGTGTTTGCTTGTCGTGGACCTCGAGAATGTTTTATTAACTATTGATGGCAAGACTAAGTGTAAGTCTATTTCTCTTCACTGTTGTAAGAACTACGCCTTAGTCTGATTAATTGCAACACTGTTTAACTAGTAGATTAATAGGCCGTTAACCCTTGGTAAGATTTATTAGTGTTTGACCTAAAGTCCTCATATCTCTATATAGAATACATGGATCAATAATATTTCAAAGAAGTATTTTGAACCAAATGAAACGATTGACAATCCTAAACAAAGTTAAAATTTAATTGATAAAATGTAAGATTATATTATTGAACAAATATATTAAAAAACCGATCAATCACTACATTATAGTGTTACTAAATAGTGTTGATACTTACATTTTACACGTAACACATTACATGTAAATAATTCATAGTTATATCTTTATTTATTATGCTTATTACTAGTTAATTGGCGTAATTTCATTATATGTAAACCGCTTCAATAATTTGTGTATACCAATGATACATTTTATTTCCACATTTCTCACTATGAATATTTCATAATAGTTCCATAGTTCCAATAATTATATGAAACTTGTATATTTTTATATCTGTATTTAAAGAATTTAAAAATACAGTTGAAGAGAATTAAAATGAAAAATGTCTGTAGATATTGTTTTCATAAATTAGTAGTATATATTCGGAAACATAACTATTCCTAAATATTACAAGTTTTAGTTACAAATATGTAAAAAAAGACGCAACTTACAGTAATAAATAGAAAATAATAAGTAACAGATGGTATATATTTCGCAACTCGTATAGCAAATTTAATATTCAGCTACTTAAAGCCCTGTATCATTTATATGAGTAACTCAAAGACAACAGTTTTAAACCGTTTTAAACAGCGTGTATCACACATTAAAACTGGAGGTCGCTTGTTACACATAAGGCTAAGCTTCTCTAAACCACATAAGCATCTGGTCCCCCTAAGGAATGTAATACTCCGCATTGGCTTGGTATAAATAGCGTATTATACTTCTGTTGCATTAATGCTGCATCCAAAAAAGTTTAACAACACGCTCAACCCAGTCGAGGCGTTTTAGCCCGGATCTGAGCAGTTCCCACATCCCACCATGATCCAGAAGAACTGGAGAACTTAACGTTTGTATTATAAGTTACATTAAAACTTGAAGTACTAATTTTTTTGTACTGGACTTATATATATATATATATATATTTTTTTTTTATTACAAGTTACTTTAAAACTTGAGGTACTAATATTTTTTTTTACCGGACTTATATAAATATATTTATATAAGTCCGGTAAAAAAATATTAGTACTTCAAGTTTTAAATTAACTTATAATAAAAACGTTATATATATATATATATATATATATATATATATATATATATACATAAACTATTTATTATACCTTGACCAATATATACATATCGACTAATGATTTATCTATCTTACTATACACACATGAAGTTGTAGTAATCAACAAAAGACTTCCCTATTGGTAATATATCCATTGTCACATCACTATTTAATAACTACACATTTTTACAAATTACCACTATTACACTAACCAGGTAAGTTCATATGGTTTTGTTCTTTTAAGACTCCTTTTCGTGGTCATATCCAGAGTAGCTTCAGGGTTTTCATGTGAACGCAGTTTCGGATTATGATTACTGTTTTCTTTCTAACCTCATCGACGACTAGGTTGATGCGCAAGTCACGATGCAGGTCCTTGTTGCGCACATACCACGGTGCGTTTATATCCCACGCAAAACATTGATCTGAAAGGTTTGGATCATTTTTAGGTTGGTATATTTTCTACACCCCAACAATTTAAATCCGTACATCCAAACAGGCTTGAGTAAATGTTTATAAATTAATAATTTATTCCCAACTGTTAACTCAGAGTTACGCCCGAGTAAACAGTAGATTCCTCTGTGCCTTATTGTGAGTTCCACTTTTTTTTCTTCTTAACATGCTCTTTCCATTTTAGTTTTGAATCCATGGTCATACCGAGGTGTTTTGCTGTGGTCGCTAATGTTATAATCTGATCAATGATTATCACAAGAAGAGGTGTAAGTTTGTTATATGTAAAGTTAATATAAATGGATTTTGTTTCATTCAGCTTAATACGCCAGCGTTTGGTCCAGTTACTCACTTCATTTAACACAGTTTGCAGTTTATGTGTAGCACTAATGATATCATCCCCAACTTTGACAGGAGCCCTTACAAGGTACTATCAGCCGGGCCAGGGTTTTTGAAAGAGTTGTTACTACTCTATCCCTCCTCCTTCCTTATCATAAGAAGAAGCCTTGGGCTTGGGACCGGCATAGCTGATTTGGTCATATATATGAAATAAAAAATGAGAGAGCAAAGCATTTACTTGATTGTACATAATATGTAAATATGTAAAATATTATAATAACATACTTGGAGCATTTTCTTTTTCAGCTTGCCTTGTTAGTTATGCTACAGAGACAGTAATGCAATTGTGTCATGGTAAGAGACGCTGCACTTTATCGGCAGATGTAGCGACATTTGGCAACCCATGTCATCATCAGTCCAGACTTTACCTGAAAGTTGTGTACACGTGTGGTAAGTTGTATAAAGACAAAATGTATTAGTTTTCTGAATTAAAAATGTTCTACATATTTATTGTATAACGTTTTGAAACAAAAACTTCTGTAAAGTAAAGTAGATTTTATTAATACATATAAAATATACATGTACATTTATCGTAATAATCTATTGTTAAGTAAATAGTACGAAGAAAAATAAGCTTTTCAAAGAAAAAAATAATTAATTTATTCATGATTGGTGATAGTTTTAAATATGTCAGATTTTATGTGATTCTTATAATAAAATATATCCAACCTGTGCAGCACGCCTGTTGCAATCAGAATAATGTGCAACAGAATTGACATAATAAATAAAATTATAACACGCCATCAACAATGTAATTTAGTTAATTATATTTAAAGGCATTTAAGATATTTAATTGGCCATTAGAAAGAAAATATATCATAAATAAAGGAACTGATAACTAATTGACTATAATATTACAAATCATTTAGATGTTGAAGGTCAGTAAGTGGTATAACTAAATCTGAAACCTGTTACGTAAAAACTCAAAAAGTTAAATATTTGGAGAAAGGACTAAACTTAGAGGATGTAGTTTGCCTGAAAGCTTCAAAATATGTATTCCCGTTTACCAGTGCATAGTAAGCAAATGAAAGGAATGCTTCTCTCTAAGAGGTGGGATATTATAAACCTTAATTCATAGTAACAATGATTAAATTTATGTGTTGTTTCCATTTTTACAGTTCCAAGAAGTATCCTTCAAGAAAAATATGATTCCATACCCGAAGAGGATGAACCTTTACAAGTAGATTATGACGTTGATGTTAGATTTGACCTCGAGGAAGGAACTTTTCCTGAAGGGGACATATATTCTGAGTCACCCAATATGGCTGTGGCTGGCAGGCGACTGAACAACAGCAATAGCTATGTAGCCACTACAGCAACATCGCCTATCCAGCATCATACATATGACGGCGTATTTCATGGTGAGGAAAGCATATTATATATTCCAATATTTCATAAACCATATATTCAATCAAGTTTAGTTCTTTTGTGTATTAGTATTTATATTCCGAGTCAACCAATATGGCTTTGGCTGGCAGGTGACTGAACAACAGCAATAGCTATGTTCAACTAAAGCAACATCGCTTATCAAACATCATACATACGACGATGGATTTCGAGGTGAGCAAAGTATATTGTATATTCAAATATTTCATAAACCATTTATAGATTCAAGTTGAGTTCTTGTTAAATGGATAAGGATCTGTATTACTGTTTATATTAGTGTATTAATTAAGAACTTACAGATTATTTCTTAGATATCACAAGAAGAATGATTTCTGAATGATATGCATATAGTCATTTTATACGATGTTTATTATTGTTATTGAATTTTTTTAATGTAATATATTATTGAGATATTCTCTTCCATCAAATGTGAGAAGTTTACGTTAAAGTTAACTCGTGTACATATTAAGCACATGAATTTATCTTGTCTTTAATTAACATTATCATTTTATGAACAAAAATGTACAGTATAAATGTTGGTCCTGTGCTTTATTATACTACTTAATACATGAGAGATTTTATGTAGTTGATAAATAATTCACTAAAAAAGTTTCATTTTCGTTCTACGAATGAAAAATGACACAACTTTGAACGTTTTTAGTCAGGTAAATTTTCTTATTAGGAATAATTATAATATTTAATTATAATAATAAACCATAAATGAATTTTTTATGTTTGGGAACAATAAAGTCAGCGCATAGAATCGAACATTATACGTATTTAAAAACAAATCTCTTTAAAATATGGTTTTACATTAATATGAAAAGAGATTTAAAAGAATGATAAAAATTTTAAACATTACAATATTGTTTACTGTAATTAAAACAACACCGTCTCTGAACACTAACAACATACAGTGAGTGAACGCGAAATGTCATATTTCGAAATTACAAAAAGAATCTCCTCGGTGATTAAGTAACATTTTACGCTAGCGCAATATTGCATATATATTTTAATAAAAATTACTTGTTAATCACTGGTCCAATCAGGGAATGAAATATTTCAAAAGGATTTCCCAATATTGATGAATATACTATATTTATGTAATAATGTTTTTAATATAAGTTAAATTTTGTAGTATAATATTAAATATTGATTAAATAAGGCTAATTAATACAATGTTGATCTGTTATTGGTAGTTATTGGTGTTAATTTTATTTCCCCATATTGTTCCAATTAGGAAATGGAATATTTTTACACAATTATGACTATACTGGAATCAAAAAAATAAATATTGAGCCTGACTCGTGAGATGGTATACTTAGTACAATAAAACTTGAAAACAAATTCGCACAAATAGTAATTTTATTATTTTAAACGCGTTTCAACCACACAGTTGCCATTTTCAGAGATGGACGAGCTATAAAAGCTAAACTATAACTGTAACTATAAAAGTTATTTTTTATTTATTGTAGCTCGTGGATCACTGAAGATAGCAAATTCGTTGTTGAAACGCGTTTGAAAAAAAAAACGGACTCTTTGTGAGAATTTATATTCAACTTTGGAATTTATTCTATGAATTCAATGTTGGAATCATAATGAATATGCGTTCCTCATCCAATTGTGATATTTAATAGTGGTTTCATATAATAATAACAATATTAGGTAATTATTGGAAATAGTAGGTCGATCCATTATACGTTCTTCTTCTTGGTATTATTAATTAATCTGCCAATATTGGGTCTTTCAGGAAATTTATTGATTTTTCACAATGGATTAAATATTAGTATCCTATAGTAATACTAATAGCAAGGAATGATAGCAGAATTAATTACAGAACATCTCCTGACATTGTATTTTAAAAGAAGGGATAATTGTATTTCAAAAATATTTGCTAAGAAATTTTTCTATTTCATTGATGTTTAGAATACAATTATCTTACTTCTGTTTATTTTAAGAGAAACTAGTTTTGTTTATGTATATACAGCGTGATACAAAATTTCATGATAATACTTATAAGGTGTAAACAAAAAAGAAGTTTATTTACTTAAAGTTATGTTTAAAAACGCCTGGCCTTTGTATTACGGTAAGTGAAATATTTACGACCAAACGTGAAATGTAGACTTACAGTTATTATTGGGCCCCAAATTAAGGAACAAATTGTATAGTATCATTGGTTTTTTATCTTTAAAATTGAAAGAAATAGGCGTACAAGAATTATACTTCTAGTAATATGTGTGAAAACTGACATGAAATAAAACTTAAAGTCCAAGAATATATTTATTAAGAGCTTGGTGATAATCAACCTTTAGAAATGGCTAGTAGAGACATAAAACTTGTGAAGAAACTGGTTGAGATTTTAATTTTGATAAAATTGATGTAAATAATATCATTAAAAAACATACATATCACAGAATTTTAAAATATTAGGATAGTTTTAAAAACAAAAAAAAAAAAAAAAATGGTGTAGTATTTTCAAAGCATTTTTGTCACCTTTGTTTTGAATTTAAATCGAATATTGACTCTATTTAAAACAAAATCAAAAATAAATTCGTTACAAATGATTTAGCAAAGTTTTATTATTTTTTAGCCATATAGCAAAGTTATTTAACTTCTAAGTTTAATAAAAGTTTTATAATACTTTGCATTTTGGTATTTGTATTGTTTTCTGAATTAACAGGATATAAATTTAATGGTAAGATCTGTTTTATTTATTTTTTAGATAAAAATCATGTAAAACCATCAAATGTGTTCCTTAATTTTGATCATAAGAAGTATAGAATTATTTTATATCCTTCAAAGAGAAGAAATCTAAGATAAATATTTTGCTGATTGTAACAAAAAAAGCAAATTCAGACATTAGTTTTTGTCTACATTTTTCTTATTTTGACCCCTAAAAATAAAACATTTGTACGATTTGAATGGATTTTTTGGTCCCCTAATCCTATGATTATTTTTTCTTATTAACCCTCCAGTACACGTAGTAGTAGGTAGTAAAGATAAACATGGACAACTACTACCAAAGTATTGAGCCACATTGAAAAATAAAAACAAGTTGAATTTTGTTCTTATTACATAACAGAGATTGTTTATTTAATCATAAACACCTTTTTGTTCAAATAAAAGTAATTTGTTAAATTTTGTAAACTGGCATAATTAAGTTTTTTGGCTGCCATTTTTTAACAGTAAGAGATAGATAAAAAAATAAAATACAAAAAATGTTTGTTTTTAAAAGACCTTTTACTTGATATAACATTTGCTATAAGTTGCTATTTAAGAATTTTGAGTTTTAGGCTTTTTTAAATTCTTCAATTTTGAGCATTTTTAAAATATTCAAAATAAAGTGAAAAATGCCCGTACCACACGTTTTCTTAAAGAATAGCTCAATAATAAGCTTGGACAAAAATCTGGTGCTGTTCCGTATTGTAGTAAGGATAACACGGTATTTTATTTTAAAGTCAAAATTCAATACGTTTTGGTACACCCTGTACATACGGTTAAAGATAATTAACTTTTTATTGCGCCAAAATGTTCAAGGTAATTAGACCTTTAAAATGATGTATCACACAACCCATGTTTACATTTGAAAATTCCTCAAAAAGCACCCCTACCCCCAAAAAGGGCCCTTTTGGGGCATTTTTCAAAATTGAAATTAACTTCATTGGATTCAGTGGAGCCAAATTAGGGGGAAATGAGAATGAAAAAGTGTTAAAGTAAGTTTGTAAGACAGCTATAAGTACTGCACGGGTGGTCTGACTCACCCTGTATATATACTAAATGTAGTACCTTTCAGTATTATCAAAAAACTACTGATAAATCGTATACTTTATTGAAAATTAGTGTATTTTGGATCTAATCATTTAGAACAGAACTAAAATATTTTATAAATTTTAAATATTGTTTTAACGAAAGAATTAATAATATAAATCTTTAGAGAAGAAATAAATGAATAAAACTTAACTTCAGATAATTGTAATTTTCAGCACAATTAATTCACGCTTGCGGACTATTAGTCCGCACTTCAATGTAACGAATGAACGCCTGCGGAGTCTCAGTCCACGGTTGACTTTACGCGGCAAAAGGTCACTGTGTAAGTGAGCGCAATTCCAAGAAAATATCGGTACACTGCTAAGTAAAGTAGAGCGGGAAGGTACTGTGAAGCACAGTCCTTTGGCGGCGTTATTTGTTTCTCACTTAACAAAAAAACCAAATTGCGGACTGTCAGTCCGCGACGCGTGTACTGGAGGGTTAAAGATGTTACCCCCATATTTTTCCTTGAGCCGGTTTTGGACCTATTCGAATTTTAAC
Source organism: Aphrophora alni (assembly GCA_963513935.1). Taxonomy (NCBI): domain Eukaryota; kingdom Metazoa; phylum Arthropoda; class Insecta; order Hemiptera; family Aphrophoridae; genus Aphrophora; species Aphrophora alni. The sequence goes on along the minus strand of OY740769.1, from coordinate 126,538,995 downwards.
AGTAATATGAATTTACTAAAGATGTGCAGGAAAAGAAGAATAATGAATGCCTTAGACGATTACGAAATCTATAAAGGTCACAAAATCAACAAAACTCATTTGTAGAATGACCAACACCTTTTAACATCTAATATATTTAATTTTACGACACTCTAATCAGCAAACCAGATATGTATAATAAGATCACTAATAACCGAATAATGGACGGTAACCTACAAAGATCTTCAGAGCCGCTCGAATCTCCATCACGTTGTCGTATTTATTTCGTGTCTTGTGTTCGTCTTTTTGTCTTGTGTTCGTGTTCGTGTTCTTCAGTCATAGCGAACAGAGTTGTTTTTTTTGTTTTTTATAAAGCGTTCTGTTTATATATTTAGACATAAATGACGATGGGCAATGGCCGAACCCGGTATTAAAACAATATGTGAGTAACATCTTTTATAAGAAAAATAATCCTACCTCGAGAATATACATTCAAACCGTTATTATCCTAATCCGTAATCTTAATGGGTCTAAAATAGTTTTACTCATCTGTATGACACAAATGATAGGTTTTTCAAATATATTTCTAAATAATAAATTGCGTATTTTGATGATTGGGTGACAAGATATACAGATTTTAGGATACAGTAAATATTGAAAATACTGTTTAATAATGTTAGAACAGGATCACATAGGTCCATTAAACTACCGTTTTTTACTACATATGTACATCATCTTGTATATGTTTCGTTCACACTGTAAATTTCAATCCTTCAATCCAAAAAGCAATGCAAATATCCAGATAATATTTGTATGTTACTAATAGTGTAAAACAGAAGGTTATTTACTAAAATAGTGATCTAAAAATGATTGGGGTGGGAAGGGTACAACTTGTCTATTTCAGGAAATATTTGTCAAACAATATTTCTAATATTTATTGCTATCTAACCTAAATCTTTTATATAATGTCACCAAATAATCACAAAGCACAATTTATTAATTTACTCACGTATTTTGAAAAGATTGTTCACCACATTATTTAAAAAAGTGTAATTAAGAACAAAACAAAATACGTTATATTATCATTTAGTCATTTATTAATATGTAGCTCAGCATATTTTGAAACATGAATGGCTACCGTTTGAATCCGAACCTCGGAGATGTTCTTCTATGAAAAACCAATTAGTAATACTAGGTGTATTGCCTCTGGGAAGAGTATTTCTTATTGCACAACTTAAGCTTATCCTACCGCAATCGTGTTAGTAAAATACAGATGGAAGGGAAGAGTCAGCCTGGGAGTTATCGTAACAGTCTTGACTTTCATTTCACAAATAATGATGACTCTTGACAAACTTTAGATACTTACACTTGTCTTATTTTGCTTTCAGTAAATAGTTTATTATCTTTTTAAGCAAAAAAGGAGGGAAATAATAATTAGTAGCATAATTCGAAATGACAATCACCATTACCATAATGTGCAAGCTATAACAATAAATAATATATTTATTGCAAAATAGTATATCCTACAACGCGTTTACAAACTTCTTCCTATGTCTTATACGCTGATACTACAACGAGAATTTATTTGGAACGTATTCTGATGAGGTTATGGCACAATAAATAGTCGGCTTTTCGAATTTTGTAAATGTTATTTAAAATGTAGAATTAGATAGACATTTCTAAGACCAAATTTATTGAACAATTGGATTATGTCGGATCGTCCAGGACCGTCGTATGTATCCGAGAACCCAAACTACTAGACTGATATTCATCAATATTCTTGGTGGCCTAAAAATGCATTTTATGTTTTATATATTTTTTAAATTTCTTCAACAAACTTTGAAAGGTGAAACAAAATATGATCATTTTGCTGTACAGGTGTGTATAAAAACGTTATTTTATTTAATTTTCTTTATGTGATTTTGGTTAGTAAACTAATATTTAACACCCGAGTAAGGGCGAGAATGAGTGATAGTAATGTTCTATCGTCTCTTGTGTTTATCAGAAAAACTTAAGTACTTATGCATCTACATTATTCACATCCACACTCATAGGCATATAACTGCCGCCTTAAAGTGTTGTTTTAAATCTATATGGGGGGGGGGTCTTTAAATTGTTAAACTAAGGTTCAAAAACTTCCAATTACCAACACTACATTGTATTTTCTATGTTTCATTAATTATTTATATGCGATTTTTACCTTACAATACATAACATTTTCATTATTTTAGACGTTAATCTCACTTCTTTTAAAATATCATAGTAAAAATTTGAATATTTGGAATTCTGTATTTAGGTATAAATTATGTTTTATAGTGAAATATGTGTTATTGCGATCAACTTGAATATATTAAACAGTTAAGGGACTTGCGTGATAAATTATTTTAAAGGTCTTTACCATTATTTTAAATAAGGAAAATAGGTCGTCTTCTGTTAGGCCAATTTTGTTTTCAGGTAAAAGTTTGAAATAGAGCTTTGTAAAGAAGTTTTTCCTGTAAGTCGCGTAGCTGTTTAAAAAACAATATTTTGAAATTAATATCTCCTTTTGGTTTACTTACAATATGTAGGGCATATGCAATTTGTCGTCTAAATAATAACTTGGAAAAATCAATATGAAAATAATTAGTTTAATGGACAATTTGTATTATAAGTTTTCTTTGTTATTGTTTTTAGAGAAAAAACTCTTGTTATTCACCACCTTATAAAAAAAAGTAAAACAAAAAAAAAAAATATATATATTAAAAATATATAACAAAGATCTCCAAAGCTCTGTAATATACAAATAACATCAGGACCAGAAAACCAAAGTTAGTCTAGGATGACATGTTGTTAAAACCAAAAGAGCAAGATCTATCCCAAGACTACACGAGTTACTTTGAGTCTGATGCAGATACTAATAACAGTAAAACACTGAGATCAAGCGTATCTTTAAAACTTCTATCGGTAAGAAAGTAGACTTATGAGTTATAACATAAGACATTCAAATTTTATTTAATAGGGGTTCTTTGAGGAAACAAAGTTGTAGTTTCGCATTTTTTTAAATAATCAAACTATAACTTGAGTTATAAATGAATCGGTAATTTCAGAAACTTCATAAGTAATATGTTAAAATAAATGTTTGCAATTGTTTCGTATTCTATACATCATAACACATCATTCTGTTTAAAAACAACATAAGGCAGGTATGCATATAAACAGCTACATAGATATACATTCATACACAGCTACTCAGATTAAGTGTTCATTACAGAAACAGCATAAGTCACTAACGTATATTGTTTCTCTATGGAACTGCACATTGGTAACACTGCTCTTGTATTGTCTACAGCTGTTTTAATCTTCAACCACTTAACGAAAATGGCCGGGAAACTGCTAAAGCTAAAAGAAAACTTGGAAATAGATAAATCAATCATATAAATCAGAAATTGTAAAAAAAGCTCGAGTTCAATACATCTTTTAAAAACAAATAAGTCATAAAGCTTCAACCAGGACCTGATTGTGAGTAAGTAACTAGATCTAACCGAACACATGTAAGTCATATCTGTCTATGTCAATTAATACTTCTGGACTAAAGCTTTTTCGACTTCAACAGTTTGAGCTTGCATAAAAGTATAAAATTAAATTCACTAACTTATAGAAAAGGGATTCCAATATGCCTTTAACACAAAGGCAAATTAGGGACTGTACTGTAGTAATCATTACACCCATCTAAAAAAAAAAAATAATAATAATAAAATACATCTTTACCGAAGCCTACTGAATTTTAATCTAGTCTACCTAACCTAAACTAACATAAAGCAGGTTAAACGAATTTCAAATAAAACTTATTAATTTTAGCCATTATTGCTATAGGTGCCGCAGAGGATGCTATTCCAAAGTACCAGATTGTCAGAGAATATACGATAATTTTAGGAGTATGAAATCAAACCTCGAGCAAGATTATTATTTGCAATAATTTACCAGCAACTGAAGTGAAGCAACGATGAAGATGAATACCAGGAGATGAATAAAAAAATCAGATATTTGGAATTGTTTTAACTATGAGGTATTAACATATAATGGAAAAATACAGGTAGGCCTATGACATTTGCTAACATTCATGCCATTAGACTTGGCCGTATCAGAAGATAGAATAAATTATTGGTATCTGGAAAGTACCTAAAGATATGCAAAGGAGAGGTACTTAGGGAATGTTAAGCCAACAGTTATTGCAAATACGATTAAATCTCATATCGCATGTTTTCCAGTACAAATTGATCGCTAAAGCTCTAGCGAACTTACCATAATGATCGATTAAATGTACTGGAGATGTACAAACTATTCCAACAGTTTTATACAAACCTTGATATTAGGTTCAAGATGAAAGTAAAATTTGTAAAGAAACATTTTCGGTTCATTTTGGACGACCGCAAGTTGACACTTGTGAAACCTTAGAGGTTAAAATTAAAAAGCATGTTTCTCAATGACACTGCCAAACAAGTTCTCGTGGCCCAGAAAATGGTGTATGTTAAATGAGCAAAAACAAATACAAAAAACTTAAAGAGATATCAACTATTGCTGCAAATGATGAAACAATTGGAGCTATTGGCATAGATTTTATGCAAAACTTGCAACTTCCAAACGTATCGGTTCAAGAGACCTTTCTATCTAAGACAATTAACTGTCAAAGTCTTTTGTACTCACAATCTTAAAGACAATACATCATGTTTAATCCTCACCATGAGGGCCAAGCTGGTAAAGGCCCTAATGAAGTATGCTCGTTCATTTCGGATTATATAAAATCTTCGCTGAATAATGTGAAACATCTTCATACTATATTTTCGTACGGCAGTTTTGGCCAAAACAAAAATCATTCATTGTTGCTGCTTAAGATTTTGTTCCATTGTTTCTTCTGAAAAGTTCCAGAGTGTAGAGCAATACTTTCCTATAATATGTCAAGTTTTACCGAGTGGCCGTGACTATACCGTGGTAAAAATAAGGTTACGAAATTGTGATCGAGTATTCACTCTGAATCAGTACGCAGAATTAATTTTAATTTTATTTGCAAAAAACAAAACAAAAAAAGTCCTTGTGAAATCTGATGATGTATTTAATGTCAGTATGTGGTGGCCAAAGTAATTAAAAAAAACATGGCATCGTAAGAAGAGACATGTGGGAGAGAAGTTAGTTCCAAAAGAACAAAAAAGGCAATTGCAAATTAAAACGTTTATGCACTTCTCTCATCATGCTAGTGCTCCATTCATGATAAAAGCCAAGACCTACATTTATGGCTTACAGGTTAAAACATTTAATGTAAGATACCCTACTCTTGAACCAGTAACAATGCCGATTGATGCACCTTATCCTAAAGGCTTTATACCAACAAATTATAAAAACAGGGATTATTTGATGAAGTTCCAAGAATACATTCCTCAAGCGCGAGAAATCCAAATTCTTTATGACACAGTATATTCATGGGAGAGTATTATTTGGATGATGAAGTTAAAGGTAGAGAACAGAAAAAGTACTGTTGTAAAATGGTTTTGTACTTTTATTGCATTGTAAATAAATATAGGTAAAAAAACCTTACTTTTATTTGAAAATTCTAGTTCATATATCCTTTTATTTTCATTATTGTTGCTCTTCAGTGGTATCTTCAGTATCTTCAGTGGTACACGAGCTAGGATAATAAAACTATAACTAGAGTTATAAGTATATATCCTTTTAGTTTGATTATTGTAGATCGTTTATTTTCAGTGGTACATGAGCTACTATAAACAAACTATAATTTAAGTTGTTAATTTATATATATATATATATATCCTTTTAGTGTGATTATCGTAGTTAATGTATCTTCAGTGGTACACGAGCTAGGATAATCAAACTATAACATCCCTTATTATAACTAGCCCGTAGATGAGGAGGCTAGTTTAGAAGTAAGCAATTCTTGAGTGTTAGCTCAATTTATTGGTATATACATAAAATTGTATTAGCGTGTGTCTCATTTCTAATGTAAGAGGTTCCGATTTTACTTTTGGTTATTTGGTATCCATAGCCAGTTTATATCATGAGAGGAGAGATATCACAATATTTTCTAACGTATAAACCGTAACACATATTTTTAAAATTCTGTGAATAATTTGTTCTCGTGAGACGCTGTTTAATCTTTTAACATAGTTCATTATAAGATATTATTGATTTACTTTCTTTAGATCTACCTGATCTAACAAAAACAAACAAATTTTAATTAAATCTCATATAAAATTTATGATTATATATTACTCTAATGTAATGCCTGATGTGAAAATAAAATAGTAATATTTATATATGCCGTAATGCTTAACATTCATAAATAAATATATTTCCCCCGCGGTTTTAAAATACTTTGGTAAAAAAAAGATTTTGGAGAAACTGGAATTAATACACTTTTCTAACCAACAGTCATATAGACGTATGTTGGCTAAACAAATTAAAGTAACCACAGCTTCTGAACTAAAGAGAACGCTTGTAACCATATTTCAATGTTAAATTTCAAAGCATACATACATCCTGGCTAACCGTTACAACAAAATGTTCCAGCAAACAATGTTTGCAATAGAACTACATAAAATGCAATATTTTTTTATAGGAAAGTAGTAAAGACATTTTAAATAAAATCATACATCTGTTATTAATTATCATATGGAATAAACAATTAAACTGTGCAAATGATTACAGACGGTAAGTCTTCGATATACAGTGTGTGTCAAAAGTATGGATACACCCTGTTAATTTTTAAATGGATAATGATAGAAAAATGAAACTCAAAACACCTTTCTAGGAAATATAAGTGAACATTTTAGCCACTATTGCAACTTTTCCCATTTCCCCAAAATGGGATTTTTGGGGGGCAGCTCAAAATTTTTAAATATAAAGACCCATTAAGTGACACCTCATTTTAAAGTCCTTGATTAAAGAAGAAGAACAGTGGAAACTAGATCTTTCTATCTCAACCCAGTACAAAATGTCAGCTCATTGAAATTAAGTTATGTTAAGTTAAGTTAAGTTATGTTAGTTTTTAATTTGCCCAGCTCTCTATGTTAGCAAAAGATTCTGAGAGTTGCCTCAGTATATGTTAGTTTTTAATTTGCCCAGCTCTCTATGTTAGCAAAATATTCTGAGATTTGCCTCAGTATATGTTAGTTTTTAATTTGCCCAGCTCTCTATGTTAGCAAAAGATTCTGAGAGTTGCCTCAGTATATGTTAGTTTTTAATTTGCCCAGCTCTCTATGTTAGCAAAAGATTCTGAGAGTTGCCTCAGTATATGTTAGTTTTTAATTTACCCAGCTCTCTATGTTAGCAAAAGATTCTGAGAGTTGCCTCAGTATATGTTAGTTTTTAATTTGCCCAGCTCTCTATGTTAGCAAAAGATTCTGAGAGTTGCCTCAGTATATGTTATTTTTTAATTTGCCCAGCACTCTATGTTAACAAAAGATTCTCAAAGTTGCCTCAGTATATCTTTATTTATTATTTTATCCAGCTCTCCATATTTACACATATTTACAGCATATTCGCAAAGTGGCTTCGGGATATGTTCTGTTATTATTTGTTCCAGCTCTCTATGTTAACAAAAGATTCTCAAAGTGCCCGGTGGATATGTTTATTTATTATTTTGTCCATCTCTCCATATTTACAACATATTCTCAAAGTGGCTTCAGGATATTTTTAGTTATTATATTGTCCAGCTCTATATGTCCCTATTTGAAGTTTTATATTTGGACGTTTTATCATTTTTTGTTTTCAAAATAGAGTGTAAAAACCATACATTGTAAATGTTTTATTACGTTAAATTTTTTTCCCATTAAACTTTTATTATTTAATCTTTTTTTGATAATAAACATTTACCTAATTCCCTTTCATTTAAATTTTATTGCACTTTAGAAGTGGCACTTTTCTGCCCACTTTTGAAATATATTTTTCTTCTAAAAACTTCAAGAACGATTTTACATTAGATTGTATACTGTTTTATAAACATACTAAATTGTTTGATTTTTCCTAATTTTGAATTTTGTTTCTCTTTCTTGTTTTGTTTCTCATTTTGCGTGTGTAAATTAATATGAATTACTAGTAACAGATATGAATTGAGTACAGTTTGTATTATAGTTAGCTATCCTTTACATTTTTAATTAGTATATTTATATTTTATCAAATGTTGTTTATTTATACTAAAATAGGAAACTCAGGAAATCTGCTGATTAAACTCGTTCGTGAAACATGACGTCAGACCTCTAGTCATAGACCACATCCACCTAACCGTTTAGCATAATTTGCTACATCTTTCTTAAATCCCTGCATGTTAACTATATTTTAATTTTTTAATTTCCTTGACAATAAAACAGCCCCATGCAACGATTTTCCCGTTATAGTGCCTTAGTAATACTATTTTCCAATGTATTGATAAACTTTATTTATGTTTTAAACATTTATACTTTTACTTTTGTATTAAAGTTTAAGGGACTCAGTTTTAAGTACAACGTACACTCTTCCAAGTTTATTACGTTTAACACTATCGACAATTTAAATATATTGATTACACAAATAATTATTAGTCACTTAATGTTCCATTTGTATGCCATATTCCATAGTAACTGTAGTAAATATATTAAACGTAGTTTAGTACACACTTTACTCACACTATATTTCCCTTGATTTTGGAACTTTCAAAATAGGTTTACTCTTTTTTTTTTTTTTTTTTTTTTTTTTTTTTAAATATGAGCCATAAATAAAGTTTTAGAACACCGATTAGTAGTCTATATTTCAGCTATTAAACTTTATTTATATTTAAAAAAATATATAGTTTAGGATTGCGATCTAAAAAAAATAATTTAAATATAGTTTACATTTACATTATCAAAAAAATTGTAAACTAATACAATTTACTTATCTAAAAAATCTGGATCAATCATGTAGTTTATCAATTTATATGTATTCTACTCTAATATGATCTGTGTTAATTAGTCTTCTTGTAAACTGCTTAATAATAAGTAAGGACTTGGTACATGAGTTCATTATTGTCTTCATGTATAACCAACGATCTGCTCACTTCAAATTGAATATATTTTAAACTGTTATTTAAAATTGAAAAGTCAATGAAATTAGTATAATAAATTTGTTTAATAATGAAAACTGAATTCTTCAATAATAATCGTAAACTTATAAGTTTAAACGAAAACATATTATATAGAAATCCTTATAATACTGTTAATCATATAATTTAATTACGGAAATGTATATAAGACATTAGTTTTAGAGTTTAATTATATATTGCAAAGAGTAATGTTTTAAATGAAATATCACTTATTATATTAAACTTTCAGATGACCAGGATAAATTTATCGTGTACCTGATTGTGTGTGTAAGCTCTTCAATGTTAGTGTTGGTGTTACTTCTGACAGTGAAGTTAATTTGCTACAGAAAAAGACGGCAACACTCATCTCCCGAGGGTATATTGTCTAAAACATATGCAGAAGAAATCAGTCAGGTAGAAACAAGTATAGATCTAACAAATGTGTCTACCCCTAGTGCTGCGTCTATCATGCCAGGATATCCTCAGGCAGAGGTTAGTAATTCAATATTTAAATTTAACGAATTAGTGTTACGTTTAAAACAAAACGCAAACTCATGGGCATAGGGACAAATCCTTTCCAATTTTAAAAAATACGAACTCAAACATTAATATTAATAAACTTCTCAATAAATATTTTATTATTTACATATTGTTACTATATTTCGTCGTAAGTCAATAGCTACATAATTGATTATTATTTTGTAAACGTATTATAATCAATGTGACATTTAATTCGAAATGTAAAAAGAAAAACATATATATATATAATTTAGTATTTTGTTGTTATCTGAATTGAAGTTATTTTGTTTTATTTCAGCTGATGCAATATGGCCCAGAGAGCGAGACAATATTTAACATTAGTCATAGCAGAAGTAACCATTATTACTACGGATGACAATCACCTAACCTGGAACCTCGTGGGAAAGCTCTCCGCAACGAAGCAAACGTTTGTCCCGCAGGATCCAGGACTTATTGTTTTTAGTACATAAAATGACATAAAACGTTCAGTGTAAGAAGTTTATTTTACTGGTGTGTAAGTGTGATAACGTTTAAACTGTTTGCAGACAATTTATTTACAACAAACATTTTGTGGTAGAATCTTATCAGTTTGTGACAAACAGCTTATCCGGTAGTATAACAAATTAAAATTAAATTCTCCAATTTGGGAGTTTTCTAGTACAAAATAATACTTAATTATCAATTGCATTTGCAGTTATCTAAAACTTATTGTATGGACATAAAACTCTTGAATTTTTCTAAATAAATATGTACAGTATTAAGATAAAACTTTTTAAAACACGTCAAGAATGTATAGACGTCATATATAATTTCTCTAATTTTTTTTACCACTAACATAATTAAATTACATTGTATATATCAGTTATCTAACATTAAACGACTAAATATATAAATACGATACGTTTTGTATAGATTCAGTCCTTATATTTATTAATAGGAAATAATTCATTAGTCACATACTCTATGTTTAAAAATTTATGGTTGTATTTTCTAGTATTTGTATGAGAATAAAATTCAAGGTCTATGACAAACATAATTACAATGGATATATAATTGAAAATAAACTAGAACCTTCAATCTAATTATACAAGCTACTGTTTATTTCTCAAGAAAAAGAAAGAGAGATTTGATCAATATATTAACTTCGACTTTGAAATAATTCAAAGCGTATGTTTATTATAAATAATTATATTATTTGCTACAACCTATATTTAAATTATATATACATTTTATATTCTTTTAATCAACGTGTATAGTTGCATTATTTGTTATAATGTAGTCTGATCTGGGGATTTTAACAATACATTTTTGAAGAGATTAGTATCTCGTTCAAAATTCATTTCTCTACTAGTTAGAACTTTACTTAGTATATGTAACACTACTTTGCGTGTTACTTAATTATTACGTTTCTGCTACATAATATAATATATTGTGTTTTGGAAAGATGACAAACGTATCTATACGTTTCTCAACAATGTTGTAATCAGTAAAATACTGTTATCATAAATCAAGTATTCACATATAGTTTTAAATAACTCAATAAGATAAAATAACTGCGTCTTAAGACAAAACTATTTAAAAGTAACATTCATTTTAGACTTGTTTGAAGAAATCAAAGGGTAAACATAATGAAACAAGGCAAACAATCATTTATTGATAGGAACATTACATTTTTATCACTACTGGATGTTGAAGATGTGTGAAGTTAATATATGACTGTGGGGAGATTATGTTAGGAAATTCAATCCAAAATAAATTACGGTTTCATTAAAAGTTGGTACATTGAAGAACCCTAATCTTAGGAACAAACAGGCTTCATTAGAGTGCTAAGACTATAATTATGAGATGTTACGTAGAATTAAAATTTATAATATACCTTAAATCGAAAGTATTTTTTCATATTAAAGATTTAGTATATATATATACAGTAAGGATATTGTTGTTGTGACTGAATCTATTTATCTGAAGGTGTTAGCTCTTGTTAAATAAATAAATGTATAAATATAAATATTGTAAGCCAACATATATGAAAAATTGCAGGAATAAATTTATTAATTTTGTATTTCAGCTTTTATTCTTGTTACGTATACCAATCAGATAGAGATTTAAAGTGAATAATTACATATTTCCATCCACAGAAAACTCTATGTATAAATTAAAACAAAAATATAAGGAAACTCAGGTCAACTAAAGAAATTAATAAAACTTCATTTAAAAATATAATAGCAGAGCAATGTGTAATATTCAGTTAAAAAGTTAGGTAATTCCAATGTACTGAGTTTTATTCCTATTTCTTACTTTTAAAAATATGTTCTTATTCCAAATAAAAGTTACCAAAATAAGTTAATAATATATATGTAAATATTGAGAGTATTTTAAAAATTGAGTTATTATTTCAATTGAATACATAGTCATGTCTTTATCTATATTTAAAAATTATAACAAAGGAAAGGAAATGACGTTTATATTTTGTTAGTAATTAATTGAAACATCTATGAACAGCTTTAAGTGGATGATATACAGGATGTTTACTTTGTCAAGCTTCGAGAGAGTATTTCTTAGATAAAAATAAATAAATAAATTTCTGAATACATTGGTTCGAAACCGCTACATTTTCCGACATATATAATATTTTGTGTTTGCAAAATAAAATTTAGCTTTTGAAGTATAAAATATATTAAATTTATATATGCTTACACATTTTAGTGTGCAATTTTTCAGAAGTGTGCAAAAATTGTAGACTGTATTTGTATTATTTTCAAATTAATGGCAGACTAAAATTGTTAATGTTTAAATATCTCGAAAAACATTAATTTTACAAAAAAACGTAACAAGGAAATATTTGTCCTATATTTTATTTACAAATATTTTTTACCTGTACAGTAAGTCAAAGGATAATTAAGTTATTGGCATAAGATAAATCCTTGGGAATTGAATACAAAACCTAAGATTAGGTTAGAAGCATTTAATTATCTAGATTTAAATAATCTGAATTTAAAAATATAACAATAAAATGACATAAGGCAATTCAAACTAAAAATAACGTTTTATTTAAGGTTTTAATTTGTTAAGTACTCGAAGTATAGAAGTTAAAACTACATTAAAAAATCCGATATCATTAGAGTTTTTCATTACAAGTGAGAAATTTTAAAATTTAAGAATAACAAAAATGTACTTTACTAAATAATAATGACTTGTAAACTGTCTTTATTTAATCAGGATATTGTATCTATCGTAATTCTGAAACTATTTGTCACCGAAAATAACACTGTATAAAATCATGGCAAACTATTTTGTAAAGAAGAGTTTTATACAACAATTTCAATTTACTCCTGACTCATTAATGTTCTAACAAATGAAACAGTAAAGTATGATGTCTAGTAAGAACAAAGTTATTAAGATTTATTAATTGCCGATAGATTGTGACAAATGTGAGCAAATCTCAGTTAACCAAATAAAATATGTTTAATTTTTGAGAAGAATATTTATAAATAACAAATAGTTTGAAATATTGCAATTCAATTTTAAATGTCTAAAGGAAAATTTTAACCGATTGTAAGAATTTAATTTATTATCAGTGAGTTACCTTGTATTTTGTCTAACATGTGCAGTGGACTATAATCCACATGATGTAACCAACATGGTCAGGTTTTCCCAATGTTTAAACTTCAACAGATTTAATTTAAATTCTATCAATATATATATATATATATATATATATATATAATGTCGTGAATTTACCTTAAAAATCAAAAATAATGCAAGATGTCAGTCATTTAGAATATTTACTTCAACAAGTGATATTTAATTACAAATAGCTTTTGGAAGTTAATACGAAAATTTGTACTTTTATGCAATTAAATGTAGTACGAGGACCCAGTACAGGAACTTTCTTGTAAATTCCCCTCCTTTAAATTCATAAGTTTGTGTTCACTTTAAATTCTCATCTAATAATAACTTATCATAGAAATTCATAAAATTTTCCATTTAATTCTCGATACCTAAAATAATATTTGCTTAATCTTGAATGACCTTTTGAGATAATTAGTTTCAGTATAATGAAAATATTATGTGTATACTGTATACATAATCAAAGCGCTATGGTATCTGTAAGTTGAAAAACAAATTCTTTATTTTACGTTTCTTTTATTAATTAATATTCATAATAAAAATTTTTTTAAACAAAAACCAAAGACTCTAATCCCCACTAAAGTAAAAAATCTACCTACGGATTAATCAAAGACTTTTCTTTATTTAAATGCCCTTTCCTAATGTATAATGTAATAATTAAACTTGATGTTACTTGTTTTTGTCTTTTGCAGTCATGGTGAAAATGTAATTGTAATTTAGTTCTAAGCTCAGGAACCACTAAATTTCTCTTTCAGTTGTTAGCGTCTAAATTCAAATAAATAAATAAACATAGTAGAAAAAACCGCAATATATTTTTTAAAAGTTAAAAAGTTTCCAATCTCAAAGTTGTGCATCTCACTTAAGATCTGTAAAATAAAATACAAAATAAATATTGTTGTATTTTTTTTTTTTTTGTAAAGTCTAAAGTTGGGACGAGTTACTTTTGTAATCATCAGATATTATTTATTTAAAATCTGAGCTCATAGTTGTACAATGAGTCCTGACTATTTACAATCTGGTAAGTAAAATTCAAATAAAAAGTTCTTATTTCTTAGTTTACAACTGTTTAAAATTTTGCGTAATTTGTGTGAAGCTACGAGACAATAATAAATTGCATTTATACTCTTCCAGTAATACCCCCCCCCACACACGCACACACACACACACACACACACACACACACACACACACACACACATATATATATATATATATATATATATATATATGTGTGTGTGTGTGTGTGTGGTAACTTTACTTATAATAATACGATTTTGTTGATATGAGAACAGACGGTACGTATACACCAACCTTCACAGTCCAACAAACAAATTTTTACAAATTAAAAATAGAACTTTGACGAAGGAGACATTTTGGAAATAATATACAGCATACAGTTATGTATTAAATTACCTTTTATTAAATTTAACATATATTTAAAAATTACTGATGTTGTAGAAATTTGTTATTATTATTTTCAATTTATCGTGTATGTACGTTTCAGTTTTTAATATATATATTTTTTTGTCTATTACTATAATGTAATTACAATTACATTATAAAACATTATTATTTTTATATTACATTTAAATCAGAGATTTAGATTATTTTTACATTATATAAAATAATTGTTACATTTCAACGTTTTTAATCTTTTAGATATCAAAAAAAGTTCAGTAAATATTTAACTTGATTATGGGCTTTGTACTAGTAACATGCAGTTAATTAAAATCTGATATCAGCAACATGGTATCATTAAAAATAAAATGTTTTGTATTATAAATTGCATACAATCTGAAAATAAATGAGTTCGGCCATGATTTTTATATTAATAATTTTTTATATTCTATAGTTCCAGTTTATTATGGGTAAACTTAATTAAATAATTTGATATGGCAATAAATATTCCATATCTATTATTTTCTGGCTTAATCTTTTATATAATTTTTTTTGTAACTAAATGTATTTTAGTATTGAACTCTACTTTTATCATTCAATTAACTAAAACAATGTAATGTTACGGTTAGGTTTTTGTTTCAAGAAACAATAACGTTAACGCTTTATTTGACTCGAATAAATGGGTTAGCACAACAATAACAGATAACAATGAGAACAAGATATAATTCCAACGGTTATGAATAAAAATATTTATGTCTTTTATATTACAATTATCTTTGCTATTGATATTAAATATATCTATTCATCTTACGTCAGATTGTCCGTGACACACTAAACTCTCTATTGAATATATATATTAAAAAAAAAAGATTGCTAACCGTGTAAAACAGAAGTTGAAACAACTATCAAATTACAAAATGTAGCTGAATGATTACAGAAGGAAACAGTGGGAGGAAAACATACATAAGTGTAAAACCACAATTTTATCTCATATAAGCATGCATTATATTATTTTATCATATCTAAAAGAAGCTGTTATGTAATGTTATTATTATATGTCCCTTTTCCATCCCCAGTTTCTAAAAAGAAAAAAAAATGTTTAATTATCCGTGTGTATGTTGAACCTATATCATTCGTTGACTATTTGTGAACTCGTCCACCAGACAAACAAAGAATGGTGGTATCTGTCATACCACATGTGGTATACGTTCTTATACTATCTACCTCAGCAAAAGAATTGGACGTACTAAGTCGGGCACTTTTTGACCAAGACACAATTTAAACACATACCCCTCGACCAAGAGCTAAGCTTATATCACAAAAAGAGACATATATATATATATATATATATATATATATATATATCAAAACGTATGAAAGTTATGATTGCATATCAGGCATTCTATTAGTGAAAACCTTGTTACTATTTTACCAATAATTATATAATCTATAGAACTGTTTTATCAACTGAACGTAACGGATTTTTCGGAATAAATTAAAACATTTATTTAAAAAATATATGTAATATTTTATAAATTGTATTAGTAATTGTTATTTATTATTACTGTATATTAAGTTGGTTATCTGAATAAATTACCAAAGAATTAGTTGATCACTTGCCATTAGTTGAAATGACTTTAGCCCTAAAAAGGGCGTGCGGTTCATTCTGACACAAGTAGTTGGTGAATATCTATAAGACCGCATTCTGTAGTCGAATGTTTTAATAAGTTGTTCATATCGTTATGATTGTTTCCCGTATTCGTGTTTTAGGCGTTTCTTTGTTTTTGTACAACAATTTTTAGAACAAAGTTAATAAAATCATTAACTATGATACATACATAAAAAGCAAAACATGACTATAGATTACAAGTAAAAACGTATTAATTCAACTAGTATATAGTTTACTAGATATTATTAAAAACATACAAAAATTAAATAAAAGTGTACAAAGGTTCATAAATTTAACTCGTAACAATTGAATATCAATTACAAGAAAGAAAATGTATTTTATATTTTGTAACATGTAACCATCATTAGTTTTTATTTTTCACAACTATCTTCATCTATTAAATTGGTATGGTGTAAAGGAAAATGCAAGAGCAAAACTTTGTTGTTGTTTTTTCTGCTCACGTAAGATAATAAGTTGGTACACACCTTCCTTATTCTGCGGTCAATGGCACAAGTAAATTAACTCATTTTTAGTCACAACAGACAGAAGATATATAACCGAAACGATGATAAAATGTCATATGACGTCATGTTCCTGAGATGGGCGCTATTAAGTGAAGTACTACATTTGAAGCAAAATTACTCCGTTTTTATGAGTGGGTAAATTGAACTGCAGTATATAGTTGTAAGATGCTCGTTTAGAACTTCTTAGGATCATACAGTGCGTGCATATTTATTTCAATAACGTACAGGGTTTTAGAGATATATTGTCGGAATAAACATCTCTTGCCGTAGCCTTCCAACATTTCTTCTACAGAAACCTAATTACTTAGAGATTAAATAATCCCTGCAGCGATTGACGTAATTCTTCAAACACGTATCTTATATGGTAAAATATAATCTGAGCATGTCCCTGACGCCTTTTTCTTACGACCCTATAGCATTTAGCTCACACTCAGAGCATTTGATTGATATGGTTACAAAACATATTCTATCCTAAAACCATCTTCTGGTCATAAATCCTTTAAACTAGTATGAGTACTTCTAAACTCCTGCCAAGTACAAAAGCCCAAGTACAGTTTCGATTTCAGTTCTATTAGTGGCATTTGTACGTCTTTTGTGATTATAGTTTACTTTGTTTACATCAATACATATCCTCTTGAATTCCACAATTTTGTCAACAAACGCAAGTGGCTCCAAAAATCTTCATTCGAACATTTTTTAGTCTAATTTATACTAAGAAAATTTGCATTTTTCATGTGAACATTCGTTTTAGTCTCTTTATCTTTTCCTGAAAAAATAACATTCGTTGTCATTTTATAAGGTATTTTTATGATCTATTTATTTGCTATTGTTTATTTCTTGGGGGAAAACTTACATTTACAATTTACAACTTACAAATCTGAACATTCTTTTCTACAAATGAATCTCCACAGTCTGCTTTATCATCCGGTACATTACCAAACAGCTGTTTTCTCAAATATTTTCTCTTATAAAACATATGCTTTTTTATCATAATTGTAAAAAACTGTGAAACAATATACTAAAAATAAACTGCCAAATAAATAAATATACTTCATAATAATAAAGATTGTAAATTGCGTAAATAAACTTGGAAAATATTTGCAACAAGATATTTTACAGATCGAAGTATAAACATTGACCGAAAAAAACAAACATGGTCCCATTGTATTAAAATGACCACACCGAGTATAACAAAGTCACCTGGCGTCAAAGCTACAGCGTCTCTCAAACAAACAGATAAACTCGCTGATAGTGTGGCTTTGTCTGAGTGTTTATTAAATAGGTTAGCGAAGAGTTTAGGAGAGGGATGTGCAATTTGAAGGAGTTCATAATGCCACCAATTCTCCCTTCCCAGCATTTTTATAAATTTTTTTTTTTTTTTTGCGATAATTATTGTTCGCGCATATAAATTCTTCTTTTAAAAGAATCTGACTTTCATTTTAATAATTTAACTCACTCTAAATGGATGCAATAATGCATGATAAATGATGTAAAATTTGTTCTAATATTTTATATCCAAGTTTCATATCCCATTAGTAATATCTGTCTCGTTATCGTTTAACAATGTCAAACAATAAAAAGACACAACTGTTTTATTGAATACACTTTTGATGATGTAAGTAGTTTGCGTCATGCAGCAATTTATATGCACCGCCTTGTATTATAAAGTACAGAGTTAGGGTTTATCATAAACATGTGTAATACATTGTTGATAGACAGATTTATGTACAAAGTAATATTGTTGATTATTGCTGGTCACATGAAAGCAATAATAGAGGACAACCTTCGAATTTTCTATGCAAGATTTAGAAATTTTCTTTCTTTAAAGTTTAATTTTAAATTTATTTAAGGAGATTTTTAACCGTATTTTTAGACTGCAAACTAATTGTATATTTTTAAAAGACAATTTGTACCGATAACTAAAATTCTTACACTTCCTCGAAAATACGGAATAATTTGTATATTCCCTACGACATCTAACTAACCTTCAGAATGCCGAGGCTGGATCATTAAATTATTCACGCCGAAGCATATTTAAATTGACCAGTCAGACACAAGTGGTCCATATCTCGAAAACGAAACCACTTTTTGAGAATGTACTGCTCGTCTACAATAAAAATTTTATAAAATTTAAAGCGTCCACTGAAGAAAATATTATTTACTATATACGAGGAATGGCAGAAGATTTTACATAATACCATATGTTGTAAATATTATAATAAAAATTTAACAAATGCTGTATCATAAATATTCTCTCTCTCTCTCTCTCTCTCTCTCTCTCTCTCTCTCTCTCTCTCTCTCTCTCTCTCTCTCTCTCTCTCTCTCTCTCTCTCTCTCTCTCTCTCTCTCTCTCTCTCTCTCTCTCTCTCTCTCTTCTCTCTCACTCTCACTCTCTCTCTATCTTGTTATATATATATATATATATATATATATATATATATATATATATATATAGTGTGTGTGAGTCAAAAGTATGGATACACCCTGTTAAATTTTAAATGGATAAAGATAGAAAAATGAAACTCAGAACACCTTTCTAGGAAATAAAAGTGAACTTTTTAGTCACTATTACAACTTTGCCCATTTCCCCAAAATGGGATTTTTGGGGGGGCAGCTCAAAATTTTTAAATGTAAAGACCCATTAAGTGACACCTCATTTTAAAGTCCTTGATTAAAGAAGAAGAACCGTGGAAACCAGAGCTTTCTATCTCAACCCAGTACAAAATGGCAGCTCATTGGTTGTCTATTGGGGTTATTTACCACCTGAATGTGGATGTTCATATTTTGCCTCAATGAAGTTTTACTTAATTTCAATGAGCTGCCATTTTGTACTGGGTTGAGATAGAAAGCTCTGGTTTTCACTGTTATCATTGTCATCATTTCTTTAAATGTTCTTTTTTTTAATATACATGTATGATTGTCGGTTGAGCTTGTTGTTCAAATGATTTTAAAAATTAAATGTATGCTGAACTGGAGAGGGAGTGTCAATAAGATTACATTTTGTTTATTAATTTATCTTGTGGATGACCAACGTTGTATGTATGGGGTTACCAATCAGTAAATGCAGTTTGTATATTAATTGTTCAAAAGAAGAGGTTAGTGCAATTTTGACTGTTGTATTTTCTACAAAATGGGAATAATTGTTTTTCTTATATGGTAATCTGATTTCTAGATACAATGGAGTAATTATTTGTGTACTGCCGTAATTATTAATCGTGTAATAACCAATTTTGTAGCTCATACTATATCCCCACCTGCATGTCTCAGTTTAACAATAAAGTAAAACAATCGATGTATAGAAGATTCTAAAGAAATCAAAACTTTATCGTATTTATAAAAAGTAAAAAACTTGTTTAAAGTAATCTCATACACCTTCTAATATAATGATAACAGTAAAGTTGTTTTAATAACTAATCGTGTTATTTACAGCATAAAAGCATTTAAACATATTGAACAAAAATAAAACATCTATAAAAAAATAATGTCAACCTGTTAAATTAAAAGATTAAATTAATAGCAGTATATTTAATCGATGGTATTACTTATAAGAACCAAACGTACTGAAATAGAAAAAATCAGTAAGGTCGTTTGTAAACTAATATTATTTCACTGTATACAATTTAAGCTAATTTTTGTTTACATTATGAATTATTTTGTATGGGTCTTAAAGTAGTGGATACAAGTAAACCACATTAAATAAACCTCGTTGGAGACATCGAATATTTTGTGTTTTTCATTATGGTTTTTCAAAAATTATATTTTATCGATATACCTCCAGTTTTACGAAACGTAATTGAAATGTAATTAAATTTTAACCATTCAACTCTTCACTTTATTCAGAGATAGACCGTTGGACAGTGAAAAATTATGACAACATTGTGTGAATTTCTAATATTTTAGTATTTTTATTTAACAATCACAGTTATAATTTTTATATTGCTATACAATCTATGTTAGCATAAATAATAGAAAGAAGAAAAAAAGTGTTTATATAATGGTATAATTTTGAAGTTCTAAGACGTTTAGATTATGTTAAACTTTGATTTTTGAATAATTTCATGCAAAACTATTAAACTAGAATAAATAAACTTTAAACATATTTTGAAAATTATATTGAGCTATTTTTAAGTACATTATTTCCTGCTAATCTACAAAATTCATATTATTTGTTGAAGAATTTTTAATCATTCAGTTAATCTATCATAAATTCAAATAATGGATATAAAAGTTCAATTGTTTAAAAAGGTACTTAAACAATGAATTACTAAACAAAACAATAATAATGAATCATCTGGTTGTAAACTTAGAAGTTTTTCTTTAGCTATACTTATCAAAATGAATTATCATTGTATTACTAGTTAAAAAGAATTACTGTATAAAGATACGGTACGTATTAGGATAATAGGAGAATAATACTCAGTTCAATACTCTGACAATGATCAGATGAATTTCCTTCTTTTCTGGAACAATTATAAATGTAATATAATGGCTTCCTATTCTGAAAGAGGAAACAAATAAACAACATCAACAAAAATAAACCCTTCCTGCTTCCTTTAAATATTTGAATGTTTGTTATATTTCTAATTAATGGAATTATTAAAACTTTTGCAATAGACAACATTTAACAATATTATGCTAAAATATTGTAGTTACTCAAAGTATATATTCCATATGTATCACTAATTATTGTCAAATTATAACTAAAAACGGATGTATATAATGGTGGGCTTTTTATATTGATTGTTTCCTGTACTTATATCAAACATCATCTATATCCTCTCTTCATGCTACGAATACAATAATTATTAGCCTATTGAGAAAAAAATTATTAATTTCTTATGATTGTATCAATAAAACTATTTCCATAGTACGGTAATAAATGTAAAAAAAAGTATTATATTTAAACGTTTCTGCGGCATCTTATTTATTTTGAAGACAGTATAATATAATTATTTTTATTAAATATTAAAATACAAGAATATATGAAATTATATACGGTATCAATTAATTTCTAAAGGAAATAATTCTTTTACTTTATCCCACAAAAATGGTAATATTTTGTAAATAAATAAACAATATATTTGTAAATACTGCTGAAATTATTTTATTTTAAAGCTTTTTATTTGATATAGAAGAAGAGGAATATTACTCTCCATGTTTATAACGGGATACATGTCTGATCTCTTGTTCGTGTTTATAGAAAAGTAACACTTTTTTTTTAAACCTTCCGATAAAGGTGATTATGTTAATCTAATTAGATTTCTTGACAATAACTTCACTATTGGTTATCGTAGAGAAGTAAGGTTTGTAACATTACATTTAGAAATAAAATACGCAAATCTGTGTCTTATATTTACATTATAAGTTGAAGAAAGCGAGTTATGATTCACAATTATGGTAATCGCTGCCATATTGGCAATTACATAAATTTTTTTAAAAATGTCATTTGGTTTTATATGAATCAACTACCAAATTTCACTCCCCACCCTAATTAATTACCTTCCTGGTCACTCTCGCAATTACTAACAAATCAACAAATAAGACAACGACAAGGTATAGACGTCATGTCAAAAATAACTTTGTCCGTTCCTGAGGCTATGCAACGTAAATATCAGGTCGAAATAAAATACTCCACCAAATAATATAAATATAAAATATTTGTACTAAAGAACGTGGGTACTTGGTGGTATTCCATTTTTATAATAATTAAAACAACAACTTTTTAGTATAAAGCACAAGTTTATAGAAACTTGAAACTTTTTACTGTTGTTGAAACTATATTAAAAAGTTGTTGTTTTAATCACTAATGTAGAAAAATAAAATGTATATTTAAACTTATAAGGAACTATAAAACTTCATTGCAATATTAGACTAAGAATTATGTAACTACAATCCATACTATTTTTATACGTAAATGAAATCTAGTTATGAAAAATAAAAGATATGGAATCTACAAGCAGCGGAGTTAAGGTTTTGAGATTTTTAAAAGGAAGCATGAGAGAGAACAATGTTTTATATGTCTTCCGTGTATGGAAATATTTGTTTTATTAGGATAATAGCAATACAATTTATAACAAACGGGGGAAAATGTCATAATGAAGGGAGAAAGAAAGCAATTATTGGTTAAAAAAAGTCGTAATATTCTAAATCGTAGGAAGAAGTGAGGCAGTCAGTGAAGTGTATCCTGAAACAGCTAATTCTGTATTGAATTAATATTTATTTATTCAATCTACAAACCTGATATATAAACAAAATCTGTATATATTATTTCTTGATAATTGTCTACAACACCCAAGATTATTCTGGAACCAAAATTTTTACTGATTTCTACAAATTTGTATCTTAAAATATTCCTGTAATACCCTCAGCTATTTGTTTAAATAATCCAATAACAGTTTTATACCTATACTTTTAATGGAAGTGTTTCAATAATGGCTTGTGAATCGTGAATGAATACGTTTATCGAAAAAAATGACTTCACCATCGATTTTAAATTGAAATTTTACAATAAAATGATGTGTCATAGTACCACATTCAAATTCATTTTTTTAAAGTTTAATTCCAGATGGCAGAAATCAATATGGCGTCGGAAAATTAAGAGTGCTTTTAAAAAGTAGAATTTTTGCTTCTGTACTAATTCCTTTCGGTTAATATTTGATATATGCAGCAATTTTTAAAATAATTGACCGATTCTAGATATTTACACGTATGTACTGTATATATGTTTGTATATGTGTGTAAGTTGTGGACTTGTATTTGTTAACAGTGAAAATGTTCAGATTCATTAGAAGTTAATGTACACAAGGGAGAAATAATTATTGGGAATAATAAGATGTAGAGCAATTTTCTATTTATTTTAATTTTTTTTTATTGTCTTTATCGCAGTCACTCTATGACCTTTGAAAGGGCTTATACCTTAAAGGTTGCTTAATTTTATTCCCACTAGATAATAGTTTATGTTACTATGGACACTCTAATTTGTTAAAAATATATATTTATTAATTTGTATTTCATTTAGTAATCTTTTGTTTTTGTGTATATATTTGTATAGACTGTTGGGGGAATAAATTTAATAATTAATATAAAATAAAGAAAATATTATCTTCAAAAAGTGTAACTGTAAGTAATCTTCTAAAAATTAAGGTTGGGTAACTTATTTTTAAAATATGATAGCTCTGTATTTTCAGGTTTTCCCTGTAAATGGTTTTGTTGAGGAATTATGACTGTTATTGAACAATATAACTTCTAATATAGTAGTAATAGGAGATGCCAATAATAAATAGATAAAATGTCGCACACATTGATGCATATCTATCAATGATAAATAATCATGGCCTCATATCGCTTATCAATAAACTCAAAAGAATTAGCCCTATAAGAATGTCATGTATTGATCAATTGTTTGTTAGATTCCCTGGAAAAAAAATCTTAAATCCGATATTTTCAATGCAGTTCTCAAGGACTACAGTGCAATAGTCTCTTTCCAGTTATGTCTAAAATTATTAATATTTGGAAATATATGAAGAAATTCAAACTAAAAATCAATTTCGATAAAGGAAGAATTAATTTTGATTGAAGTCCTTGGGTAAATATGATAGTTAAAATTACGCAGTTTAGGAGTAGAAGATTATATAGAAAAATTAAGATAAGACCATAAAATAAGAAATTACACACTTTCTGTAATGAATATACATTGCATCTTGCTACTGATATCGACCGTACTTAATTCAATTACTAATCCAACTTTTATCATCGAACGGTAAAGTTGGAGAACAATGGCGCGTTACTAATAGAATATACCGTGAAAATGAACAAAGCGGGATTAATAGAATCTAATCACAATGGTGGAATCCAAATGAATTGCTGACAAATTTATTAACCATATAAACTATTATGAATTATAGACCAGATGCTATTACATAACGGCAATTTCCATTATATTGTAAACTTGTTTTTTGTTCCTGATACTAATAAAATTAATATCACTAATACAATTTTAAAATTAGCAAATAAGACGTGTACATGTTTTATTATCTTTTTTTTTAATTAGTCCAATTAAAAATGTAGCATATTCAATTTTTCGACCTTGGTCTATAATAATAAACTCGAGTCTTTGTAGTAGGGTTTTTACAAAAATATTAAACATCACTATAGTGGTCCCAATTTATAAGAACGAAAGTAATAATTGCGTAAATAGCTACAGACCAATGGCTATTCTCTCATTTTCTTTACAAAATACTTGAAAAAATTATGAAGACGAGGTTATTATACTTTTAAATAAATTGTATTTTTTTAAAAATATAATACGATATGGTTTTACGGAATTCGGATGAAGATATTGTTAATTTGAACTCAAATATTTATAACGATATCAATAAGAAAAACTAAGCCATTCGATTGTTTAAAGATTTTTCAAAGTATTTTGATCTCGTAATAACTTAGTAAAGTTGGAAGTTGATGGTATTCAAGGAACTGCACTGAGCTGGTTTGCTATCAAACTTAGAAGACGTATTAGAAAATATCATGTGAATAATGACAAAATTACACCCAACTCAGAAATTCTATAGTAATGTTTAGAGATAATTTAGATTTACGGCACACCTGTTGAATCTGCTATTTAACGATCTCAAAAGCGAATATTCTCGTATCAACGGGTTGTATATTGGTTTTATCTTATTAGTTTAAATATCTTTTATTTACACTTAAACCGAAAACGACTTCAATGAACGGAGTAGACTATCTTTGTTTGTACTTTTTGCAATTAATACTTTTAAATATTTAATTAAATATGATTGCTAATTATTGTCGTCTCGATATATTTGAGTTCCCGGAGACCCATGATTTTGTTTAAACAGAACTTTTACCCTGTAGAACAACTTCTAACTATCTGTAAATTTTCACCAATTTGAAGAATTTGACGGACATCAAATCACCTTATACATTTTCAATTTTAAAATCTTACAATCGAAATCCATTTTTCGTTCATCTTTATATTAATTTTTCTCCCTCATATTGTGCTTCTAACAATTCTTTTGGAGTTTTTCTTTACTCCATTTAGTACCTAACATTATATCATTTTGGTCCTCTTTCCCTTAATTTTTTGTCTGGAATTACTTCATTGTTAATTACTAATTTACTTTCAGTGCTTCAACTTTATTTATTTTAGATTTTTTATCTTATTTAGTATATTTAGTTAATAATTACCCTCATCAGTGTTTTTGGTATCGTTGGCTCTACTGCAATACCACCAATTTTTAGGCAGCTTTAATTCCCTGTTCGGTAGAATTGCCCTTTACATGATCCTTGTATTTTTCAACCATTGATTATCTGGAAACCTTCACATCTTCCTTTAGGGTAATCTTATTTCTTCCAGACAATGGTTTTCGTACTTCTGCCGCTTTGCTTCATTTTGGGAACTTTTAAATTATAATTTCTGAGTTTTACAAATTATTAACTCCTGCATAATACTTTCTTTCTACTCCATATATTTTCATTACATTATATTAACACTTTATATAAGTTATGATGTCATTTGTCTCCTCTTCATAAAACAATTACAAGTCAGTTACTATTAAAGATAATAAAACACATTTTATTATTTTATTTTGTAGTATCCACTTTTTTAAAAGTGGAATTCCACCAAGAACCTTCGGTCTCAACAGTAATGAAAAAATAAAAATAAAATAAAATCAGTTGCTATTATTAATTTTCCTCTTAACTTTACTGGTCAATTTCTTTTATGTAATTTTCAAAAATATATTTAGTTTTAGTTTTTCGCACATTGGTAGTGGACATGTCTCAATCAACTTTTTACTTTTTAGTTTTTCTAAAAAACTCAATTCTTTAAACTTTATTTGTATTGAATTTCTTATTATAAAACACATTTTTTCTTTTCGATTTTAGGATATTAAAAAAAAAAGATTTGGACTTTAACGTTATGTAAATTTAACCCGACGCAAGATAGAAAGAACATGTGATGATGCAAAGAAAAATACATTTTTTAGACAACTTCAAAAAGAGTTTTTGCTGAAATTTAAATTCCTGAAATTATTTCCGTTAATTGGTAAAAATTCTATATTACGGTTGCAATTTTAAACTGATCAGTGGATGAAGGTCACATTTCTTATTATGAGAAATGCAGCTCAGAACCTGAATAAAACTGACGTGGACCTCTTGAGCTACGTATATTTAGAAAAATTCTGATTTTACAAAAAATCTAACTTTCCTAAATCTGCATAGACTCCTGTTCGTGGCACTACTTGTAAAAGTATTTAATTGAAACAAATTCTAATTCTAAATTATTGATTATGTATCCGATTTGAGAAATCCTGACTTCCTAAAGGTGGGTGTTTGTGTGTTCTTAGGATGAAGTGCATTGATGTGAAGTCAAGTTATCCCAACATTTATCATAACATATTAATAGTATTTTACTTGGTTAATTATGTGTATTCATTAAAATTTTAGAAATGTTAGAACTGAAGACTTTGGATATAGCGAAAACTTGTTCGTTTTAAAGTAATAACATGATATATTTTCAAAATAGAAGGCTATTGTTTAAAAAGTCACATAATATGAAATTATTCCAGTAAGATTAATGGATAAATTAATTGCCTGGTGCAGGAATACCTGCATAATAATTTGTGCCTCAAAATTACTTTTTACCATCTAATAAATAAATTTATAATAATTTATTTAAATACAGTAGTGTTGGTATATCAATCTTAACACGTTTAGTAGTTTTTTTTTTTTTTTTTTTTTTTGACATTATATCCTCCCTTTAGATTAATACGGTAGTACCTTAGCTTTATAAAATAATTAGTACTTTGTAGTTGTCCAATTAATTTATGAAGTGAATAGTTTAAATGCGAATAAATATAAATTATTTATATTCTTATCTTATAATATTTATGAAAACTTTTAAAATTAAAAGTTAAATTCTTGTGCCATTACAGTTTATCGGTTATAGATAGGCCTCGTATATAAATATGTTATACTTCATTAAAAACATAAAACAGTAGTAGTTAATGGAGTATAAA
The DNA here is from genome assembly GCA_963513935.1 of Aphrophora alni. Taxonomy (NCBI): domain Eukaryota; kingdom Metazoa; phylum Arthropoda; class Insecta; order Hemiptera; family Aphrophoridae; genus Aphrophora; species Aphrophora alni. The sequence goes on along the minus strand of OY740769.1, from coordinate 126,511,155 downwards.
TTAGCTGAAAAAGTATATTACATATTTTAGTTATTTAAGATTATGTAATAAGGTTATAAACAAGATAAAAATAAGGCTTCTGTAAGACAAAACTATTAATGAATAGATACAAAAATAAAAAAAATAAAATAAATAAATAATGCAAACTAACAATACACCCACAACTCAACACAACAAACCCACAAAACAACCAACAAGGATTCGGGCACAGTTTTCCCAGACTTGTACCTCTATTTCATAAACTCGCCCAAGAAGTAATAACCACCTGAAGAAATAATAAACCCTTCAAATGCTTTTTAAATTTTTTTTATAGTTTGTTTATTTTCTTGAATGACTGTGGGAGCCTGTTTAATAAAGCTATTCCAGCTATGCAGGTAGATTTTTTTTTGAGGTTATAGTCTGTGTTTTATCAATCGTAAGTCACCCGCTTTTCTGGTGAAATAAGTGTGGCAGTAAGCTATTTTGTGCTGTACCGCACTTAAAACGACAAACAATATTACTTTCTTTTTATAAATAAAGGGAAGGGTTACGCAGTTTTCTGCTTTAAACACATCCTTGAATGTCTGGCAATTGTTAAAATTTTAAATTACATGTAGGGCTCTTTTCTGCATGGCAAATAGTCCTTTTATTTGACTTTTAGAAGAATTTCCCCCAATATAACACCATAAATTATATGAGACTATATTAAGCCGTAATACACCGTTTTCATGACATACTTGCTACAGCATGTTTAGCTAAACTTCAACGAATCGAAATACCTGAAGCTGTTTTTTCTGCTAATGCTATGATATCGTCTGACCAATCGTCTTTTGTTTACTTTTAGACCAATACACTTAACTGATCTAAACTCCTGTAGTTGCTCTTCAACCGGAAATATGTTAGCACCTGAAGTTTTAGCTACTGCACTTTGTCTTTTTTTGAGTTAACTTGAAAAGTGACGTCATTATAGAATTGACCAGCTACACAAATTCGATCATAATATTTAAACTCTACTTCATCTACTGTTTAAGCACTGAAAGTTAGCGTTGTAATCATCTGCATATTGAACCATGGTGTCAATATTTACAGATGTAGAAAAATCATTGATTTACAATAAAAATAAAACCGGGCAGAAATAAAATCCAACCCCTCTACTTTTTTGGACCGCTCACAAGCAATCACAACGTACTGTGTTTTTTCGTCATATATGATTTAATCCATCCCTATATGCCAACTTATACAAGTTTATTAAAAGTGTTTCAATATTTACAATATCAAAAGCTTTGGTGAGGACTAAAAAACACTCATCACCCCTGTTCAAAGAATCAACTATAAATGATATCAATTAACTGTGTCATCTACTATTGATCTACCTTGCCTAGAACTATATTGGCAAATAATTAGGATATTATACTAGTTCAAAAAACCAAGAAGTCTAACCAAGAATGCCTTCTCTACCACTTTTAAAAATATTGGTACTAGTGATATTGGGCGTAATAATTTACAATCCCTGCATTCTCCCTTCTTAAATAGCTGAAGAAGCATTGCTATTTTTAACAACTGTGGGAAATCGAAAGAGACATAGATCAGAGCAGATAATGGTCTCACTAATAATTCTTGTCCACACTATTTAATTAGCCACATTAAAAGATACCATAAGAATCGGATAACGTTTTTGCTTTGAAACATCTTATTGTTCTTTTTATTTCTAGTTAAGCTACAGGACAAAGTATCGTTGTACTATTTCTATTGGAGAAACATTTACTGTCTTTTATTAAACGTATTGGATTTGTTTGTTTGCTAAAAGTTAATAAAAATATCAGCCACTGCAAAAGCTGCAAGTATGTTTACCCAATTAACCTTTAGCTCAACCCGAGAGCTACTTTGTGCTTCACTAGCCATTCATGATTTGCCATGTTGTTTTATATATGTCATTAAAGAGGGTACTTAAATATTATATATATTTGTAAATAGTTTGGAAATATTTAGTTTTTAATTTGTGTACTTATTTTGGTAGCTTAACAACTTTATATTTTCCCTAGATATTGAGATCTCCTTGATTACCCATGTATTTGTCTTAGCATTCATTAAAACTTTTACAACTAATTCTTATCCAGTGACATTAAATATCTAGATAATATGAAAAATATATGAAAGTAAGTTATGCAGATATATGAAGATGTTAAAATTAGATCTTAGTAAATAAAATTACATTGTAAATGATAAGCTTTACAATTAACTAACGCCCCTTGTAAAAAAATCTGTAATTCGCAAAATTTGGCCATCATTTTGGCAACAATTCCTGAACCGTAAATTTCGTTTACTTGTTGTTTTTTTCACTTTTTAGGGTCTTCACATTTCAAAAAAATCAATTAAATCGATTTTAAAAACTTAGTTATTCGATGAAAGCCCAGTTAGCGATAATTTTATTTTATAAATCTATAACATGCTTTGTAATATGTTAACTTTCTTTTAAGCATGATTATATAAATTAAGATACATTTTAAATTGGTTTAAATGCCATTTGGTTTCATTTATTTGTTATACTAACTATAAGATCACATTTTGGTTATCTGTAAGTGATACATTTATACTTGACACAAAAGTATCATACATTTTGTATGATACAAAATGACTTTTCTTAAAAACCGATTTTCTTACATTTCTAAAAAAGATAAGGTTTCTATTTGTGTTCAACTTATTGCCACTCGAAGCTATATCACTAATCGCTGGGAATCCTTTGCTTTTGTACATAACAGAGTGAATTTAAAAAAAAATTGGTCTAACAAAACAAACAGTGATTTTATTACTTTAGAACGAAAGTACTCTACTTTAAATCTGTTATGTAACAACATTCAGCCTAGATTATTAAACATTTTCTCTTAATACATAAATGTTAACGTAAGATATTAAATGTTTAGATAGTTTTTTTTTATGTGATGTTTTATTTTAAAATTATGTTGAACCATTAATTCGATTTATTAGAGTTTTTCAAAATAACGCTGATGTGATTTAGGTAAATTCAATATAACAATAATTATTTATTGTATTTTTAATTTAGTAATAGCAATAATTTTGATGTTTATAATATGGGACTCATTTCTCAACTAAGATAGCCTGATTTTCATGAAATATGTAATAATGTGAAGTTCTCCAAATTGACATCATATGACAAGTTAACAATTTTTGAGGTACAATATAAAGGATTATATGTATTTTTACTAGTGATAACAACACATTTTACCTGCTTCTTATTATTTGTAAATCTTTGAGATTAAAGTAACCATAAAGAAGTTGCAATAACAGGAATTAGATCACATGATATAATGAATAAGACCATGGAAACTAGCAAAGAATTTGATGTAACATTGAACCTTAAAAGATTCATTCCTTTTATGTACAGTTTATCTAACAATTTATATACTCTTATTTAAAGAAAGTACAATATTAATTTTAAATTATGTTATATGTTTTAGTAAGAACCATAGTTTTGTTATCAAATGTAATATGCAAGATCAAAACTGTATTTTATTATTTTTTATTCCTAGATGAAACAACTTTATGCAATATACCTTGTTTAAAATAAATATTATCTCAATAATATTATAATGTTAAAGTATGACGAAATTGTAAGTAAAATTGTAAGGAACTCACTTTTTTTCTTTTTTTTTTTTTTTTTTTTTTTTCACATTTTGCTTTTAGTAATTAGTTCCTTTTTTACAATAACTCTATTAACATAAAATTAGTTGAATAATATTTCAAGATGGATAACCTAACCTGAATTTTCACCCCATTCCCTCTATATCTGAATGTTATTAGTAAAATAATATTATTATGGCTGCATAGCTGTTTTTTCGAACAAAAAAATATATCTGAAGCTAGAGTATAGGCCTACCCATAATAATATATTTATGGCATGTCTAATATAATATTTAAAATCTAAGATACAGTATTTGAAATCACAATTTCGAGTATTAGAAACTGAAAATTAAAAATAATTTTATTCATTTCTTCCGCTTTATAAACTTCCACATATGATAAAATGTTGATCGACATATGATCTAATGTAAATATATTTCATCCACCAAGATGGACGTAGTTAATTAATAATTTTTTACCTATAAATTTTGATCGGAATTTTGGGAAGATGATGATCAATATCGTTATATTGAGTCGATTAGGGGCAACAATTTCAATAATAGTTTAAAATTGCTCAACTGTTTACTATAAAATTTCACTTATGTATTTTTTTTCAATACATGAATATACGTGTTTTTAACGATAAGTAATCACTTCAGCTGAAGATAGTACTGATATATATCCAAATAAACAGGTTGAATAAAAACGGGTCCGTCTGTTTTTTGATGATAATTTTGAAAAAAGTTGTAAAGTCAACATCAGATAGAGACAGAAGATTTTCTTTATTGACTCTGAAGATATTAAGTGTAGGTGTAACTGAATATTATTTCATGTTTTTTGAGGGATAAATTAGCTAATTATATTTGATCCAGTGTCTTAAAGGTTTCAGACTACTTTACAATTTCTAAATAATCAATTCAAAACGTTTCGTGTAGATTCTTTTTATTTAAAAAAAATTACAATAAATAAAATAAAATAATAATGAAAAGTAAGAAATACAAATAAAATTCATAATTCAAATATAGGAATATCTAGACAACTGGATGTAATTTGTGTATACCCGAACTGGTATATTAGACCGGTATATTCGGTAATAATTCTAATAGTTTTTTTAGGTTGACTGTGCATCTCTACGAAACCTGATTTTCTTAAACGAAAATAATTTTAAAATCCACCTAATCAATGATATAAGTGAGATAAATATTTAAATTGTTGATAGATTTTAGGGTTGCTTGTCGATGTTCTGATCAACAAGGCTCAAAAGCCTTAAATGAAGCATAATTTTAATAAATTTTTGTTAGATTCACATATATCACTATAACAACTGAATTATTATAACATCCATACATTTTAACTCTGAAATCAATTTAGTACAATTTACGTCTACAAAAATTAGTTTTATATTGTAAAATAAAATCGATGAAATAGCGCGTGATTTTAAACAGTATCCAATAAAAATAAATTACCATTACGTACTTCCTCTTATGAATCAGACTAATTAAATACCATGAAACATCCATGGCAATACGATGTCATTGTAGTCATAATGATGACATCATTTTTCTATTGTTTGAATTTCTTTATACTTTATCTAATACACAAGATTTATTACATTATTTCTTATTGAAACATCATAGCGTTTCAAATTGAATGCACAATTCAATCAACATATTTTTTTCTACACTCAAATTATTATTTTTTTTTTATATACTTCTAACTATTAGAAACATTTGCGTAATTATAACTATTTTTAAATAATTTATCCCTGAACGATAAAATAGATATTATTTTGTTATAAAATAATACTCACCTATAAAAGTTAAAAAACTGAAGTGTATCATAGTTTAATGTGGAAACCATCTAAAAGAAATAGTCTCGAAATCGATTGATTGTTTGATTAAAAATTAAATTTAACTTTAACATTATTTTACATCATTTCCTTATTATTACATTTTCTATTTAATGTTATAGTCTTAAAATTATATTTTGGCTCAAATATTTGTTTTAAGTTGTTTTTAGACAACCCGAGTTGGTGGTCGAGCATACTTAAATATTTCCCAAACAATTTTACTCACATCATCCTGTTTTGTAAATCTTGGTTCTGTAAAGTTTTTGTCTGGGTACACTTTTTTTTGTCTGGTTTGTTATTGATCAATTGTATACATAAATTTATTTAAAACTGTGAACTCTCAATAAACGCCTAGCTACATTAAATTTTAGTCTAGGTAAAAAATACAATCAGGGTTTCACAGGAAGTGTTTGGTCTGCATTTCGGTTTAACTAAACCTTTTCAAAATTGAATTTCTTTACTCTAAGTAATATAAAATTTAAAATTGACGCCGCCAAAGCCTATTCATCTAAGACATATTATCGACTCCAAGAAGTTCCACTGATAGGAGATTGGAATATGATTGTTTTCACTATCACCGTTAGTAATATTATCATACATATAAACGTAAAAACTAAAAATGGTAAAAATAAAGGATGTTCAACTGGAAAACATGTAACTTGATTTATATTTTTACAAAACAAGATAATGTTTACCTGGCAAATCTGTTTATAAATGTATTGCTTATTAATTCTCACCTAATTGAAACAATATACTAATGTTATTTTTACCATATATATTTGAATAATGTTATTAAAATTTTAATATATATTGGAGTTTTTGTGATTATCTATGATGAAGAGGGAATGAAAAAGCGTCAAATTATGCTGTATAAAATTAAAATAACTCTAATCGAGCAGTGGGTTGATTGTGAATCGAAACTGGCTATTGATGTGATGTTTACTGGTAATACATGTTAATCTACCAATAAAATAGTAGTTGTTCGCCAGTTGTTCCTTCCTAATTCTCAAACTTAGAGGTCTTCTTACTCGAAATTGAAACTTTAAACCCTCAATTCTTATTCCAGAAATGTCATTGTTTTAATATGTCTCACAATTTCTTTCAAGATATTTTAACTGGTTAAAAATTAGCGTAAGATACTGTGCTACTTGGTAATAAAATTAGATTTCAATAATGCTAAATTGAGGATTTACAGCTCACTTTATCATTGCCGTTCCTAAGTCTTAAAATATTTCAAGCTACTTTTGCAATAAAATATTTTCTCCTTAAGCTAATGCACAAACTGACAATGAGATGACAGACTGTTAAAACTTCTTTTATTTTTTTAGTTTTTAAATTACGTTGCTATATTTTTGTTAGTTTATTTTCACTATGTGTTTTGTGTTTGTGTCTGTATTGGAAGTATTAACATTTATTATCTATAAACAATATTAAGAAGATAAAATGAGACATTTTAGCAAGGAAAATAAAATGATAACGTATGTAGCCTTGAAATTATAGGAATTAGAGTTTGGTTTGAATATTACAGTGAAACGATTTATAAAAAGTAATTAATTTCTTGTTTCTAACTTTTAACTTATCTTTTCTTTAAAGTTACTAAGTAGTTAAATAAATTAAAATTTGTTTTTATTAAAGTAACTTTATTTAAAAAATACTTTTTTTTATAAAATCTAGGAAATAGTATTGCTGGAAAATATTGAAAGTGAGAAGTTTTATGGTATTAGATGTGATGGCGTTAGTCAGGATTCACAATCAAACAACCTTGAACATGTCTACGGATCAGTTTCAGAGTTTTTTTTCGAAATAAGTTCTAGTCTGTTTCCCTACGAAATCTATATGCAATTATTCCTGCGGATGGATGAAATGAATAAAAACCTAACTATTGTTATTGGACTGGCTTGCCTACTGAGTAGTTTTGACATTGTTTCGGAGATTCCTTAAGGAAGTTCAGAAAAAGTATTCTTTTTTTATTTGATTGAATCATGATAATATGCGAAGAAGTCGGAGATAACAAGAGAAGGAGATAGGTAAGTAAAAGATAGGACAACAGATTATTCATTAGACAAAGTACACATTTATTTAAGGAAAAAAATATCGGATTCAATCCCTGTAGTAAGTTGATCAATAAGAGATTTTTAAAACTACAAAACGGTCTAATTCTTGTAGGGTTTTGGAATCAGAAATGGTAAAGAAAAATGTCTGAAGATGACTTCCTGTAGGTGTTTGGTTTATAATGTTTCAGGGTGTATAATATAATCATGGATTTCGAACATGAAAAACAAGGATTCCACAATGACGTTCTGAGTCTTTCTGATACGGTTAACTATAAATTTAAAGAAGCACGTTTTATTTATATGACGAGTTTATCAAGTTTTCGCGGTCGAGATAATGACTAGGAGAGACCAAGGTTACCAGTTAAAAAAAAAAAAATTCAACGTGTTTGGGGTATTTTCAGTATTTCTCGACGGTAGAAAGTACTACGATGCACTCAAAGTCTTTAGCCTATGAGGCGCTCTTTGCGACAGACGTGAGGCATAGGGGATCTTTTGCCTTGGTCCTTCAGTTTCGTAAACTAGGAAAATCATTTATGTACTGGAACTGGTATCGTATTTTTAAATAGAGGGTTTCCAGAAATATGTAATATAATCAAGAAGCCTCTTGGCCCGATGACCAACAAAACATTTGCGCTTTGTGTTTCAGAAGATTTATTGGAGAGGCTTATTCGGAGTATTTTGGAATAAATTTTGAATATAAAGTGGTCATACCAATGAAGCTTGATACCACCTTGACATCATTTCTTCTGGGAGTTTCCCGAATGGCTTTAGTTCTCTCTGGGTCTATGCAGACACCAGGAGAGAACATTGAGTGACGTGAGAAATTTAATCTCTTCCATGCCACTGTGCACATTTTCCTTGTTAACGGTCACGTTTGACAAATAAAAGGGTGGACGTAATTAATTCTTTTGAATGTTCATCCCGATATAGTTAAATATTTATTTATGTTTTATATCCGAGAAGACTTTATCCAGAATGCGGTTGAGTATTTGGTCGCCGGCACTAAAACCGTAAGAGATCCGTCGAAACTGATATAAAAGTCAAGTCGTACAAAACGTGGTATTTGTAGGCAGCTCAAAGTGGTATTTGGTGTATGCAGATTACTTCACTATATTAATAGTAGGTATTTGGTATTTTAAACTACTTGGCTTCTAGAATGATAGAAGATTGGCATAGGGACAAACTCCATCACTGGATGTTAATTGAATTTATGATAATCTAAGACCACGGGGGTTTTATTTTCCAGGTAGGATAATAAGCAGGTGAGGAATAAGCAAACTTATTTGTTTCTGTTGTAAATTTTTTGATGAGTATTTGTGATTTTAGAATATCCACCTTTGGAGTGGCTAAATTGGTAAGGTTGACTTTTAATGGAAACTTAATTTCTAAAATCAATGTCATACTCTACCTCTTTTGTGAGTACGTGAGGAAACTCAATAATTAGTTCAACAATTTCGTTGAGGTTGAGCGATGTTGTAGCTAGGGTTGGCCTTGCTTAGAAGAAGTGTTCAACTCTTATGTTTTAGTGGTACATGTGTGTCAAAAATGTAAGATTGATATTATGTAGAAACTTACTGTATAAAAAAAATTTCAATATTAAGAGTTTGAGGACCATTCTGGTTTTTTAATAAAATCTGCACCAAGGATTACATTAAATGACAATAATAGGAGACACTAGGAATATAAAAGTTCCAGGTACATCCTGCTATCTTGAATTTACATACTTCTACTTATTAGTGATCGAACTTGTGTATTTAAAATAATGTATCTTATTAATAACGTCTTTTTTTTAAACATTCATAATTTAACATAATAAATTACAAAACGACTGTAGAAAACGATACCAAATATTAGCCTTGCATTCTTAATGTTAGTATAAAATAAAAAGGGATATTCTGTTAAATGAAAAAAAATATATATAGAGAGAATAATTTTTCTTTTCTTCTTTTTTTTATCTTAGTTGTGAAAGAATTACGGTTTTAAAAATTTACAAATGGTAATATTAATTTAGTAGTTTTATGTAGATGTTAAAATTTCAAATAATATAATTTGTTTAATCATTACAATTATCTGGTGTTCAGTAAAAAAAAATAATAATAAAAGTCAACTACCATTGGAAGTACAAAACAAACAATAAATGAATAGTTAAAATGTAATTTTTGTACCACGTTAAACTAAAACCTATTTTTAAATTATTTTCCTTTATGAAATTTTATTATTAAATATAAATCTTATGAAATTTGAATAAACTATGTACACAATATTAAAATTTTTAAGGTTCTTATAAGCATCTCAAATTTCAGATTTCTTGAGACTATATTTATGTTGAAGAGATATTATATCGTTTTAACGTCCAATATTATGTTGTGATACGGGTTTTGTCATCTAAATATAAAATATAAATTTTGTTGACACTTTATTATGGGTGTTCAATAGAACCAACCAAGTCCTATATGTAGTATTGGTGGACAATGCATTGTCTGCAATGTCACTGTTTACACTAGAAATAAACTAATATCATCAATCTTTACCTCCCTCTCCACCTCTGGTAATACCGTGTGAAACATTAAACAAACATAATTTTGTTGTTAGTGACGATTAATTATTGACTCTCAATTATATTTTTATACAACTGACAGGCTGAGAATAGAGACAACTTACAATACGTGATAATAAGTAAGATATTTGATAATGAAAATTTCATAAACCCAATAGGAAATATGTCTACGTAAAATATAGGTGGTAAATATGTGTTACAAAGAATAAGTGTAAGTTTAAACTGGATTTACTTTATGGTAAATACGTGACGTCATCTATGGTTACGGGTGATTATGTGTGGGGAAAACTTAAAAAAAACAACGTAAAATGAAGAAAAGGCGACCATTTAAAAAGTAATGAAATGAAAAAGGTAAATTTTCAAGATCTCAAATACAAGTTTGTAGGTATTTAAATAATTATTAATTTTACTTATATGAGAATTGTATACTTTCTCGAAAAAGTGTAACTTTCATTTTATTGTGATGCAAGTTATGTTAAAAATTATTATATAGAATTATTCTATTTTTATAATAATGTTCACTAATTCGCATTATGTATTAAAATACCTACATATTGCATTACAATACTTTTGAGTATATAAGTCGACTACTTTGAGGGACGGAGTAGTACGTAAATAGTTGATTTTAAATAGTGTATAATGTTATGTGTGATATATAACACTCCAGAATAAGTTAAAACAATGTTGTTTATATGCAAAATATTTTACTAAAATCAAATATGTTACTCCAAAATGAAATATACATTGTCATAATAATACCTCTTGATAATATCAAAGTATATTTTCTTCAAATGTTAAAGGCAGGTTAAATTATTAGTGCTATTTATGAACATAAATATTCTGCCTATATGTAAAGATAATTTCAATTATTTATATTTATATTATGTTGAAATATCATTGTAGGAATAATAGTGTGTTAATAAGTTAATAATATTTATATAAGGATTAATCGCCTAATTAAACAGAAAGGAGCATTACGGATACCTATTATTTAAAAATTGTAAAATATTTAAAATAAACTTTTATTGAAGGTATGGAGTTTTGGTATCAATCTATAAATAACAAATGGAAAATATTTCGTTTGTAAGTACTTAATTTAGACTATAATATTTTATTCCAAATTAACTAGTTTGAGAAATAAAAAGTTCATTATTTCAATATTTAATTTTACAACGAAAAATTATTAATATTTTTGAAAAAATCAATTGCGAAGTAACATTTCTTAGTTTCGAGTAACTATTATGAGTTTATTTCTAACAATATCTTTAATATTTTAAAAACATTTTGTCCATGTTAAAAAAGTTAATTGTGTTCGTAGTATACAAATAAGGAAATTTAGGAAGATATTAAAATGGAATTAAGTTAATCCATGTGTACACAAGGACGAAATGTAATTTCCTTCTATTAATTTGGTGATATCGATCTAATATAATGATGATTCTTCTAAATTTAAACTTTAAAAAGATGAAACATGTAAATTTATCTAATAAAAAACAATCTTATATTATTAAAAAATGATAGTGTTGAAATATTTTTACTAATAAATTTATATATTACTATCAAAATATCAATATTTGCTATAAAATAAAAACGTTCAAATAACATTAGTAGTTAATTTTGAGAAAGTAACATCTACACCAATTAATGCATTATCTAATTACATCAATCTGTAAATTTGTTTAACTTGGCTGTATACAATTAACTTGGCAAGTCTTAAGTTTAAACCTTCACTGTCCTAAGCACTATATCAGCTTGATTGATTGCACAAACATTGTTTAACTGTTGTTAACTCTAGGCATGGTTTATTTGGCGCTTGACCTTACAGTCACCAAGGCTGTACATTATGTAAAATGCATAGATTGGTTTAATTTCTCATTATTATTTATAACCATTGGATTTTGAAGAAAATCCTTACAATGCTCAAATTAATATTTGTTTTTAAAAAAAGTACCGTTGTACTAAATAAGAAATTATTGAAAAGTAGTTTAACTAATGATAATTTGATATGACTTTAATAAATATCTATGATTTTTTTTTTTTTTTAACAATAAATCTTACGTGAGTGATTTATCTTTTGATTTATTAACAAACTATAATTATTGGACTCAGTTGACTGATGATATTACTAAGTGTTTAAGCTTTTTTATAATTTTTTTTTGTTTTACTAGTCCTCCAAATTTTAAGTTAGTATATATTCATGTAACATTTCATTTAAATAATGCTTCACACCTTATTGAAAATGGTGAACTTTGTGCTCTTCTTTTACTTTAGTAAATGTTAAATAATCTTGGGTTTAAGAAATCCAAAGTCTTAAAAGTTTTAATAATAATTTAGGTATGGAAATACACTTTCCAAATTTAGCATAATTGATCATAATAGTGAACAGGTGCTTTATTTCCCAACGCTTTTAGATCCTTCCGTCATCAGCTCCTTTACGTTCTACCTTCGTGTAATTCAAAGACATTAATTTTAAAACTTTCAACATGAAACCAAAAACACCACTTTTGGGTGTAATTAATTATTAACTTATTATTCGTACTTGGAACAATGGTTAGGAAAATTTCAGCAATAATTGTGTCTACGTATATCTTAGTGTAGTCTTTATATTTTACTGCTAAACTTTCATAATAGACGAACTTAAACCTATGTTGTTTGTATAAACTGTACAATTACGTCCATGAATTTATAAGATCTTCAACATATACAAATATTATTTGATAATATTATATATTTCTAAGTATTCATATTCCGTTATATCAATATCTATAATTAATTGAACTTTAGATTATTACACACGAACGTGCACGACAATGTATTGGTAAAAATAAATTTACAAATCATTTATCAATAAATTATTGTAGCTCTTTTCGTATTTTGGTTTTTACTTTCACATCAGTTTTGTACGGTTTAATTTATTTATCTATTTAGTTACTTAAGCGGGAAAAGTTGTGTAGTCTTAAAAATCAAATATTCAACAATTAACAAATAAAACAGAATTTTTCTTTTGTAAAATTATATAATTTATTTGGTCTAGCCGACCATGGCTTCGCCAGTTACGGCATTGAGTCTTGTAAGAGCCTCGTCAATGCCGTAACTGGCGAAACCATGGTCAGCTAGACCAAATAAATTATAGAATTTTACAAAAGAAAAATTGTGTTTTATTTGTTAAAATGGAATTCTATAAATTACCGTCGGTCATCAGTGTAAACAATATTCAACAATTACTATATAAATAAATAACAAACATTTTATTAGTACTCTTTCATTCTTGATAACCCATACTTATGATTATCATGACTACCATACTTATCTTTCTATAGTTAACTCATGTGTTAGTAAGAAACTCTAGTGGTACTGGTATTTTGACGCATGCCAAAATGGTAAGTTTGAAAGTTTGCGGCCATATCATACTTGTTGATTCCTTGTGTAGGAGGTCCGGTCATTATATCTGGGGGGGGGGCACTGATAACAATTAGGGGTAAATATAGCACAGAGCTTCCAGCCGTTTCAACAGCTCTGTTTCCAAGTGGCATTATTAAAATTTAGAATATAGGGTCCCAAGAGTTTGACATTGTTTCTTGTTGAAATGGATTTCAGAGAATTTAAAATTAACATCCTCCGGGATTCTGGTTGAGTAATATTTGTCATGACTTCTGACGTTTTTAAGAATATTAAACCATTCGGGTGGTTTGAGTGCATACATGAGTTTGAGTGTAAATTTGTGATTTCAAGAATAATCAAACCAACTCTCTTCCCTTAGTAAACTCTCCCATTGCTGTCTTTCGTCCAGTTAGTCCACCATTCCCCATTCTCACTTCCCATGATTCGCGTAGTCGGCTTTTTGACAGGTAACGTATAAGCCCCTGTTTCTCGCTTATGCGAATTTGGGTCACCGTTTTCTACAGCTGACATTTCCGCCAATTTGTTGGTTTCGTCGCCATATTGTTGTTGAATCTGCGTGTCATTTTCACCCAATCTTGTTTCACCTTTCGTAAGAAAATCTGCCACAATAAACTCATTGTCTTTAACCATTTGTAGATATCCCCTTTCCATGTTGATACGGCTTCGATATTTGCACAACATATTACATCCCAATATCGCTTTAATACCTGTATTCTGATGTACGTTGTTCACTTTTTTTTAATTCATCGATTAATTTTAGAAATTTAGCATTCACCAAGGTGATTTATAATTAGTTGTAAAATGAGTATTACATGAAGTATAACAATAAATCTACTGTTCATTAATCTTCTTTGTTATCATGAACGGCTTTATAAATATATACAACTATCTTTCAAAAAGATTCCTCACGCAAGTTTTGATGTGTTAAAAGAATATATGAATGTTTAATTGAATTAAATTGAATTTTTAAAGTTTAATTTGTAAACATTAAAATTATTTTTAGCAGAAATACATATATTGCTATATATATATAAACCTCTAAAATAAATGTGCATTCGTATATTTGTTTCTATGTTTAAAAAGTAATGATAAGTATACAAACTTTTAACGTAACGAGTTAGCTAATCTATTAACAAATATGTGATACGTATGCGCCACATGATATAGATCAAAATTTAAATCTGTTAGAATTACTGAGAAATAACAGTAACATGTCACGGCTTAACAAATATTGCATTTGAAATAAAATATGCAAGTAAAAGCAAACTTCAATGCATCCAAAAAAACAAAAGTAGTATTGCGCAATATTTTCAAGTTCTGTATCCTAACTTGGATTCATAATCCAATTGATTTACTTGTTTATGTAACACCACGTAAAAACGCTCTATTACTGGAGTCCTTACGTATTATATTAATATCAACTGACCAATGTTTATAAAAAACAATAGCGTTCCCTTTTAAGCTACCCTATGGCCATACATGCATGTAGTATCGTTAAATACTATAATCATGGTAAAGTAAAATCTTCATAAATTTAGGAAACACCTTAATCGCGTTTCTTACCTCAGAGTCCTTCTGTGTCTCCAACCGACATATTACCGTATTATAATAAACCAACTGCTAATCGAAAGCTTATAAACAAATTAAAAAAATTGAAGAATTGATTTGATTTTTTAAAGTAGTAACTGATGGTTTACCTAATTACGAAACTCAATTTATACAACGGATTACCATATTTTATTTTTTATATGAATGTTCAAAGCTCATGTTTAGTACAATGTAAACATTTTTGAAATAAGAACTCTCTCACTACCATAGTGGGAAGTTGTACTATAGCTAAGTCGTTGACTGTAAGTTTATATACCCTCTTAAATTTACGGGGCCATATATCGCAAGATTTGTTGATTTTACTTTCAGCTTGTGTAGTTAAAAAAATTATGTATTAGGAATAGTAGGACAGTCTTAAGTCAACCTGGAAACTAAGATATTTCAATACATTGTTTGTAAACATTTTTATTTCGTATACCATTAAGTGTACCATTTGTAGTATTAATTAGTTATCAAATATAATCAATATTAATAAATCAAATTTCAAATTTATGCCATTACAATTAAAATTATAACTTCAAATGTATGATTTAAAATACGTTGATCTAACAGTGGAGATAAATATTGTCTTGTTTTTTTTTAGACTGAAGCCAAAAACAAATGATAGGAGGGAAAATCAAAAAACAAATATTATACGTAATATTATAGTTATCATTATTGCATTCATAAAAGTAAAGTTATTTAAAGATATTTTATTCACAAATTTTACCAAATTATCTCTATGGCATTTCAAGTAGAAATATTTATAATTTTCAAGTATCAAAAGATTTCTCTATTAATCTTATTCCATTATTAATAAGATAAAATTGGGAAAAAATATCAAAATCATATATATTATTGTTTATTAAAACCTTTATCAAAATAAATTTTACAGTTTATCTATTATGTACTTTTGAAAAAGGTAAACCATTAAAATTATGGAGTGGGTTTTTAAACTTTCTCTTCTGTTATATAAACAGAAAAATTAGGGACTTCTAATGATAAAGTCATTTTTTTTCCAAATTTCTTAATTTCATTTAATAAATAAGAATTTTTTTCTTCTGAATAGATATATTTTGATAAGTCTGACTTATAATTTACCCGAATAAATGATTAAACATTGTTTTTAATAGGTCTTAGCTAAATAAGATACTTGATGAAATATACCATATTACTTATTTTAATGCAATAATTTTTAATGTTGAAAACGATTTATCTATAGAGCAATGAAAAGTAGGTTTTATAAAATATTTCAACATGCCCAGTACATCATGAACAATTTATTTATTTCAAATATTCTTTAAAAAATTTAGTACAGTTTAATAAGTTAAAATTAGTTAGTTGATGTAATTTATTTTCTATTATTAGTTTTACATTATTACTCATTTATTATAACAATCTTAAGATAAATCATTAGTAAGTATACTGACGTATATCTATACAATCCTTTATATTTACAAGTTTTTTATAAATATAGGTTAAATCAATTATTAGATATTTTATGACATATATACGTATGTTGTTGATTCTATTTAATTTTCCTTTTTATACTGTAACATTATTATGCTAATTATTTCTTTAAACGTTTTAAGACTTTCATTACCTCTATGAGTCAAATTAGTTTAAATAAAACACTAAAACTAAGGAATTGCAGGTGTAAATTTAACTTAAACAAAAGTGTAAGTTTTCATTTTCCAGCAAGAAACTAATCAGAGAGAAACAATTGTTAAGAGAAAACGAGACACTTTGAATTGAAGTAAAAAAAAGAAACGAGGAAATGAGTTTACGCATAACAACAAAGAATAGCAGGTGCATGGAAAAACTGAATCATTTATTTAACAAGGGTGGATTTCACTCAACCTGGCTGTGTAGTGAGAGTAAAAAAAAAGGGTCAACCAATCAAATTTTGTTTCTAGAATTCCTTTGGATTGCAAAATAAATAAATTATATTTTTTAAAGGCTTAAAAAAATTAAATATTTATCAAACGATATATATATATATAATTATAATTGAAATACCAGAAAATATTTTAAGTCATAAAATAACTCAAAATTTTATGACTGTTTATTTTCGAGGTACTGGTATTTAAGCTCTTTCTATTATAGCATCTCAATCTATGAGTAACAAAGTTAACGAAGTTAAATACGTTTTTTCTTAGTCTGTTCACAACCGTTCGGTGCCAATATTGTGTGGACTTGAGTGTAACACCGGAAAATAATTTATGTTACTGTTCTAAATTTTAAATTGTGTCACAAATGTTTAATCTTTATTAAATGAGACACGCGTTATATAGTATGCACTTTAAATCTGTATTTTTATTAATTTAAATAATATACTTGATACAAAAATGTCATAAACAGATACCTTTTATGTCTTTTTTTGAAATATTTGCTTTAAGATAACCATACAAGATGCCGGTTACGTTCATTAGAGAGCAATATATTTTCCAATTTAAATAGATTTTCTGTATTTCATAAAGTAATTTAGATTTTAGTTTTATATGATTTAAAACTAAATATAAATATATATTGATGTGAATAGTTGATATGTTTATTCCATCATATATATATACAAACTATTATATTATTATTAATCCATATAATGTGGGCCTCATTCATTCTAACAAGTATTTATACAGTATAGGACTCTGTGTCAAAAGACGTTATTAAATAAACAAGCTTATTATAGTATTGATCACAATGAAATATTTGTTTATAAACTTTCAGTGAGGTTTTAATTACATTTTATGTTGTAATATGTAAGATTTTTCTTTCAAATAAATTCTTCCTAGCCGAAAAAACATAATGCGTAGTATTTAAACAACACCCTTATAAAGATGATATTTTATTTTAAACAGCTATATCCATGTACCTCGTGCTTTTGTTAGGTTATATTTAATAAGTCGTGTATGTTGTAGGACAATATTTTACCTGGAGTTATGGTAATGGCAGTACTTTTCAAATTTGGCGGGAACAAGCATCGCGATCTGCTTACTATATCATACTTTCGTTAAATTTGTGTTTTACCTGTTATTCTTGCTTAAGTAAAACGATAACCCAAATATAAATTCAAATGCCGGGGTTATATAATGACAGTTTGTTCTTTACTTATTCCGTAATGTATGTTTGCATACGTGAGTGCATGTGTGTTTAGTCATTAAATGCCGTCTATATAACTAAATTTTGAATATTGACCGATCAGTACTAATTCCCTAATATCTAACTTGCGTGGGGTAAAATATAAATACGTTGTTATGTGTTTAATTGATGGGTAGATGTCTGACAATAAGTTAACTGATTTATATAATGTTACCACCTGGTAGCTAGTAACAATTAAGCAAGTACATTATAGGGATATTACACTTATTATTCAATAATTTCCCAATTGTAACTATTATTTCATCCCCACATATAAGCCTCAGTTTGGTAACATAGTAAAATATTTCATCAATGAGTCAATTCTTTTTATAAAAAGTTACATTTATAAACATAGTTTGTATTTATATAAAGTTTAACCATACCATACATCAAATTGTCGATCAGTATGAAGCTGGCTGTTAACGGTGAAGTGGGAGTTCTATAATATTCAAAACAAGATATAACTGCATAGAAGTATAACGCAATGTTGATATTGTACGTTAAAATAATGTTTATTTTGCTTTTAAGTATTTATATGTCGAGTACTACTAGATTAGCAACTACAAATGTGAAGGTTGGAAATTTAAAACGCTTTTAATTTCTCTTTTATCACGTCATTCATATCTTTTTGAGTTTTTCAGAAATCAAATATATGAACCAAAAGGACAGCTAAGACCCTTGGGGCAATGCATGAAAAGGTTATATTAATATCGGTTGAGAACAGACGAATGTATTTAATAGAACAGATTTATTGTTCAAGCTTGTCTTCAACATCACACTTGTTATTTATTCTATTGACTGTTATTTTATTATTAAAACTAATATAAATTTAATACTTCACACCAATGTTACTAAATTAAATCCACAAAATTTATTATTCAATCTTTCCTTTACCAGTTACCATGTTATTAATTTTATTTTTGTTATTTTATTTTAAAAAAACTATTGAACAATTATTTAAATTGAATAAAATGTTACTAAACTAAATAAAAAAGATTTATTGTTCAAGCTTTTTTTCAACATTCCACATGTTATTAATATTATGTTGCGTAACAGATAAACTTTGTCTATATGTTGTTATAGTATCACTATTAAAACAATTGAATTTTCTTGTATGTACTGTGTAAACGCAAATATAGTACGTAGATAGTATCAAAAACAAATTTGATATGTATCTTGTGAGGTTTATCAGCAATAAATTTGTCTTTAACTACGAAAAGGACATAGTTAAACATGTTTTTTAAAATAACAATTCAGAAGTTTGGAACAAAATAAATTTAGTCAGTACATTTGTTGTAAACACTTGATAACTTTGGTTTATTCAGTTTTAAAATTATTTTTTTTGCATATTCTGTGTCACAATTAAATATCAAATACTAGTAAAACAAAACGTTTCTCTTTAAACTTAAACGGGAAACATTACGTTTATGAAATAATATGTAAAAGAGAAATGAAAATATAGTTGAAACAATAAATCAAACGAAGGATATAGTTACTGCAGGAATTATTTGTTATATATATGGTGAAGTTTAGTGTCTTATTTGACAATACACTAAAGAATATATTTCTGCTTGTTTGAGAGGTTTATACATTTATACTCAATTATTCATGTTTATGAAAGTTTAAATATTTCTTCAGTTTGTAATGTATTTTACTCGTTCTACTCACGTATATATAAGGTGCTATTACATACATACCAACTACTTTAACGACTCTATTAGCTCTGCTCATTTTCAAATAGCAATCACCGGCTTAAATTATTTTTA